>WNWU01013597.1:1281033-1511021 GCA_012654045.1 Ptyas mucosa | reverse complement strand
AGATTCTTCAGGTATCAGTTTTAGTTTAGTCTCAAAAGATTTCAGGACATGGAAAAGGAGAAACTCCAGCCGCCCTTTTGCTCCTTCCCCAGCGTTGTGGGGGTTGGGCGGGTGTGCCACGCTGCCTGCAGTTGGGCCCCTTGCCCGACCTCCACCATGTCTGCCGCTGCACTGCCAGCTGAGCCAACGATCTCTCTTGAGTAGTCTTCAGACATGAACTGAACACGCACTGCAGCCGCATGTTAATTTACAGGTGCCTCTACTTTCAGCAACCCTATCCAGGTGCTAGTGGGTGGGTAGGGGAGATCAGCAGAGAGTCGAGGGTTAACTTTTTAGCACCTCCCATCCCATGATCCAAACCCAACTGACTTCTTCGCATCCCAAGGACACACACACACACACACACCCTGCGCTCAGTAGTCACTTCTACTGGCTTTGCCTTCTTGCGCCCACCTGAGCCATCAGTTGCAAGCCAAAGAGGATGTGGGGTGATAATCACGTCCCTGTCTCAAAGTCCCCTCGATTCCGGAAGGGTTTCGCAGTTGTGTCCTTGAGTCAATGCCGGGGAAGGAGCAGAAGGGCAGCCAGCTGCCCCACCCGCTGGTCCTTCTCCGGCGTTGGCTTGGCTGGCAGCGCAGCAGTGGACATGGTGGAGATCGGCACCCCCACCCGACTCCCATCACCGAGCCAGGCTCTCCGGCTGCCACAGGGGGAGGTGGCGACGCCCACAGTCCAGGGGACACGTGCAACTGGCAGAGTGAGCCAAGAGGGTTTCTCAGCCCGGCTTTGATGGCGGCCATGTGGTCACCTGTGCAGGCAGCCCATCCCCCCCAACCCTCACTGGCTGCTGGTCTGCCAAAGCCCCGTCAGCTGCACCTGCTCGTCTAGCTGCTCCCAGCAGGAGGAGCCCAGGCAGGGCGGTGGAGTCCGTGCATTTGGAGATCGAAGTGGCCCAGTAAAGATGCTGCTGCCACCACCCGCACATATGCCCCCGTGCCCCATTTTGGGCTGGGAAAGGCTCCTGCACCAAACTTTGCCAGCACAAACAGTCTGCCAACGCTGCTCCTCCTCCTCCTGCCAGCCTTGAGCTCCTGGCAGCATCCAGCATGGCCATTCATGCTGGCAAAGATTGGTGCAAGCCACTTCTTCCAAGGATGCATGACCACTTCCCAGCCAGCGGGCCTCTTACCGTTTACCTCACTCTCCTCCGGTCCTCGTGGGGGCAGCTTGCTTCTCCTTCTCCTGGCTGCAATGGGTGAGGGGGCATGCCGGAATCCAGAAGAGGAAAAGGAGCAGAGCTGCTGGCTAGGCCGGGGTTTCCCTGTCTCCCCACCCAAGCGGCCCCAAACCTCTGGCGGGGAGGGAGGGAAGCCCTAGGCCACTATTCCTGCTGCTGCCGGGGAAGCGGCAGTGATGGAACCCCTGTTGCCGTGGGCTAGGGGGTGGCGGCGGCAAGGCCTGGTTGGCCAGGACTTACCTTCCTCCCTGTGGCAGCCCATGTGGATCCCAGGCAGTGCAGCTTCGGGGCCTTTCCTTGCGGTGTTGATGACAAGATAGGCAGGCAGGTGAGCAGGTGCAGGGGAGCGACTGGGGGAGTGCTCCTGGATGTCCTGGGGTACGCATGTGCACCGGACAGCTAGTCTTCTGTTTACTGGCATGCATGCATGTGCAAAAATCAGCTGGTCAGCTGATCTTTTGGTTTCTGGCACTGCCGCACACGTGAAGGTCAGCTGATCATCACGTGCACATGCGCACCAGTAATCAGAAGACTAGCTGGCCGATGTGCATGCGTGTGCCAGAAACCCGGAAAAGGAATGGGTGATGCCTCGAGTGCCAGGTGAAATGGCTCTATGTGCCACTTCTGGCACACGTGCCATAGGTTCGCCAACACAGGCCTAGGCTCTTCCTCAGAGTTCCCATCCTTGATTTTGGGTACGGGCAGAACTCTACGACCTTGCCGCTCTTCAACGCGGTTTCCTTTGCTCTTGGGGTGGTTTTAGTTGGCTTCCCAGTCATGGGGTGGTCGCTTTTCCTCACTGCGGTCTTAGAATGGCACTTGGCCACTTGGTGGCCTTCCTTCCTGCACGGTGCATATGCTTGCAGCTTGGCTGGCTTCCATTTCCTCTCAGGTGGGGACCTCTTCCAGGCTGTGCCGGATTGGTAGTGGTTTCTTGCCTGGTCAATTTCTGCTTCCTCTGCTAAGACATGCCAGTCATTGAGGTGGTTCGGGGCTCCCTAGGCAATGCAGGCATGGTATAGGTCATTGTTCACCCCATCTTTAAAACAGCTCACCAGGATGTCCTCTGGCCAGACCACACAGCAGGCCAGGTCACACAACACCTCCGTATATTCAGCCACTGGCCAAGTTTTAATAAGGTTATTAAATAAGTTTAATAAACTTAAGTTTAAGCCCAAGACTTTGCGGTCCACCAATGGGTCCTCGAATCTGAGCTGGAGAGCCATCATGAAGTGGTCAAAGTTTCAGAGTTCTGGGGCATTGGCATTGTGGAGGGTCACCATCTGCAGCTGCTCCTTCTAGTGCCAGGGTGACAACTGGAACCTGGGATCCCTGGGTCAAGAAGTTTCATCCCTACTTCTGCATAAAGGTGAGGATGTGGGCCAGGAAAAATCCCAATCGTGCATGCATGCTCGCACCAAGCTTCTGTGCATGCACGAGCAAAGCGAGTGTTCGTGCGCGATCCCGTTGTGAACCGGTAGTAAAGATAAGTAGAACCCACCCTTGATCCACAGTCATGAAAACTGTAAAGAAGGCAATTCCAATGACAGCTTCCTCAGCAGGGCAGAAGTTAACAACAGACATATCAATTAATGAAAAACCAGGATCAGCATTAACTTTACAAAATATGTAAACTACATTGAATATGATTCAGGCGGTTATGATGAAAACACAGGAATCAATAAACAATAATCACGAAGAAATGAAAGGTGAAATGTGTGAAGTAAAAGGAGATATAAAGAAATTAGATGATAGAACGGGAAAGGTTCAAGAAACAATAGCCAAAAATGAGCAAAAGATAAAAATAGTAGAGGCAAGAACAGAACGAACCGAAAAGAAATTGGAAGCAGCGGAGGAGAGGTTGACAGCAGTGAATAGATATCTAGAAAAGATGATAATCCATCTAGAATTAGAGAGATCCGCCTTCTATTTAATAATAATAATAATAATAATAATAATAATAATAATAATAATAATTTAATTTGTATCCCGCCCTTCTCCCAGAAGGGACTCAGGGCGGTGGACAGTCAGAATTAAAATACATACAATACAAAAATTAAGATAAATTAAAAGATATTAAATCGATCGGCCTCCCAATTTAAAACCCCAAGTCTATAAAATTCAAAATCCTAATTTAAAACCATTTAAGCTAGGCCGGCTTGCTGGAATAAGTAAGTCTTCAAGGCTTTGCGGAAGGTACGAAGATCCGGGATCAGTCTTATTCCAGGAGGTAGCTCATTGCATAGGGCGGGTGCCCCCACAGAGAAGGCTCTCCCCCTGGGGGCCGCCAGCCGACATTGCTTGACTGACGGCACCCTGAGGAGGCCCTCTCTGTGAGAGCGTATTGGCCGGTGGGAGGTTATCGGTAGCAGCAGGCGGTCTCGTAAGTACCCTGGCCCTAAGCCATGGAGCGCTTTAAAGGTGAGAACCAATACCTTAAAGCGCACCCGGAAGACCAACAGGAGCCAATGCAGCTCGCGCAGGAGAGGCGTTACATGGGAGCGCCCCGTCGCTCCCATAATCACCCGCATGGCCGCATTCTGAACCAGTTGGAGCCTCTGGGTGCTCCTCAGGGGGAGCCCCATGTAGAGAGCGTTGCTCTCAAAGATATCAAAATATAACAGAGGACAAAGAAGAGGACCTCCACAAGCTTATGATGGACTTGCTAGCAGAGTCGCTGCAAATGGATAAGCATGAACTATGAAACAATATTGATGAAGCATATCGAGTACATACCAACTACGCGTGACAATACAGATTACCCTGTGAAATCCATGTAAGGTTTGTGAAAAAATCAGTGTGAAACGAAATTTACAAAAGAACAAGAAATCAACTGACCTATAAAAGAAAGGAAATTATAATAGTCAAACAACTACCGAAAAGAATTCGAGATCAACGAAGGAGTTACCAATTTCTCTCCTTGCAACTGTAAAATATAAAATAATGTTCCGCTGGTTAATACCCAAAGGCATGTTAATATCCTGGCAGGATAAGAAAGTAAGAGTGGATAAAGCCCAGGAATTCTACGAGCAATATTTAGGGGAAGAATCAGACAGAGAGGAGTTAGAAACAAAGAGTCAAGAGGAGTAACAGATGGAGGAAAATGAACCAGATCAAGAATTGAGAGACATAGAAAATCAGGAAGGAGAAGGAGCGAGGACAAGACATCAAAGGGAAATAAAACCAAGGAGAGGAACAAGAGTGACAAATGAGTAACAAAATGGAGGAGGAGGTGAATTTAATATCAGTTAATATAAATGGACTAAATTCACCTATAAAAAGAAACAGACAATCACCAAACTTCAAAAATTAAATATGGACATCATATGCCTATAAGAGGTACATATACAAAAAGAAAAAAGTGGTATTTTGTAAGGCCCCTTATGGAAATTGTATTTAGCATTGGCTGAATCTAAGAAAAGGGGAATCGCAGTATATATAAAGGAATGGTTAAAGCCCAAAAAAGTATACACAGATAAAGAGGGAAGAACATTATTGATAGAAGTTCTTATAAAACAAAAAAAGAGTATTAATTGCAGTTATCTATGCATCAAATTCAAATCAGAAAGAGTATTATAGTAAACTACACAAACAATTAGTAGAACTAGAATTGGATAATATTTGCATATTAGGAGATTTTAATTCAGTGATAGATCCAAAGAAAGATTATAAAACAGGAAAGGAAAAAATCATGAAAGGAGAACATTACCAACTGCATTCTTTGAAATGGTCCAAGAATTAAATTTAAAAGATGTATGGAGAGAAATCAATCTGCAAAAGAATTAATATACTTTCTTTTCTAACCCCCACAATTCGTGGTCCAGGACTGACATGGTGTGGATGGACCCAGAAACAGCAAAAGAAATAGCAGAAATAGAAATTGCAACTAATACCCGGGCGGACCACAATCAGTTAATAATTAAATGGAAAGGAGAAGTAAGGAGGAAAGGGAGATGGACCATGAACCAGAGGGTGGTGAAAGAAACAAACTATATCCAATATGTAAAAAAAGAATTAGTGCTTTTCTTAAAGGAAAATTGGAACAAACAAACGACCACCCAAAATCTATGGGATACAATGAAAGCCTACGTGAGGGGTATATCTATAGCGTATTCAATACGAAGAAATAGAAATAAAAAGAAACAATACACAGAGCTCCAGGGGAAACTGGAAAAATTAGAATCAAAACTACAGAAAGAACTCCAAAATCAGGAAATCAAAGAAGAAAAAGAAATAATTAAACATAAATTACACCAAATTATGCAGGAAGAAGTGGCTTAAAAAATTAGATCAATTAGATAAAACTATTTTGAAAACGCTAATAAACCGGGAAGATGGTTAGCCTACAAATTAAAAAAAGAAAAAGAAAAGAAATTAATACAGCAACTAGAAGATGAAGAAGGGACAATACACTTCCAGAAAGAAAGAAAAAACCATACCGGTAAGCTATTTCCAAACACTGTATAGCCAAGAAAAAATAGAAGAGAAGGATATCAAGAGATACCTACAAGAGAGGAATCTTCCAATCCTACCGGATTTAACAAAAGAAGTATTGAATGAGAGGATAACGATGCTAGAACTGAAGAGGGCAATCCAAAAACAAAAAAATAACAAAACCCTAGGCCTGGATGGAATTCCAGCAGAATTTTACAAGGAATTTCAAAAACTGTTAGAAAATCTATTAGAAACATACAATGAAGTATCAAAACATGCTAAAATACCAAAATCCTGGACGGAGGCTTTAATAACACTCATTGCCAAAAGCAATATTGAAAAACAGAAGATCCAAAATTACAGGTCAATCTCGCTGTTAAATGCTGATTATAAGATATTTATGACTATAATAGCAGACAGAATTAAAAATATATTAAACAAAATCATACACCCAGACCAAAACGGATTTCTGCCCAACAGAGACATAAAAAATAACATAAGAACCAATGTGAATGTATTAGAATACTATGAGGCTCACCCAGAAAAACAGGGAGCTTTGATATTCCTGGACGCACAGAAAGCTTTTGATAACCAAAATTGGGACTTTCTGATAAATCAACTAATAGCAATGAACTTTGGAGAAAACTTCACTGAAATGATCAAAGCAATATACTCAACCAGAGAGCAAAAATAATATTAAATGATGAACAAATAGAAAGTTTCAATATAGCTAAAGGAGTAAGACAGGGATGCCCTTTATCTCTTCTGTTATTCATTCTCTCAGTGGAAACATTAATGTCACAAATTAGAGATAATTCGGAAATAAAGGGATTAAAAATTAAATCACAGGAATTTAAAGTCCAGGCATTTGCAGACAATTTGGCATTTATTATTGAGGAACCTTTAGAATCTGGACAACTATTACTACAAGATATAAACCAATTTGGCAAAGTAGCAGGGCTCAAAATAAATTAAGAGACTAAAATATTGACTAAAAATCTAATGACTAGACAGAATGAAGAACTAGAGGAGAAATTGGGAATCATGAGAGTTAAAAAAAATTAAATACTTAGGAATATGGCTATCAGCAAAGTGCACCATGATTAAAAAAGACAATTATAATACACTCCTACAACAAATACAAAAAGTGTCAGGTTCCGATGTTATCTCAAATAAATTTCATTCCCAAACACAAAGTCTTTAATGAAATCTTTCATTTATTGAAAAATAACGATCTAGTCCTGAACTTATTTGCAGCCAAAACTGACCCTCTGATCCCAAACCCCTCCCTTTCCATTCCACAAATCTCAGTATCTCATTGGCCATCTTCCAAGCCAGTCTTTCTCTCGTCTACCTCAAGTCACAGGAATTTCCCCACTCCCCCCATCACCTAGGAGACATTATCAGCCAGGGAAGAAGAACTAGGTGAAAAGCCAAGCTGCTACTTCTAATAGGGGTTTTTTTTTCCATTCATGTCAGCACTGGAGCAATCATAACTTAGAGCACTGACATCCGGCCCCTCTCCCTTCATTTCTTCAGAGCGACCTACCGCAAAAGAGAAAAAAAACACAACAAGTTAAGTATCGTTATCCCGTCCGAGGGTGTATCCCACCCCTCCCGGCTTGCCCGGGTGATCTACATGGAATTTGGCTATAAGGCGGTCAGCTTGGATGTTTGTGCTCTTCACCTAAGAAGCGTCTGATAACGGGTAACTCTTCCATTTAATTAAATATTGGAGGCAGCCCCTGTGCCATCTTGAATCGAGGATCCGCTGTACCGCATAGTGAGTTTGGCCCCCAACAACAAAGGGCCGGGGGGGGTTCACGTTGTGTCAGCTTAAAGTTGACCCCACTACAGGCTTCAGGAGGCTGCTGTGGAAAATGGGGTGTATCTTCCCTAGGAGCCGGGGCAACTGCAGTTGTACTGTAACCGGGTTGATTATTTTTACTATAGGGAACGATCCTATAAATTTTGGGCCCAATTTCCTGCTCAGGAGTCTAAGTCTCAAATACTTGGTGGAGAGGTAGACCTCTCCCACTCGAAATGGTCTTTGGGGAATTCAGTGCTTGTCTGCTTGTGTCTTATAGGATTGTGCCGCCTTGGCCAATGCCCTCTTAATGTTCTCCCAGGTTTCTCTCAACATTGCCATCCAGTCGGTCAAACTGACTGAGGAAGGGGGCTCCCTCGGGTACTCTGGCATGGGGACGAAGTCCATACCACTCACGATTTTGAATGGGGTTAATCCCATGCTACTGTGGACAGCATTATTATATGCGACCTCTGCAAAAGATAGGAGGTCTGCCCAATTGGACTGTTGGTAGTCGACGTAGGATCTTAAGTATTGCTCTATCATGGCATTCAGTCTCTCCGGCCCCCCATTTGTGCTCGGGTGAAACGCTGAGCTGAGGCCTTCGGACGACCCTATGGATCGTAGGAACTCCCTCCAGAATTTTGCTGTGAACTGGACCCCTCGGTCAGAGATGATTCTCCTGGGGACTCCATGCAGGCGGTAGATGTATTTCAGGAACAGTTTGGATAACTGGCGGGCTGAGGGCAGCCCGCTGCAAGGAATGAAGTGTGCTTGTTTGGAGAATAAGTCTATTACAGTCCAGGTCACTGAATTTCCACCACTCCTCGGTAGGTCTACTATGAAGTTCATCGCAATCTCCTCCCATGGTCTTGTCGGTTCAGCTACTGGTTGCAACAGTCTGGGAGGGCATCCTGGGCATTTCTTCATCGTGGCACAAATGGTACAACTTTTTACATAACTGTCTACGTCCTTTCTCATGTGGGGCCACCAGAACTGCCTTCGTACTAAGTGCAGAGTCTTTAGGAAACCGAAATGTCCCACTGGTTTAACGTCGTGGCTCCTTTTGAGGATCAGGGTGCGTCGAGTCTGTGGGACATAGATCTTTGTCCCCTTCCATGCTAGGTCATCCCTTTTTGTCAAGAGATGTTGATTGTCTCGGAACCAGGGGTCTGCCACTGTTTCAGTTTTGAGTCTTGTTGTTAAATCACTTTCAAGTTGGTCCTGCTGGTTGCGCTGTTGCCGCCTAGTGACCACCTGACCTACGACCTGGGTAGAGGGGATAATGGCGTACACTACCTGCTCCCGCTCACTGTTATATTGGGGCATCCGGGAGAGTGCATCGGCCAGGAAGTTCTTCCCCCCGGGATGTACTTGAGCTCGAAGTTGAAACGATTGAAGTATTGCGTCCAGCGGACTTGCCTGGGCGACAGCTTCCATGGGGTTCTGAGGGCTTCCAGATTCTTGTAATCAGTCCAAACTTCGAACGGTTTCTGGCCTCCCTCTAGTAGGTGTCGCCAGGTTAGCAGTGCCCATCGTACCGCGAATGCTTCCTTCTCCCATGCCACCCATCGTCTTTCTGTGTCGGTGAGTTTGCGGGAGGTGTAGGCACAAGGTTGTAGGCTTCCTTGGCTGTTCTCCTGGAGTAGGACGGCTCCCACTGCCACGTCTCTGGCATTGGCTTGGATGACAAAGGGCTGTTCAGGGTCAGGATGCTTTAAGACAGGTTCTTTTGCAAACATCTCTTTTAGTGCTTCGAATGCCGGCTGGCAGGTTAGGTCCCACTGTAGGGGTTGTCCTGGGCGGGGTTTCATTGCCGGACTCCCTGTTTTTAGGAGGTCCATCAGAGGTTTGGCAATTCTTGCAAATGAGGGGATGAATTGTCTGTAGAAGTTTGCGAACCCTAAGAAGCTTTGCAGTTGTCTGCGGGTGCGAGGGGGTTGCCATTGTAGAACTGATTGTACTTTGGTTGGGTCCATCTCCACCCCGTCTCTTGATATTCGGTAGCCTAAGTAGTCCAGCCGTGATTGGTGGAACTCGTATTTTGACAGTTTGACATACAGGTTTGCCCTCAGCAGTTTCTCCAACAATTGGCGGGCGAGGGGTACATGTTCATCTAAGGTTTCCATGTAAATGAGGATATCGTCCAGGTAGATGAGAACCCCTTTGTAGAGGTGCTCATGTAGAACTTCATTTATCAGCTGCATGAACACCGCCGGGGCTCCCTGCAGTCCAAAAGGCATCACCTTAAATTGGAAACTCCCTAGGGGGCAGTTGAATGCTGTTTTCCATTCATCCCCTTCCCTGATGTGTATTCGGTAGTAGGCTTCTCGGAGGTCGAGTTTGGTGAAGACTTTTCCTTTGGCCAGGTGGGCTAGCATGTCCTTCATGAAGGGAAGGGGATATAAATTGTGTACGCAGATGGCGTTGATACCTCAGAAATCCACCTCTAGATGTATAGTGCCGTCTTCCTTCTCTTTAAACAGGACTGGTGCCGCGACCCGTGGTTTAGCTGGCTCAATGAAATCCCTTTGTAGGTTCTTGTCTGTGTAGTTCTGCATTTCTTGCATTTCATGGGGCGTCATGGCATATAGCTTGGGTTTAGGTAGTTTTGCTCCGGAGATGATCTCAATGGTGCAATCGGCCTCATGGTGGGGGTGGGGGGTAGAACGTCACACTCGGCCTCACTAAACACCTCTGCAAGGTCTTGGTACTCCTCGGGGATCTGTTCTGTGTCGTAGGAGCTGTCAGATCCGGCTGCCAGTTGCTCTGTTGTACCCTCAGGGAGGGGCCCTTGCACTGGCGACATCTTCCTTTGCTGGGGTGGGGAGGATTGGGGCCCCTGCATGGTGGGCATCTCCCCTGGTTGGAGCGGGAGGGGTTGGGGGCCCTTTGCAATCCTCAGTCTGCGGGTTCCCTCTTGCCACCAGATGATTGGGCCCCATTTGTCTAGCCATGAGAGTCCCAGTATGACCGGGTCGGTCATTTTGGGGGCTATTGTGAACTGAACTGTTTCCCAGTGGTCTGCTAGCTCCAGTCTCACTGGCTCGGTCAAGTGTGTGGCGTAAGCCTCCCCCACTAGGGATCCATCCACTTGTTCAAATCATATTGGGTGGTTGAGCTTTTTTGCATGGATTTCCAACTTTAGGACTGTGGGTAGGTTAATCAGGCACCACGTGCAGCCTGAATCTATTAGGGCTTGGAAAGTCCCTTGGGTCCCTGTTTTAGGGACTGTTAGGTGTATGGGGAAAAGAAAAGGGTGGATGGGTCCACTCACCATTGGGTCGTCTTCACCCTCGTCTTCGCTGTCATACGACTCGGGGGATTGATTTCCCTCATCTGGGGCCCCTCTTGCTTCGGTCAGGTGGGCGAAGATCTCTGGGCCCTGGGGGGCTTTCTGTGGGGCATTGGTGGTGCGTTTGGGTCCTCGTTCCAGTCGTGCCCTGGGCGGTGGGTCTGGCCTCGGTCTCAGGGTTCCACACACTGCTGCCAGATGACCGATCCGCCCGCACCTGTAGCACCTCAGTAGGCTCCATGGGACGACTGGTCTCTGGGTGGGTTGTGGTGCTGCAGTTCCTCGTCTGCCGGGTGGTCCTTGATCAGGTTGGCCTCTCTCCCTGCTATCTTGGTGCTTCGACATGTCGTTGGCCCGCAGTCCCTTGTTGACTTTTATCGCTACTTGGAACCATTCGGAGAGTCGATTAGGGATGTCTCGATAAGCGGTCACTTGGGCAATTCGCTTATCTAGGCTCGTTCTAAAAAAATACACCAATAGTCGCTCTGGCAAGGGAGGTAGGGTCCCAATGACTCTCCTGAACTCACGGATATGTTCCCAGATAGGCTTCCCCTTCTGCATTAGGTTCCTGAGCTCGTCTTCCACATAGGGGTCCTCTTCTGCCTCTTCGAACTGGGTTCGTAATAGTTGTAAGAACCCATCTGCATTTTGCAGTTGGGGGGCCCTGTTCTTGTAGAGGGCTGATGACAATCTTCTTGCTTCTCCCTCCAACCCCTCTGAAATGGCACTGACTAGGGCTCTGGGAAATGGATAGAGGTGCCTGTAACATTAGATGTAGATCTCAGCTGTGTTGAGGAATTGTGCCAGCTGGTCTGGGTCGCCATCGAACTTCCCTCTGAAGTGGGGTGGGTCCTCCCAGTTCGGCAGGCTTGACTAGTCCCCCCCCCTCTCCTTGGGCCTGTATGATGGCTCCTCCTCCAGTAGGGTGGCACGGTCAAATTTCTCCTTCAATTCATCTATGGGGCGGTCGAGGGGCTTCCCTGAAGCTTTTTGGTGCCTGGCCTACTGCCAGTCCAATAGCCAGTCCACTCTCCCCAGCTCACTTAGAGGCTTCCCCTTTCCCTGAACGTTTGGGAAGGGAAATTCAGCCTCTGCAGATTTTGGCAAGAGCCCCAAATACTCATCTCTCTTTTTCTTGGCTTGCGTCATGGTCGCCCAACCTTGGCTGTCTTGCAGCTTCGTTGGGGGAGGGAGGAGGTGAGGCCCCGAGGTATCCAAGCTGGCTGGAGTCAAGACTGGCTCTTTTCCAGGTGCTTGAAGTAAACTTCTCCAATTGCTTCTCCATTCACCCCACACGTCAGGGAGGGAGCTGGAAGCTTGGAGGTCAGCCAGCCTGGCTTGGAAAGGAGTTTCGGCTGTCTGTCAGGTTCCAATGTTATCTCAAATAAATTTCATTCCCAAACACAAAGTCTTTAATGAAATCTTTCATTTATTGAAAAATAACGATCTAGTCCTGAACTCATTTGCAGCCGAAACTGACCTTCTGATCCCAAACCCTTCCCATCCCATTCCAGAAATCTCAGTGGCTCATTGGCCATCTTCCAAGCCAGTCTTTCTCTCGTCTACCTCAAGTCACAGGAATTTCCCCTCTCCCCCCATCACCTAGGAGACGTTATCAGCCAGGGAAGAAGAACTAGGTGAAAAGCCAAGCTGCTACTTCTAATAGGGTTTTTTTTTCCCCCATTCATGTCAGCACTAACTTGGAGCACTGACAAAAAGATTTAGAAAATTGGACTAAATTACAAATATTGTTAATTGGCAGAATTTCAACAATTAAAATGAATATATTACCCAAATTACTTTATCTTTTTCAAACAGTACTGATAAAACTAGAAAAAAACTTTTTTGAACAATTAAATAAAATGACATCGAAATTCATTTGGTCAGGGGAAAAATACGTATCAAGTTTAAACTATTACAAGATAGCAGAAAAAGGGTGGTTTTGGTCTCCCAGATTGGGAGCTCTATTATCAGGCAGCAGCTTTGATATGGCTCAAAGATTGGATCCAATTTAAAAACAAACAAATATTAACGATAGAAGGCCACGATCTTCAACACAGCTTCCTCTGGGAGGGAAAGAATAAACACCACTCATATTTCCAGAGACACATATTAAGAGATGCTCTACTAAAAGTCTGGGGAAAAATCAAAAAGAATCATTATAGGAAAATCCCAATTTGGTTATCAATGATGGAAGCAATGATACACCCAAACACCATGGATTTGAGCAAAATGGTGAGTTATGTAGAATTACTGGATGAAAAAGGAGAATTAAAATCAGTTCAAGATTTGAAAATGCAAGGACTAAATTTGGAATAGTGACCTTATCTACAAATTAAAACTAGATTTAAAAAAGACCAAGAACAAACAATTCGAAATGGACAAATTAGTATTAGGATCGGGGAGGGGAGGATTACAAAAATTTACAATTTTCTTTTAAGATATAGAATGGAAGAGGAAACAGTAAAAGAAACGATTATTAGTTAGGCTAGAAATTTTGGACACATTATAGAATTAGAAAAATGGGATAAATTATGGGAAAGAAATTATAAATTTACGATGGCAGTAGCATACAAAGAAAATCTTTACAAAATATTTTATAGCCAAAATATGGTATTTGGCTCCAGCGAGATTGGCCAAAATGTTTCCAAATTTATCACCCAAATGTTGGAGATGTGACCATTAGGAACATATTACCACATGTGGTAGATATGCCCCAATGAAAAAAAATTCTGGTGTAAAATTAAAAGATGGTCGGAAGAAATTACACTACAAAAGATAGAATTTAAACTAGAGCTGTTCCTATCAGTAATAATAGACCCAAAAATAGCGAAAAATTTGCAATATATAATACTGCACATATTAACAGCAGCTCGGATTAGTCTTGCACAATGATGGAAACAGATTAACATACCATCAGAGGAAATAGTGATTAGAAAAATTCTTGAATGCGCAGAAATGGATAAAATGACTATGGAAATAAAGGAAAGAGAAGATTCGGATTACTATAAAGTGTGGAATAAAATGTACGAGTGGCTTGAAAACAGAAACCAAAATAAGAAATAGGAAATTTAATTTAATATTGATTAAATAAAAACCAAGAGCTACTAACTATTGTTTATGTTAAATCACTGACTATGTAAATAAATGTAATATAAATATATGTATCTAGTGTGGTTATAAGAGTTATCAAATTTGTTATAAAAGATAGATAAAGTAGAAGAGTTGAATATAAAAGCAGAATATACATGCCGATGCAGAAGGCTGTAAAAATATATATTGTTATGTTTGTCTTGTTTATTACTTTGTTTTTGCCCCTTTTCCTGTTTTTAAAGGTAAAAAAGCTTAATAAAAACTATTTTAAAAAAGAAAGAAAGAAAGCAGAACTCTTGAAACAGGCATTATTTCAGAAGGAAACTGTTTTTTCCTGTTTAAAATAAATTTTATTAGAGTATAAATATTAAAAAAACAACATAACATGACATGACCTACACACAACAAACAGTTATACAACATATAAACGAAAAAATTATGTTTCACTCTTAAGCATTATTTCCAAGTGACATTCTACTTAATGTACATTTCTTTACCTCTCCTTAATCTAATAACATTTTCTATACCAGTAATATTTGCCCTCTAAGTTTTTTGTTTGTTTCTAATTTTTAGCCAATTATACCATTTATTCCATATTTTGTAGTAGTCTGATTCTTCTTTTTCTTGAATTTCTTTGGTTAACCTGTCCATTTCAGCGCATACTAGAATTTTTTCTATTAAGTCTGTTTCGTTTGGGGTTCGTTCTTGCTTCCAGTTTTTTGCATATATTAATGTTGCAGCTGTTAGTATGTGAATTGTGAGATATCTGATATCTTTCAGGTATGATTTATTAAAGATTCCTAATAAAAATGTTTCTGGTTCTTTATCTATCTGTGTTTCTGTTATTTGTTCCAGCCATTTTTTGATATTGGACCAAATTTTTTTTTGCTGCCGGGCATGTCCACCATAAATGATAAAAAGTTCCCTGTGTCTTCTTACATTTCCAGCAGATCGAGCTATTTTTGGGTTGTATTTTTGCCAGTCTGGTTGGAGACATGTGCCACCTATAAAACATTTTCAGTTGGTTTTCCTTGTACACCACTGCTCTTGTTAATTTTATATTTACTTGCCAAAATTTTTCCCATTTTTCCAAATTTATTGTATGTTTAATGTTTTGAGCCCATTTAATCATCATTTCCTTAACTGTCTCTTCTTCCATTTTATAACGTAAAAGAAATTTGTAAATTCTACTAATTAATTTGTTTTCTGAATCTAATATAATTTTATCTATTTCTTGTTTCTGTTTCTGAATTTCGTATATTTTTATGTGTTCTCTGTATTTGGATTGTATTTGAGTAAAGGTCCACCAATCTATTTCTCTATCTAAATCTGTCTCCAGTTGTTGCTTTATCTTCAATTTACCTTGATAGTCAATTAAATCTTTATATCTAATTATTTTTGTCTTGGATAAGATGTTAAATTTGGGTGTCTAATTGCTTCTACCGGTGATAACCAAATTGGTATTTTCATATAATGCTGTTTTTTAGTTTTAAGCCAAATTTGTAATAATGAGTTTCTTATTGTATGCCTTTTGAAATATGAGTGTGTTTTGTATTTTTCGTCCCACATAAAGGAGTGCCAACCAATTTGAAGTTCGTGTCCCTCAGTTGTTAAAATTCTAGGGTTACTTAGTTCTATCCATTCTTTGACCCAAGACAATACTGCTGCTTGGTAATATGTCTCCCAATCTGGAAGTGCGGCTCCTCCTCAATCTTTTGTATCCTGGAGCAGCTTGAATTTTATTCGTGGCCTTTTCCCTTGCCATATAAATTTAGATGTCATTTTATTCAAATTTTCAAAGAATGATTTGTCTATTTTTATTGGAGTAACCTGAAACAGGTATAAAAATTTAGGCAATATGGTCATTTTAATGGCCGAAATTCTTCCTAGAAATGAGATGTGTAAATTTTTCCATTTTTCTAGGTCCTTCCTTGTTTGTTCTATTAATTTATCATAATTATTTTCCCAAAAGGAAACTTTTATTGAGGGAAAGTGATAGCAAGGAAAGCAAGGCAGGATCTGAAGTTCCCGGTCAAAAACCCGCTAGATTAAATGTTGCAGAAAACCCCTCACATATGTCCAGTCCGAGCTGAGACAATCCACGGGTGCGAAGTTGTTATGAGAACTCAATGAGAAAGGTGATAAGAAGTTGTTCTCAGGCACCACTTTGCCCTCTCTTCAGAGCTGAGACAAAACAGATGGCTCCAAGCAACTCCCTCCCCCTCCCTTTCCCAAGCAGGTCTGTCATAGTGACAGGATATCCAGAAACAGGAATGGGGTGGTAAAAGAGTATCCAGGGGCCCCTCCCCACCTGAATGGCAGTCTCCCAATAGGGATCTATGGGAATTGACACCTGGTTTAATAACTGTCCTAATTTAATTCAACAGACTAGGCCAGTGATGGTCAATCTTTTTGGTGTCGAGTGCCCAAAGCATGTGCGCACACGCATAAATGCACACATGTGTGCCACAATCCCCAAAGTGCAATGTGAGCACCCCCCATGCATGCACCCCACACATTCCCTGCGCATGCGCCCCCCGCGCATGCACCCTGGGCCCCATTTTGATCTTTGCAGTTTCTACTCCCATTGAGTCCTAGCTTTCTCCTGCCTTCCTGCCTTCCTGCCTTCCGTGCCTCCTCTGATCTTTGCAGTTTCTCCCCCTATTGAGTCCTAGCTTTCTCTTGCCTTCCTGCCTTCCATGCTTCCTCTGATCTTTGAAGTTTCTCCCCACATCGAATCCTAGCTTTCTCCTGCCTTCCTGCCTTCCGTGCCTCCTCCAATCTTTGCAGTTTCTACCCCCATCACATCCTAGCTTTCTTTTGCCTTCCTGCCTTCTGTGCCTCCTCTGATTTTTGAAGTTTCTACCCCCATCGCGTCCTAGCTTTCTCCTGCCTTCCTGCCATGGAGAGGCATCTGCAAAGGGTGGAACCTGCAGAGATCGGGGAAGGCCCCACCTCCGTGCATGTGTGGCAGAGACCCAAAGACCAGCTGGCCAACGGGAAGTGTGCACATGTGCAGTTGAGCTGGGCTGAGGCAATGGCTGGCATGCTGGCAGAAAGGGCTCTGTATGCCACCTGTGGCATGCGTGCCATAGGTTCGCTATCACGGGACTAGGCCCTCTTGGATGAAAATGATTTTCTGGATTCATTTCAAGGTCTTGCAGTGAAATAGAAACATATTGAAAAAAAGATGTCAGGCCCAAGTCCAGAAATGACATCCAATCAAGTTCAACCCTTTATTTCCTTATAGCTAATGGACTGAATATTGCCAAACTAATGCTAGAGCTTTTTAAACATATCCTATCCTGTGTGACTATCCTGAACCTCTTCTCCCTCTTCTCATCCAGCTCAGGACTGTGCAGTCTCTTAACCTGGGCCTCTCTCTGGGAAAACTCTGAGTTGCCAAAATTATCTCCCACGGCTCCTAAAGGTGCACATCAGGAGTGAAATGCTCCCGGTTCAGACCGGATCGCCCGATCTGGTAGTGATGGTAGCAGGTGGTTCGGAGAACCGATAGCAAAAATCCATCCCCCCCCCATGCCCAGCTGAGCCGCGCGATAATCAGAGGCTTTTTTTTTTTTAACTTTTAAAAGCAATTTTTCTTTGGCCAAAAAAATGTTTTTAAAAGTAAAAAAAAAGCCTCTGATGATCAGGCAACTCAACTGGGATCGTCAGAGCCTTTGAAAAGCATTTTTGTAACAACCTCTTCGGCCAAAGAGGTTGTGGAAAAAATGCTTTTAAAAGAAAAAAAAAAGTTGGCCACGCCCACCCAACCACATTACGCCACCACCAAGCCATGCCCACAGAACCGGTAGTAGCAAATTTTACATTTCACCACTGGTGCACATTCTATCACACAAGGAGAGTAGGACCTTGTTGGTCCTCCTGGAAACTTTCAATATCTCAACCATGATATTCTCCTATCAGAATCACTGTGGTGATTCTACTTCTTAGAGGGTGGCTTTTTTCAGAAGATGCTGGGGGATTTGGCAACTGGTTAGGTCTGAGTCGTATTTTACCACATGCTTTTTAACATCTACTGTATATGAAACCATTGGGAGAGATCATCTACAGATTACAGATTATGGAAGGGACCTTGTAGGTCATCTAGTCCAACCCCCCGCCAAGCAGGAGACCATACACCATTTCTGACAAATGGCAGTCCAATCTCTTTTTGAAAGCCTCCAGTGATGAAGCTCCCACAACTTCCAAAGGCAAGTTGTTCTATTGGTTGATTGTTCTCACTGTCAGAAAATTTCTTCTTATTTCTAGGTTGAATCTCTCCTTGATCAGTTTCCATCTATTATTCCTAGTCTGGCCTTCAGGTGCCCTGGAAAATATCTTGACCCCTTTCTCTCTGTGGCAGCCCCTCAAATATTGGAACACTGCTATCATGTCTCCCCTGGTCCTTCTCTTCACTAGAAGAGAAGGCCATGCCCAGTTCCTGCAACCGTTCTTCATATGTTTAGTCTCCAGTCCCCTAATCATCCTGGTTGCTCTTCTCTGCACTTTTTTTAGAGTCTCAACGTCTTTTTTATAATGTGGTGACCAAAACTGGATGCAGTATTCTAGGTGTGGTCTTACTAAGGCTTTATAGAGTGGCATTAGTACGTGTCTTGATCTTGATTGTATCCCTCAGTTAATGCAATTTAGGATTGCATTGGCTTTTTTGGCTGCCGCTGCACACTCCTGGCTGATATTTAAATGGTTGTCCACTAAGACTCCCAGATATGGGCTATGAAGCCATCAAAATGCATTTGGGCAGGTGAGTGATGTCCTACCTGATCTAGACTGGTCCACAGTAACCCTAGTGGAGTAGGTTCGCAGTTGGGGATATTCCAAATTCTATTATTATCCCTAGGGAGCCATGTGACTTCAGTGACATAGAATGCCTTTCATCTGCTTTGGTTGATTTACCAACAGTGACGTATCTGGCCAGAGACAGTCTTGCAACAGTTATTCAAATTTTGATAATTTCCCAATTGATTATTTCAGTGTGTTGTATGTGGGACTGCCTTTGAAAATTGCCTGGAAAATTCAGTTATTGAAAATAGTGTCTGGATGTCTTCCTGATAGGAACACATTATTCTGAGCTCTGATGGCTCAGTAAACTAAGGCAGTGATTAACATCCACTTACATCTGCTGCCTGCAATTACTGCAAGTTCTAATCCCACCAGGCTCAAGGTTGACTCAGCCTTCCATCCTTTCTAAGGTGGGTAAAATGAGGACCCAGATTGTGGGGGCAATAAGCTGACTTGTATAAATATACAAAAGTATGAAGGCTAATGCTTAACACATTGTAAGCTACCCTGAGTCTCCGGAGAAGGGCGGCATATAAATCAAATTTTAAAAAAAATGTCTGTACTTTGCCATCTCTACTGGCTGTTAATTCAATTCACAGCTCAGGTTTTCAAATATAAAGCCCCAAACAGCTTAGGGCCCGATTACCTGATAAGAGCACCTTTTCCCATATATACTTATCTAGACTTTAAAATTTAATGAGGCTATCCTCAAGGCCCTTTCCCCAAAGGAAATATTTATATTTAAAAAACAATCAATTGGTTACCTTTCTTATAATAATCTTCTACTCTAATGATATAGAGAGTTATAGTGATTTTTCAGAAATAAGTAAGAACTATTATGTAAGTAATGGGAAGTGCAACATTCCTTAAGTTCTGGTAAAATTCAGAAGAAATTCAATCAGGTTCTTCCCTTAGTCACTGGGACATAAGCGGGAGTGGAGGTAAAACAAAATTAGGCATACAGGAGTCTGTTATGGTAGCCTGTCTCAATAAAATAGGTCTGATATTCCTACAATTTTGATTTCCTAATTTGATCTAACTCAGAGGCTTGACAAATAGAAATGAAATATTTGTTTTTCTTTTATATAAATGAAATCTCTCAGTAATATCTTTTATGGGTATTTTTTAGTCTCTGGAAATATTAAGGCAGCATCCAGAAGATAATCGCAATCAGATTCGTGAATTGGCACAAACTTTAACAGATGGTGGAGTTTTCGATGAATTGATCAACGAGAAACTTGAAAAATTCAATGTTCGGTGGGAAGAGCTACAACAGGAGGTATATTTCTCTCTTCTAATGTTTTGTTTTAAACTCGGTGGCTCTACATAAAAATAAAGTTATAACTCATATACTATTCTATAATTTTTTTAAAAAAAATAATAAATAGTGTGAATCAGAGGTGGATTTCAGCAGGTTCTGACCATTTCTGGAGAACCAGTAGTGGAAATTTTGAGTAATTCGGAGAACCGGTAGTAAAAATTCTGAGTGGCCCCACCCACATCTATTCTCTGTCTCCAGAGTCCCAGCTGAGGAAATCGGGAGGAAATGGGGATTTCGCAGTAACCTTCCCCTGGAGTGGGGAGGGAATGGAGATTTCACAGTATCTTTCCCCTGCCACACCCACCAAGCTACACCCACCAAGCCAAGCCATGCCACGCCCACTAAGCCACACCCACAGAACCGGTAGTAAAAAATTTTGAAATCCACCACTGTTGTGAATACAAATAAAAGAAATCATGTTTGAGTTATTTGGATGATCTAGAGAAATAAGATTCAATGTGTTTTATGTACATTAAAAATTGTGACCTTTGTGCTGTCTTTTCAATAAATTTGCATGTCTGTGTATTATTCCCACGTTCTTAATCTAAGAATATTGTTGGCCCCTCACAGTATATTACAATCATTTTTTGTTTGGAGGTACCAAATTCTACTGAAGGAAGCAGCAGCACATTAATCTTTAAATGCATCTACAAATATTTCTTTTCAATATTAATGACAATTTCATTTTGCTATTTTAAATCCTAATTTCTTTTTGAGCTAAACAAAATGCTTACTATTCCAACAAATTATGCAATATAATAGCTAAATTGGCTTTGTTTTTCTAATATACTATATGTATTATGCATGTATGCATGTAAAGTAGAAAAAACAGCCCTTATTGCACCCTATATTGGCAGCAACCTACAAAATACTTGATTTGTCCAGGTTCCTAGGAATTTGTCCAATTCCTGCCTAGAAGTAATTGCTTGCATGATCGCATGCAATAAACAAAAACTAGAATTCAAAGTAGATGATTAATATTTCTTTGGTACAATATGAGAATCCAGTATGACACAAGTGAACAGAGTAGCCAGTAAAACATATTACAAGGCATTGTCTTTTATGAAGGTCCATGAAAAGACTTTAAAACAGTGTAGTCATTTTGGATTATAAAATATTATTTTAGGGATGTTCTACATATATATATATATATATATATATATTTAATCTCTACTTCCCAGTAACTCTTCTATTAAAAATTCTCACAATGTAATTTTTACCATTACAAATGTCTTAAAATTTGTTAGTTTTGTATTTTACATTTTCCAGAATATAAAAGTTTTAATAAAAAATCAAGCAAATTGACTATTTTCAAGGCCAACAGTTCTGGCTTCAGAATGCACAAAGGAAGAGCGATGCACCTGAACCAGAGACTTTTCCCAAACATCTGCCTGGCCAAGGACTGAACTCTGGTTGCCTGGCTACTGGGGGGTGGTCTCTGGGGTTTGCTTCAGTTCATTTTTCATGTGCATTTTGCTTCAGATCTTGCCTGATTTTTGCTGCATTCAGTTCTTTCCTAGTAAAAGTACCTTTTCTCTAAATCTATGGAGTCAAGGGTTTTTCATTCCTAGGCATTGTCAGAGGCAACCCTGACATTAGGCAAATTCTGCTTTAACAGTCAACCCAGAGACTTCAGTCTACCATCGGGTCCAAGCATCTAAATGTTGAGCCACAAGACTGAGCTAGAGGAGACCAGAGCTATGATCGGATTCTTTCCTAGACCACATCACACTCGAGATGAGGCAGAATGGCTGGAGAAGCTAGACCTAGATGAGGAACCTGTCAGGCCCAGATGGTTGATGGATATAGGGCAAAAGGAAGACCCAGAGAAATGATCCTTGAGGGTAACCTTAACCTGAGATAGCAGAGGTTCCTACAGGCTGGAGTGATGTGAGGAGATGAAGTCCCCCCTCTTGATGAAAACTTGAAGGATGCCATGCTGAGCCATGCCCTGTACCTGTTACAAGAGGCACTCAAGAACCGAAGAGCCTGGGAAATTCTTGTTCAGATGACTTCCTGGGCTACTGCAAGCCAAGCCATGGATGGAGCTACTGTGGCAGAGATCACAGCAGTGGCTGCACCTGCTCTGCCTGGACCAGCGCCACCAATGCCATCACCAGCAGTGGCTACTGAGCTAGTCCCTCCACCTGAAGGGGCTGCCCCTCAGAGATATTGAGCCTTGAAGGTCTCAGCCTTGGGGGTGAAGCATGGGGGGGGGGGGCCAAGCCACTGGGGTTCTTCTGGTGCACGTCTGGAACTACATGCAGGAGTATGGGGTTGAATTGGTGATGGTGATAGCACAAATAAGATGTATGACAATGGCTTTTGAGGGTGCCATTGATGAATGGATGGTTTCCCTCCTCAATGGTGACATTTGCCAACTGTGGAGTTATGACCATTTTATGGCAGCCCTTTGCCATCAGGTTGAGGACCCACTGGCAGAATGCAAGACTCAGACCCGAATAAAGACCATCACCCAAAGGTGGAGGTCAGTGGCCACATACACCCAAGAGTTCCAAGAGTTAGCATGCCAGCTAACCACTTGGCCTAAAGACATCCTGGTCTCAATGATGGCGTCTATCTGTATTTTGTGTGGGGCTCCATGCACCCTACAACACTGGTATGTGTTGGTGGGTGAGGTACAGATTGACCCGGCTTGAGACCGACACTATGGTGGCACTATGGTGGATGGTGCAAATCCTCCCCTCCTACATGTAAAGAAACCTCAAAGACATCAAAGAGCAAATCCAGACCTAGACCGAGATCCACAGCATGCTTCAAGTTCAAGAAAGAGGAACACAGAGCTGCAGAGTGCTGATCAATCAAGCCCAGCCTCAAAGTCATGGTAACTCTGAGTAAGAAGCTGGAGAAGCCAGATCCGAGGACCTGGGAAACAGGGCTGAAAGGCATGGTAGGTCATTGAGTTCACCTACCTGACTGAAGGGCTGGGAGCTCCAACCAGCTTGAGAGTGAAAGGAACTATGACGGTGACCCCCTAGTAAGTCAACATGTGATCCCTGTAACCATTCATGTGGAACTAGTGGTGCCTTCCTCGGGAACCCAGGGGAGGATGTTGGCTTTATTGGACTCTAGCTGCCCTGAGATGGTGAAAAAGTTGGGACTAAGACTCAAGTGACTGAAGGTGCCAATAGCTTTTTGCCAACTGCATGGGACAGTAGGGGGGTGAGGCAGTTCATTTTATAACTGAAACAGTGGAGATGAGAGTGGGAAAGCACAAAGAGAGTCTGAGTTTCATAGATGCACAAGGGGTGCAGAGACCCCTCCTACCTGGACTGACTTGGCTCCAGAAATGGAACCCTTATGTAAATTTGAGTTTTAGTTTTTTAGTTTTTATTATATTTATATACCGCCCTTCTCCCGAAGGACTCAGGGTGGTGAACAGCCATGATAAAACAACATACAAGACAAAATTAAAAAACATATTAAAACAATTCAATTCTTGGCCAAAATTAAAACTTCCAATTAAAACCATTTTAAACCACTTTTAAAACCCAATTTAAAATCATTTATCCCATCAGACCAGCTTGCTGAAATAATAGGGTCTTCAGAGCACGACGGAAGGCACGGAGGTCGGGGATCCTTCGTATGTCGGGGGCAATTCATTCCATAGGGCAGGAGCCCCTACAGAGAAGGCTCTTCCCCTGAGGGTCACCAGTCGACATTGTTTGGCCGATGGCACCCTGAGGAGGCCCTCTCTGTGGGAGCGTGTCGGTCGATGGGAGGAAAAACGGTGCCAGAATGCGGTCCTGTAAGTAACCAGGTCCTAAGCCATGGAGTGCTTTAAAGGTGGTAACCAACACCTTGAAGCACACCTGGAAGACCACCAGGAGCCAGTGCAGTTCGTGCAAGAGGGGTGTTACATGGGAGTGACGAGTCGCCCCCATTATCACTCGCATGGCTGCATTCTGGACCAGTTGGAGCCTCCGGGTGCTCCTCAAGGGGAGCCCCATGTAGAGAGCATTACAATAGTCCAGATGGGAAATGACGAGGGCATGAGTCTTGGATAGTACAGTGGTCTAAAGCCCTGTTATTAACATCAGCTGCCTGCAATTATTGCAGGTTCGAATCTCACCAAGGCTCAAGGTTGACTCAGCCTTCCATCCTTTCTAAGGTAGGTAAATTGAGGACCCAGTTTGTGGGGGCAATAAGCTGACTTTGTATAAATATACAAAAGTATGAAGGCTATTGCTTAGCGCATTGTAAGCCGCCCTGAGTCTCCGGAGAAGGGCGGCATATAAATCAAATTTAAAAAAAAATGAGTGACTGTGCGCAAGGCATCCCGATCCAGAAAGGGACGCAACTGGGAAATCAGGCGAACCTAATAAAAAGCCCCCCTGGCCATGGCCATCATATGATCGTCCAAAGACAGCAGTGAGTCCAGGAGGATGCCCAAGTTGCGAGCCCTCTCTGAGGGGGGTAAGATCTCATCCCCAATAGCCAACGATGGTGTTAGCTGGCTATATTGGGATGTCGGAAACCACAACCACTCAGTGGAGGGGTTGAGTCTGAGCCTGTTCCTCCCCATCCAGATCTGCATGGCCTCCAGGCAATGGAACATGACGTCAAGGGCATCATTGGGGTGGCCTGGGGTTGAAATGTACAACTGTGTGTCATGGCATACTGTTGACACTTCACCCCAAAGCCACGGATGATCTCGCCCAGTGACTTCACATACATGTTAAACAGGAGGGGTGAGAGGACTGACCCTTGCGGCACCGAAGTGAGGAACCTTGGGGTCGACCTCTGGCCCCCCATCAACACAGACTGCGTCCCCGTCAGCATGGTGCCCCCCATTCCCACCCCCTCTAGCCGACGCAGCATGATACCATGATATCAAAAGCTGCTGAGAGATCTAGGAGGACCAGGACAGAGGAACAACCCCTGTCCCGGGCCCTCCAGAGATCATCAACCAATGAAATCAATGCCGTTTCCTGCTGTAACCCGCTCTGAAGCCCGACTGGCATGGATCTAGATAGACGGCTTCATCCAGGAACCAAGGAAGCTGTCTCACCACCACACTCTCAACAACCTTCGCTGTGAAGCGGAGGTTGGAGACAGGACGATAATTAGCCAATACAGCCGGGTCCAGGGAAGGCTTCTTGAGGAGGGGCCTCACCACCGCTTCTTTCAGGGCTGATGGGAAGACGCCCTCACTCAATGAAGCATTGATAATCTCCTGAAACCAGCCTTGTGTAACCTCCCAGGAGGCCAGCACCAACCAGGAGGGACACAGGTCCAATAAACATGTGGTAGCGTTAAGCATCCTGTCCACGTCCTCAGGAGTCACAGGGTCAAACTCCTCCCAGATAACATTCTCAAGACTCACCTCCATCATCCCGTCCGAGGCTACCCAGTTGGAGTCCAGGCCGCCTCAAATCTGAGCGATTTTATCATGCAGATATTGCACAAAGTCCTCAGCTCTATCCTGCAAGGGGTTCTCCCTCGCTCCTACCTGCAATAGGGAGTGGGTCACCCTAAACAGGGCGGCTGGGCAGTTCTCTGCAGATGCTATAAGAGTGGGAAAATAATTAAATTTCGCCACTCTTATTGCCACTAGGTAGGTCTTGATATAAGACCTCACCAGTGTTCGGTCAGGTTCGGTGCGGCTGGCCCTCCAATCGCTCTCTAGGCATCCTTTCCAGCACTTCATCTCTCTCAGCTCCTCGGAGAACCAAGGAGCCAGTTGAGAACGGCACTGAGTCAGAGGCCGCAAAGGCACGACGTGGTCCAAGGCTCCGGCGGCCGCCCTATCCCAGGTGGCCACCAGTTCCTCACAGTCAGAGCCTCAGGGAACGGCCCAAGCTCCGTCAGGAACCTCTCAGGGTCCATCAGATGCCTGGGATGGAACCACCTGGTCGGTTCCATCTCCCTGCGGCAAGGGGAAGCGGTCCAAAAGTCTAGCTGAAGGAGCAAATGATCTGTCCATGACAAGGGCTTAATGACTAGGTCCCCTATTGTGAGATCATTCAACCACTGACCAGAGACAAAAATCAAGTCCACCATGTGTCCCCCGATGTGGGTGGGGTCATGAACTAACTGGGTCAGGTCCATGGCCATCAAGGAAGACATGAACTCCCGGGCTGCTTCCAACGTTTCACCAACAGATGGCAGGTAGAAATCACCCATGACCATAAGCCTGGGGGTGTCCACCACCACCCCGGCTATTACGTCGAGCAGCTCAGGCAGGGCTGCTGCTATGTGGCAGGGAGCCAGGTACACAGTCAGCAAACCCATCTGCACCCCACGACCCCACTTCACAAAGAGGGACTCACAACCGGCTATCTGAGGAACAGTGGCCTCCCTTGGACTAAGACTTTCTTTAATAATGACCGCTACCCCTCCGCCCCTCCCCTGGACCCTCGGCTGATGAAATGCGTGGAAGCCCGGTGGGCACATCTCCACGAGAGGAACCCCCCCCCCTCATGCCCAACCAGGTCTCCATGATTCCTGCTAGGTCCGCACCCCCCTCCTGCACTAAGTCATGAATGAGGGGGGCTTTATTAACCGCAGACCTGGCATTGCACAACAACAGCCAGAGGCCCGGGCCCTGAGGCTCTGCACAACCTGGGATACAAGAAGCGCCTTGGGGGCTGGAGCACACCACCACTCACAAACAGCAAGTGCGTACTCCCCAAACATGATATGGCCTCCTGCGTCCACCATATCTGCCCCTCCCACCCACTATTTCGATGGAATGGCCCTTCACCTCATCCCCCGGCTCCCTATCTAGCCTCCCCTCCCTCTCTCCTCCTGCCATGACCCTCAGACCTACTCTGCCGCTCTGAAATTCTATGAACCCCCCAGGTCCTACCCACCAATTCCTAAAACCCCTTAAAACTTTGCATAAGTCTAATCAAAAAACCCCTCACTCTCCTTTTTACTACATGAGGAGAGGTCTTTTAAAGTTTCGGCACAAGATGGCCAAGATTCCAATATCCAGAGACAGGAAAACCAAAGGACAGAAGGAGTTGGGGTAGCAGTGCAGGAACACCCAAAAAGCAATTCCAGAATCCCCAAGGAGTACTAGGAGCTGTGGGACATGTTTAGCAAGAAGGGCTCTGTTGCGGTCCTGCCCCATTGCTCCACTGTAGTATTGAAATCCTTCCTGAGGCTAAATTCCCCAAACCTAAGCTTTACTCAATGACTCCATGAGAGTTAGGAGAGCTCTGCGCTTTCATATATAAAAATGTGGATTTATTCAACTGATTAGACCACAAGTGGCAGCCCTGGTATTGTTCCAGGGAAAAAAAGAATGGAACTCTTAATGTGTTGACTATAGGGGGCTAGATGTGGTGTGCATAGAAAATGTCTACCCATTGCCCATGATGAAGGACATGCTGGTGCATCTAGTCAAAGGCAAAATCTCCACTAAATTAGATTTGTGGGAGGCTTATTACTGGGTTTGGATCAAGGAGGGCAATGAATGGAAAACTATGTTCAACTGCCCTCTGGGATATTTTCAATTCCATGTGCTCCCTTTTGACCTGCAGGGGCCCCCAGCTGTGTTCATGCAACTGATCAATGAAGTGTTGCATGACTATTTATACAAGGGGATGGTGGTATATTTGGTGACATTTTAATATATGCTGAAACTATGGAAGAGCATATAAAATTGGTGCAGGCAGTCCTAAAAGGGCTCTGAGCAGCCAAATTGTATGCAAAATTTTCTAAATGTGAATTTCACCAAGATAAAATTGATTACCTGGGTTACCGTACATGTAATGAAGGAGTGAAAATGGACCCAGAAAAGGTGAGGACAGTGGTAGAGTGGACCCCTCCCCATGCTAGGAAGCAGTTACAGAGCTTTCTAGACTTAGCCAATTTCTACCAGCAATTCATCCCTTCATTTGAAAAGATTGCATTACCAGTCACCAACTTTTTAAAAACTAAGGGCGAGGGCAAGCTAAAGCTGAATCAGCCACTTAAGTGAACCATGGAGTGCCAAGCAGTGTTCAAGAAACTCAAACAGCTATTCATGGCAGAACCCGTGTTAAAGCACTCCAACACTACTCCTTTTGTAATTTGGGCAGATGAGAGTGATGTAACCATGGGGGCTGTGCTATTATAGAAGAATGCCCAGGGCCTGCTACAACCATATCTGTACGCCTCTAAAAAGGTTACAAAACTAAACAGAGGTGAACAGTGTGGGAGAAGGCGGCATATGCAGTGCAGTGGGCCCTGCTTACTTGGTGGCATTTCCTGGAAGGGGCAAAAACCCTGTTCAAGGTGTGGACTAAGCAAATCTTCAGCCCTTAATACTTTAATTGGTTCAATTTCACCCTGCACTATATTCCAGGAAGGAATTTTTTTTATGGT
Organism: Ptyas mucosa; assembly: GCA_012654045.1. Classification (NCBI taxonomy): domain Eukaryota; kingdom Metazoa; phylum Chordata; class Lepidosauria; order Squamata; family Colubridae; genus Ptyas; species Ptyas mucosa. The sequence continues at coordinate 1,482,694 of WNWU01013597.1, read as the reverse complement.
AGATGCTTTCTCTAGGTTGCCTAATACAATAGTATTAAAGTGGTGTGACCAGCCATCCTCTTAATGCAGCTAGCAGTCCCAGTAACCACAAGATTTCAGGGCGGGAAAGGAGTTTGAGATTTCAAATGAACCTTAATGGTACTACATCTACATGGAGGAAAGTAAGCAGTGGGGTACCACAAGGTTCCATCTTAGGCCTAGTACTCTTCAATATCTTCATAATGAGGGAATAGAAAGGGAACTTACCAAATTTGCGGATGATACTAAACTGGCAGGAATAGCCAACACTCTAGATAAGTGATGACTAACGTTTTTGCCATCGCGTTCCAAAAGCGGGGGGAGTGCGGGGGGGGTTGTGTGTGTGTGTGTCCACACCCATAATTCAATGTGCCCCCCCGGTGCATGCAAGTGCAACCCCCCTGCACTCCCCCTGGTAGGCCCGGTAGGCCCATTTTTCGCCCTCCCCAGGCTCCAGAGGCTTTCTTGGAGTCTAGAGAGGGCAAAAATGCCTTCCCCACCCCCCTGGAGGCCCTCTGGAGGCCAGAAAGGATCCATTTTACGACTTCTGGTGGGACCAGAAGGCCTGATAATCAGCTGGCTGGCGTATGCATGCATGCTGGAGCTGAGCTAGGACAATGCTCACGTGCCCACAGATATGGCTCCATGTGCCACATGTGGCACATGTGCCATAGGTTCGCTATCACGGCTCTAGATGATAGGCTCAAGATCCAAATGGATCTTGACAGACTTGAACACTGGACCTTATCTAACAAAATGAAATTCAATGTAAAGAAAAGTAAACTTACACTTAGGCAAGAAAAACCAAAAGTACACATATAGACTAGGTGAAACCAGACTTAATAGTAGTAACTGTGAGAGGGATCTTGGCGTCTTAGTGGACAACTAATTAAATATGAGTCAGCAGTGTGCGGTGGCAGCCAAAAAAGCCAATGCAATCCTAAATTGCATTAACAGAGGGATACAATCAAGTTCAAGTGAGGTACTAATGCCACTCTATAAAGCCTTAGTAAGACCACACCTAGAATACTGCATCCAGTTTTGGTCACCACACTATAAAAAAGATGTTGAGACTCTAGAAAGTGTGCAGAGAAGAGCAACCAAGATGATTAGGGGACTGGAGGCTAAAACATACAATGAATGGTTGCAGGAACTGAGCATGAGTAGTCTAGTGAGGAGAAGGACCAGAGGAGACGTGATAGCAGTGTTCCAATATTTGAGGGGCTGCCACAGAGACGAGCGGATCAAACTATTTTCCAAAACACCTGAAGGCCAGACAAGGAAGGAGACTGATCCAGGAGAGATTCAACCTAGAAATAAGGAGAAATTTTCTGACAGTGAGAGCAATCAACCAATGGAACACCTTGCCTTCGGAAGTTGTGGGAGCTTCATCACTGGAAGCTTTCAAGAAGAGACTGGACTGCCATATGTCAGAAATGGTGTAGGGTCTGCTTGGGCAGGGGGTTGGACTAGATCAGCAGTCAGCAATCTGTGGCTCTGAATGCAGCTCTTTTGGCCCTCTGCTGCTGCTCCCTGTTGGCTGATCCCACAACTGGCTGACTCCACCCCTCCCCTCACAGTCACTCCTCTTCTGGCCTGAGAAGGTAAGGGCAACGGCGGGGGATGGAGACTCATTCCCTATTCCAGAGTGGGAGTGAAGCGCCCCTGTAGTTGCCTTTGTGCAGCAAAAGCATTCCCCCTTTGTCATGTTACATTTGTGCTCAAGGCAGCCCTCGCCTCCCAACCGCTTCGGGCTCAGAGCTGTAAGCAACTTCGGGCTTGGAGCTTTTAGCAGCTTCAGGCTTGGAGTTGTTGCCACCTCCATGGCCTGCCCACTACTCTTGCAGTGCCTTGCATGTCTCCCTGAGTGGCCAAGGTGTATCCAGCACCAACAAGTGCCGGAAGAAGCACCCGTGAGAACCAGCAAGGGATGAGCCACAGTTTATCGTTTTCACAAGTTGCTCTATGCCTCACTCAAGATCAGGATTTTTATGGGCTTTGCTGTTGGAGGTTTTATCTCCACTCCCTTCAAAGATATTTGAATATCTTGTAAGATGATGCAATCTCACTCAAGTTTTATATGAATAGTTCAGTCCTGCAAATGCTTTTATAAGCTGCATTGGCTTTTGGGTCCTTTTGAATATTTTTGCCTTAGATCCTGATGAGACTGGCTGCAGAAAAGGATTTACTCCCAGAGTTAGCCTTAGATTTTAGAAAGTATTTGTTCATCAAATCTAAATAGCCACTCAGCTCACCAAAGGTGAATCTGAAGGCACACAACAATGAGGTAAAACTATATAAAAACTATAGATGTAAAACATAAAAATCTATATAAATAAAGTAGCCGCCCAGCAGTTTGTTGGGCAGCGAGACCCAGCTAGAGATGAGGCACCGGAGAATCAGAATCAGAGAGACAGAGACACACACATACAGAGAGAGAGACAGAGAGAGAGGCAGAGAGAGAGAGAAAGAAAGAAAGAAAGAGAAAGGTGAACAACATTTTTACAGAACTATAGATATGTTGAGGCCTTTGAGGTGGAAGACAAGGCGAGGCCAGATGTGACAAGAAGTGGCTGGGAGGAGAGGTGTGAGGTGTGGCCGGGTGTGGCTGGGGGGTCATGTGATTGGGTGGGAGTGAGTGACATCGAGTTGGCCACACCAGGTTTTGTAGCTCCCAGTGTTTTCTGTGGGAAACAGGTCCAAATGGCTCTTTGAGTGTTTAAGATTGCTGACCCCTGACCTACAAGGTCCCTTCCAACTCTGTTAATCTGTAAATAAAAATGACTGCACCATGTGCGATTGACTGGCTTGGGTTGGGGCTAAATTTTATGTGTCCTCAAGCTTGAGGAGCACTGTTTTACAAGGTGCTCATGACTCTACATCAGTGGAACATTTTGGATTTGTAAAAACCTTGATTAAGTGGCAATTTTGGTAGCTTTCTTTGAAAAAGGACATTGAAAGCTAAGTGACCAGCTATCCAGTTTGTGCATTAGCTAAAAGACCACCGGGGAAACTAATGAGACTTTTGCAGACTGTGGCCAGCCCACAGGCACCATGGAAAGAAATATAAATATACTTTGTTGTCGAACTACCTGGAAGTGGAGGGCACAGTGTTATTTGGGTTGTTACTGATCTTTTTTTTGAAATAGATACATTTGATCCCTTGCCCCAAAATCCCATCTGTAAAAATGTTAGCTAAGCTTTTTGTGCAACATGTGTATAGGTTGCATGATGCTCCTGAACACATTATTTCAGTTAGAGGGATGCCATCACATCACAGTTTTGGCAGAAATTTTTAAAGCTCTAGAACTGCCCAGGGTTTAAGCTCCTCCCATCATCCTCAAACTAATGGGATGTGTGAGAGAGCCAATTTGGTCCTGCAACAGTACCTCAGGTGCTACATTAATTACCACCAAAACAATTGGGCTGACCTTCTATCATTTGAAGATGTGGCATACAATAATTCTATGCCTCTGGTCAAGTCTTTGTATCTATGCCAGAGCTGCCTCACTTAACCCATAAGGCACTGGAAGATGCATGTCAGACACATAAGAAACAAGTGAATAAAAAATGTGTGAAACCAAAAGATTTTAAAGTGGGTGATAGAGTTTACCTTTCCACAAAATATCTACAATCCACTCAACAGTGAAAAAAAATTGGTGTCAACTTTGGAAGCCATATTAGCACCAAAAGCTTCCATGCTGCCAACTTCTTGCGCTTGGGAAAGTAGGAGAAGGGATTTAGGAGAGTGACATAATAGCATTCTTCCCTTCCTCTCCCAATTTTGAATTTCTTCTTGTAATTTATTATATTCTTTTTCTCTCTCTTTTCTATGTTTTGCATTATTGTAAGGCCTCTTATGTACGCCTTGGTTGTGTCCCATAAATTTTGTAGGGAGGTGTGTTGTTTCGTATTCTCCTTATAAAACAGTTCTAGTTCCTTTTCCATATATTTCTTATATTCTTTTTCTTTTATTAACTGAGTATTCATTGTCCATCTATTTTTCTTTCTCTGCTGCCCCTTCCACGTCATCATTAATGGGTTGTAATGGTATATATCTTCTATTTAGCAGCGTGGCCAGGAACCAGTACTCTTTTCGCAAGTCTCTTATTCTTTTAGGGATTTGTTTCAAAGTTATTATTTGTTTATTCCTATAATACATAGGTTCGTCCTTTGTTATTTTGTATACAATATCCCTCACCTTTCTTCTTACAAATCTTATATGTACCTCCCGAGGGAGTTTGTGTTGCCGGGCGTAATTTGTGTGAACCCGGTACACTTCATCTAATTTATTTATTATTTCTTCCCTTTCTCTTTGGAGAGACTCAGCTATCATCTCTGCCATTATCATCATCAGGTCTTCCTCCCTCTCTTCCACTACATTTTGAAAATGTAGGAAAAATGCTGCTTTTTCCATTTCCAATTGCGCTACTGTATTCTCGAGTTCCTTATTTAATCCCGTCATTTTTTTATCCAATGCTTCCAGCTTTCCTTCTGTCAATTCAGTCTTCTGTTCTATTTCTTTTATTCTTTGATCATTTTTTTGAATAATTTCTTGTATCAGGTCCATTTTTTCATCAGTCTTTTGGATGTCGTTCTTAACTTCTCTCTTTACCTCATCCATGTCTTTTCTAGATTGTTCATGATTTCTGGTCATGCATTCTTGTAGTTTAACCATTGTTTCTTGGATTGTCATTAATGTAGCTTGCATCGTTGGCATACTAGGCGTGCTGGGTTGCTTCTCTGATGCAAACATTCCCTCCAATGTTTTCTGTGACACCGGGGAGGCCTATGTTCCTGCTAAAGTTGATGTTATTTTCTTTCCTGTTTTCAACGTTGTTGTAGTAGTGCTCGTCATTTCTTTCAAAATTCTATATTGTTCCTCCAATATTTTATCAACTTTCTCCGAAATCACCATCCAAAATTTTGAATTATCTTTTTCTCTCTTCTTTAAGTAAATTTCCTTTGACTAGTTAGTTATATCTATAAAATCTTCATTAAAAAATGTAGCAGTACTATAAGTTTAAATATAATACAAATATTAAAATATAATACTAATATACATTAATATAAATAAATATTATAGGTATAAATAGATATAGATATGTATAGATATGTATAAATATGTAGTTTAAATAATCACAAACTTAATCAATTCTTAATACTTAATAATTAATAATTGTAATACTTAATTTATCTAAAATCACAAAAAATATATTTTGTTCAAATTTAATTAAATTTAATTACTTCCCAATACTTTCTTCTAAGCACTATGATTATGTAGATCTCAAATATTCTAGCTTACTATATATTATTTTATATACTATTTTATTATTGCTAAACAAGTATCGCTATAGTTCTTAATCAATTCTAATAAGTATCAATCACAATTATCTATATTTAAGTAAAAGAGGGCTTTATAAGAACAATATGTTTCCAATGTTTTATGAGTCCTGTAAATCTTGTTTGTTATATTTTCAACAAAAGGGAAAACCAACTCGCCTCTTTTTCACGTTGGAGTCTTTCCCTGTTTCAGTATGGCGATCTCCAATCTGCCCAGTCACAGTCTGCAGTTTTTTATTTTGCCAAACTACCTCTCTCCTTCCGTTAGGGCAGCCAAAAAAAAGGGGAGGATACAAAGGTTGTCCGTTTTTCTTTAAGTCTCTGTGATTTAAAACCACTTCTCCTCGCCTACGTTTTTCGCTATTTTAGTGTCTTTTATTCTTTCTTCACTGGTCTATGTTCCGTCCTCTTCCTTTCTGCTCACCTCTACAGTTTCCGCCACCTTTACGCTCTGAGTTCTTCTCTTTTTGTGCTACCCCTCCGGAAAAATATTTCCTCCTCAGTTTTGCGCAAAATCGCCCGGATTTTTGACTCTCGCTGTCTGCTCACCCTCGGCAATCTCGCACTGTACTCACTCCTCCGCTCCCAATGCTCTCAATCGGCTCGTCAAGCCTCCAGGCCAGCTGTGCTCGTCGCACTGGCTGGCTTCTTCCAAGCCTGGAATGAGGGATCTTCTCGGTACGGCGGGAGATCGCACCTCTCCTCGCCTCCCCCGAAGTTTCCCCTCCTTATTCCCGATCTTTCCAGGATCGGTCTTCGCCAAAAAAGGCACCAAAAGCTCAGAAAACCGGCATCAGAAAGAGAGCGCTTCTCTCCTGTGCCGCTGTTCTGTCCCCATCCCCCACACGCACAAACCCACACAGACAGACGAGGGTTAAATGACTGGCACACACGGAGGTTTCGTTATCAAGGCTTGGGCAGCCCTATGGGAACCGGCTGCCAAGTTCTTTACTAAACAAGGGGGGGGGGGTATTCCTTCACCAGATAACAAACATATACACACCAGCTGGGAAAAACACAGTCCAAATTCCAATCCTTGAAGCTGACTGAGGTTTGACACCAAGAAACTAACAAGAATGAAACTTTGTCCGTCACAGAATTCAAACTGCCACCCCACTCCTTTATATAGCCTGTGGGGTGTGGTCCAGTGACTCAGCTAATCCCTGGCACGCCTCCTCATTTGCTGGGATCTTTTAGCATGCCAATGCTGACGTGGGTCCAGCCACAGCCTGTCTCCCTCATCACTTTCCGACCGATCGGAGACAACTGGCTCCTGGCTAATCTCCTCTCCTTCGGCCGGCAGCTGAGGAATTGCCAGAGAGGAGGGGCCGGGGGAGGGAGGCCTGGCTGGCTCCTCTCCTTCATGTTCGGAGCCTTCTTCCTCCGATGCAATGGGCTCGGGGGTCGGAGCCACAACACTATCCCCCACCGCAGGGCCCTTCCCCCAGGCCCTTAGCCCGTCGTGAGCAGTCGGCGACCTGCTTGTAATCCTCCTTTGCCTGGATCAGCTGCCGCCGCACCAATTGCTGCACGGCCTGCAGTTCCGAGAGGAAGTCCTGGGTCTCGGGAACAGGGGAATCCGGAATCGCCAAAGGGAAGAGCCGGGGATGGTAGCCGACGTTGGTATGGAACGGGGTCATCTGGGTGGAGGTGTGCTGGGAGTTGTTGAAGGCAAACTCCGCCAGGGGTAGGTACTCGGCCCAGTTGTCCTGCTGCTGGTTGACAAAACAGCGGAGGTACTGCTCCAAGATGCCGATGACCTTCTCCGTGCCCCTGTCCGTCTCCGGATGGTGCGACAACGACAGGCACACCTGCACCTCCAACGCGGCCATCAGGCTCTTCCAGAAGCGGGCCGTGAACTGGGCCCCGCAGTCCGATGTGCTCCTTAATGGGATGGCCCCTCTGCTTTAGATAGCTGAGCTCATCCTCTGCATACAGGTCTTCCTCTGCCTCCTAGAATCTGGCCTCTAGCAGTCGTAGAAAGTCATCTACATCTTGCAGCTGGGGGGCTCTCCTCTTGTGGAGGGCTGCTAGCCATTCCCTTGCTTCCCCCTCTAGCCCCTCTGCGATGGTATTCACCATGGCTCTGGGGGATGGGTAGAAATGTCCATAACATTCTAGGTGGATCTCAGCTGAGTCAAGGAATAGAGCTAGCTGGTCTGAGTCCCCGTCAAACTTTCCTCTGAACTGGGGCAGTTCATTCAGCACTGCTCCTCTCTCCCCCTGTTGGCCTCTGTATGCTTACATTTGATGTAGCTGGCCCTCTTCCTCAGCTCTAGTTTGGAGGGAGAGAGGGGTTTGTCTCCCCTGGGCAGCCTGCCTGCTGCGTGGAAAAGACACTGGTTGCAGCCTCCTTCTGATGGGTGGAGAAGGGGAGCTGTGCTCCTGTCTGCTTCTCCTCACTTCAAAGGGATCCACTGCTCCTCTCCTCTCCTTTGGCCTGCATGACGGCCACTCATCGGGAAGGGTGGCTTGGTCAAATTCCTCCCTTGGCTGCTCTCTGGAACTCCCCAGGGGCTTTGGGAGCCTGGCTTGTTTCCAGTCCAACCTCCACTCCACTCTTCCCAGCTCGCTCAGGGGCTTCCCCTTTTCCCGGGCATTGGGGTGGGGGAACTCAACCTCAGCTGCTTTAGGGATTAACTCCCACCAATACTCATCTTTTCTTGCTTCCGCTGCTGGAGCAGGAATCTCACCTTTGATGTCTGAGGGAGGCTGCACTCTGGCTGCAATTAGGCTCTCTTCAGATAGCCAGTCTTCAGCCATGGTTGCCTGATTTTTCTTCCCAGCACCCCAGACATCGGGGAGCGATTGGAGAGTCCAGGATTCAGGAAACCTGGTAATCTTGATAGATTTTAAAAGTAGTTCTAACTGTCTGTGAAGTTTCTGAAAGATGCCCTAATTAATTCATGAGCCAAACTTCAAAAGAAATACAGTCATTTATTAGGAGCACCATTTCGGCAGTATTCGGATGCAGTTAGAACTAATCCCACGTAGATTTACGTTCCCCTATGACCCTGTCTCTCCCCTCCTCCCTGGCCATGTCATAAATCACATTCTCCAATTAATCACTTCGGCTGGCTCCGAAATCCAACACCCTCCTTCTGATTGCGGTACAGAAGCATGTATGGAATGTATCTTCAGTTAGGAAAATCAATCAGCTCTATCACTTCTCCCTCCCTCCTGCTCATGGCAACTTGAAAGCTTTTGCAAGTTGACAGCAGAAGTTTTTAATGACAAGGAACCAAGATGAGTGACATTCAGCAAAGCTTATTGGTTAGCTAGAAAGATTGACATTCAAACGTGAGTTTACATACCCTTTCTGACTTTTGGTCTAAAACTGGTTTTTGGTGAAGTTTAATTCTGTGCTTGGTGATGTTTAATCCTGTGTTTAGTGATGAGATAATTTTCCCTATCCAGCTTTGTTTGGAAGGGAAAATGTTAATCTCTGTTCCTGAAAAGAAGCAGCTTTGGAAATCTGACTAGTTCCTATGTCTATTTGTTCTGGTAATTGGTTTAACAAGCAACAGATACTCTGTTTGCTCCTTTGCTTCATTCTGGAGAGCTTAAATGGCCTCTCTGTTTAAGGGTTTCACTTTATGAGCAAGAGTTGGCTGCTGATAGTTATCACTGCATTTTAACTATTTTAATTCCTCAAGGTGCTCTGCCACCCTGCCTGATTTGTAACTCCAGTTTGCAGGTATTTCTAATCTAATGATTGGTATTTAGGGCAGCTTTTTGCAAGCAAAGAAGCATTTTGTATTTTTGTACAGGTAATCCTTGATTTACAACAGTTACAATGGCACTGAAAAAAGTGACTTATGACCATTTTTCACACTTATGACTGTTACAGCAAACTGTCATTAGGGCAAAGAAGCAATGTCACATGACCACATGGCTATACCCACCCGGTCACATGAAGCACAGCAGTTGTGAAATGAGTGACACAGTTGTTAAGAATGCTGCAACAGGCATAAATGATGACCGGTCATAAGTGTGAGGACTGGTCAAAAGTGCAAGGACCTGTCATAAATCACCTTTTCAGCCCTCTGGGTAGTCCCTATGTGCAAGGGACTACTCAGAGGGCTGAAAAAGTTCTTTTTGACCAGTCCTTGCACTTTTGACTGGTCCTCGCAATTATGACTTTCCTCACATTTTACGTTTTGTGCCCTATCTTGTCACTGTGGTGAAGAGAAGCAGCTGTGAAATGAGTGACATGGTTGTTAAGAATGCTGCAATGGGCATAAATGTGAGGATGGTCAAAAGTGCAAGGACCGGTCAAAAGTGTGAGGACCATTCAGAAATGACTTTTTTCATCTCTCTGAGTAGTCCCTATGCACCTAGCCATGCCCACCCAGTCACATGACCAGCTAGCCACATCCACCTGGTCATATGACCACCAAGCCACGCTCCCAAATAAGCCACACCCACAGAATTCAAAAAAATTTGAATCCCACCACTGCATTGACCTTCCTCACAAAATGAGTGGGTAGCTAAGAAATATGTTAGGGCCTCTGCATTGCTGAAAAAGTTTCACTCAAAGTATCCTAACAAACCGAATTAACCCTCTATGATGTTCATCTTTCTGTTCTCTCTTACAGGTAATCCCCTAATTTTTTTGAAGGGGGGCAGCATGTCAGATCCCTATCATGATACTGTCATTCAAGTGGGGAGGGGACCCCAGATTCTTGTACTCACTTATTGCTCTCGTCCTGTTTTCTTATGTATCCTGTAATTCCCTAGTATATAACGTTTACCCTGTCACCTATTATGCCCTGTATTTTGATTTACCTTGGGAGATGTACAAGTGGGAGAGGGCCATCTGTTTTCTTTCAGTTTGGAAGGCTCACAGAAAAAACGCATGAGAACCAATCCTTATCTCTTTCTCAGGACAACCGTTTCCACAAAGTCTTCGCAACTGTGGATTGGCTCATTCAACATCAAACTGAGAGGAGGGGTTTCTAACCACTTTATCCTAACAGAAATGACTGGGGGGAGATTCAGATCCTTTGCTTTTATTGATTGATTGATTGATTGATTGATTGATTGATTTAATATAACTTATATGCCACCCTATCTCCATAGGACTCAGGGCGGCTCACAACAATTAAAACAAGCCAATAAAAACATAAAATACATACATAAACAAATATTAAAACCCGTTAAAATAATCAAAAATCCCCTCAGTCCAGGCTAGGTGCAGCGAACAGCCATGTTTTTAATTCACGGCGGAAGGTGCGGAGGTCAGGAGCCACCCGGAACCCCAGGGGGAATTGATTCCAAAGGGTGGGTCCACCCACAGAGAAAGCTCTACCCCTGGGGGCCACCAGACGACATTGTCTAGCTGACGGTACTCAGAGCAGGCCCTCCCTGTGGGAACGCACTGGGCGATGGGAAGCTGTTGCTGGTTGCAGATGGTCCGCCAAGTAGCCTGGGCCTAAGCCATGTAGAGCTTTATAGGTCATTACCAGCACGTTGAATCTCACCCATAGGGCAACCGGCAATCAATGCAAGCCACGCAGGAGAGGTGTTACATGGGAGTGTCGGGATTCTCCCATCACAACCCGCGCGGCTGCATTCTGTACCAGCTGAAGCCTCCAAGTGGTCCTCAAGGGCAGCCCCATGTAGAGAGCATTACAGTAGTCAATACGGGAGGTGACTAGCGCATGAGTAACTGTGCGTAGGGCATCTCGGTCCAAATAGGGGCGCAACTGGTGCACCAGACGAATCTGGGCTTTTGTCTTGCAATCACTCCCTTTCAATAAAAGGTTCCTTTTGAAATGCTGCTGTCTCAAGAGTCTGTACTTTCTTGATTGGGGACTAGAGGTAGGATTTTACACCCATCGAATCTGACCTAGTGATGTCATATTATTATCACTGAAGACTGATGTTTACAACATAAATATAGCCATTTTGTGAGTGGTTTGACAATAACTAATAACTATCACAAACGTAGGCTTGTTTGCTTTCCTATTTAAAAATGTTTTTAAAATGTTTGTCATTTCACTGGCTATGAATCCATAGCTCATAGCCATTCCTTTATTTTACAAAGGTTTAAAAACATGAGACTAACAATTTAAATTTGCAATATAATTTGATTTTCATATAAAAAGAACACTAACAACTGGAGGTAATTGATGGGGTAAGAAGACCTCATCCCTGTGCCATCCATCTCCTTGCTTTTAGTTTTATGCATAGCTTTAAAAATGTTAAGTGTTTGCAATTAATCTTTATTACTGTCTGTAAGTTGCCCATAGTTGCCTTATAGATGAGAGGAGTAGCATCTAAAATAAATAAATGAAGATTTTATAAAATAATGTATAATGTATGATTAATGAATATACAGCATGTTTGTGTGTGTGTATGTACACTATTATATATGTACACTGTATATTCATTCATATGTTCTGTATGTGCGTATACAAAGCAGATCCTGAAAAATAAGCAAACATCTGGTAGTCTCATCTTAAATTTTAAAGGAGAAATAATTGAACAACTTGCAAAAAGTGACCTTTGTGAACTAGTGAACATATTCATTAGATTTACATTTTGGGACAAGCTTAAAGTGATATAACCAGAACTGCTTTAGTGACATTACAGTTAGTCTGATTACTGCATTCTTTAGTTTTTGTAATTTTAAGTTGAATGATACTTTGTTAAGAATTTTTATAGGTAAGCTTAGTAGTGAACCAGGCAATGAAAAACAAATAATAAGGAACTAACCATTCCTGTGATTAATCCGTGCTCTAAGAAACTATTTATATCTTATGTTCCAGTTGCTTTATAAACAGCATGTTTATTCCTGTCACTCATTACAGTGGATTATCTTAAAATGGATTGTGGTGACTGTAATTCTGTTCTGCCCAAAGGAGATCTCTTGGGATAAATAACAAGTTCAGGTATATCTGTGGCCTCAGAATAAAAACTATCTAAACAGAATATTGAACTTCAATTTGTAATATTCTATTCATCATCAAATTCTTCAATATCCCTCTTTTTTTAACATATTGGCTATTTCTCAGTTATTTCTTTAAAAAAATAAAATGGCTGGCAAGAAGCGAAGAAATTTATCTTACAAAAAGGTAGTGATATATTAATTGGAAATTCTAGTTTGTACTGCAAGCTATATTGTAAACAATATTTTGAAAATATTGAGGTGTAATTCTTCGTATTATTTTCTAGGCTGTGAGAAGTCAGAAGTTTCTTGAACAAAGTATCCACTCTGCTCACGAGATTGACAAAACCCTTCAATTAATTCAAGAGTCTCTGGCCTTCATTGATCAACAATTAACAGGATATATTACAGACCGAATTGATGCAGCACATGTACCTCAAGAAGCACAGGTGAGCCATATAACATGTAATTGCATTAAATAGTTCTATCTTTCAAGGAGTCAGTAAGAATTTATTTTATTAGATTGTTCTAAATTTACAATGATTCTAGAATTATCATTGATCTAATTCTTACAAAATTGCTAGCTGGCAAATGAAACAGGAACTGCATAAAATCAAAAAGATCACATATATTTTCAAGTAAAATGATCTTTTATGTTTATTTTATCTTTCCTGATGCTAATGTAACATTATTTTATCACACCAAATTAAAAGTTTGCAAATGTTTATATTGTAAAATTAAAGAAGCAAAATGAATACTATAATTTTTTTAAGTGCTAATTTTATCATGCAATTAAGTTATTCATCGTGGTTAATATTTTCAATTAACTTATATTTACACCCCAAGTGAATTCTTATTGAATTACATACAGATACCTGCATTTAGTTATGTTGACAATTTTATGCATATTGTCTTATATAAAAGAGCAGAATTATATAGATAGATGAAAGCCAATTTTATGTAGTTAAGGCATCAGACTGGAAACTATGAGACCGTAGTCCTGCCTTATACTCAAAGCCAGCTCAGTGACCTTGGGTTAGTCATTTTTTTCTCAGCTCTAGGAAAGAGGCAGTATATGTACTGAATGTATGTATGTTCGTGCGTGCGTATGTGTGTGTATTCCCCATTCAACCATTTTGATTCTTGGAGACTGCCAAGACAAGTCCCTGAAGTTTTCTTGGCCAGGTTTTTCCAGAAGTGGTTTGGCCAAGAACCTGGCCAATATTTGTTTGTTTGTTTGTTTGTTTATTAAATTTTTATGCCTCACATTTCACCAAGAAGTGACTCTAGGTGGCATACAGCTAATTAAACAAGATAAAGCATTAAATATTAATAAATATTAATGTTAAAATTTACTTAAAATTAACAAAGATGGCAAGGAAGAGAGCAAGTTGTACATGGGGTGAAAGTGAATTATCTTAGTCCATTAATCATCTCAGTATGACATGCCCCCATTGGGGACCCAAGCCAATGGTAGAGCCAAGTTTTCAAGCCTTTTTGGAAGGCCAAAATGGGGAGTGTGAATCTCACTTCCATAACATTCCAAAGAGCAGGAGCCACAACTCTTTTTCTGGATACTGCCAACTGGAATTCCTTTACTGCTGGGGTCTACAGCATGCACGGGTGGGGCAGGCCAATCCCATTGGAGTGAGATGGTTCCTTGGATAATCTGGACCCATGCCACAAAGGACTTTAAAGGTAGTAACCAACAGGTTGAATTGGACCTGGAAGCAAACTGGGTGGGTATGCCTGGAGCAGTTCAACCCCATCCAGAACTAAAGATGTTAAAGTCCCTGATCATGAAGCTCATGCACCAAAAGCCATTCAGTTTTACCATTATCTTACCATTAATATTATTATTGGCTTTACTTTTTGACATCTCACCCAACTAATAAATTATATAGAACTCAGACAAATCATCCTTTAATATTTTAATGTTAAATATGGTTTCCATTTTATGAAGAAACATAATAAAACAATAGAAAACTAGGAATATCATATATCACAGAAATTGAACTTGAATTATCTTTTTCTTAATATTTTCCCTCCCTTTCCAACCCTCCCCTTCCCCCCCATCCCGCCCTTCCCAACCCTCCCCCTCCCCCCCCGACTTCCCAGGATTAGCTCAGGGTATTACAAGTACAAACACCAAACTAAAATTATCTAACAATATAATAACACACCCTTAACTTTAACTTTAACTCCTAATAATAAAACAACAATATTCTAATTAATATAACTATTTCTACAAATTATTTCATTCATAAGCTAATTGAAATTTCTTGTTACAATATTTGTTCTGAATATAATCTATCCAACTTTTCCACTCCTTTATATATCTTTCATTTGGATAGTCTTTAAGATATGCGGAAATCTTCGCCATTTCTGCCAAGTGCACTACTTTTAATGTCCATTCTTGAATTGTAGGTACATCTTGTTTCTTCCAATATTGTGCCACCAGTAGTCTTGCCGCTGTTATTAAATTTAAAATCAACTTTATTTCAATTCCTGTACAATCTGTTATAATACCTAACAAAAAAAACTGTGGCGTAAATTTAATCTTTTTCCTTAATATATTTTGGATTACCCACCAAATTTTTATCCAGAATGCCTTAATTCTATTACAAGTCCACCATATATGATAATAAGTAGCATCTTGACATCCACATCTCCAACATTTGGGCTGAATATTCAGATACATACAAGCTAATTTTTTGGGGTCTAGATGCCATCTATAAAACATTTTGTAAAAATTTTCTCTCAAATTTTGAGCCTGTGTAAATTTTACATTTCTAACCCATATAATTTCCCATGTGTCCAACGTTATTGTTTCCCCTATATTTTGTGCCCACTTTATCATACAGTCCTTAACTAATTCTGTCTCAGAATCTATTTCCAGTAATACATTATATAACCTTTTTATATGCATTTGGCTCTGATCTCTTATCTGCTTAATCAAATTCTCTTCATGTTGCAAAATACCCTTCTTTTGGTCCTCTTTCCATTTGGCCTGTAGCTGGCCATATTGAAACCAAGTTTTAATTATTCCTTGTTCTTTTAATTGTTGAATAGTTTTTAATTGATACCCATATCCTTCCTTGTCCAAAAGTTGCTCATAAGAAGTCCCATCTTGCTTTTATTCTATATTAATATTTTCAATCGTATGTCTAGGTATCGCCCAAATCGGAATTTTATCATTTAATTTATAACTATACTTTTTCCATACATGTAACAAGGAACTTCTCAATATATGGCTTTTAAATGTATTATCTACCTTTTTATCATACAATAAATATGCATGCCAGCCAAAAACCAGACCATATCCTTCCACATTCAATATCCTATCCTCTGTTAAATTAATCCAATCACTAACTAATGATAGTACAGCTGCCTCATAATATAGCCCTAAATTGGGCATTTTAAGTCCTCCTCTTTCTCGAGAATCTTGCATTATTCTCTGTTTAACTCGAGGTTTTTTCCCTGCCCAGACAAACGTATTTAAGCCTTTTTGCCATTCTTTGATTAATTTATCAGTTTCTAGTATTGGTATTGTTTGAAAAAGGAACAAAAACCTCGGTAAAAGATTCATTTTTATGGCAGCTATCCTACTTAACAATGACAACTGTAACTTTCGCCAATTTTGAATCTCCGTTTGCATCTTTTGCCACAATAATTCATAATTGTGATGGTATAATTTAGAATTACTTGTCAGGATATTTATACCTAAGTACTTGACCTTTTTAACTATTTCAAATCCTGTTTGATTTTCCATTTCTTGTTTCTGTGTAACAGTCATATTTTTCGCTATTATCTTTGTTTTGGCTGCATTTATTTTAAAGCCAGATATTAATCCATATTCTTTAATTATGTCCATTAATATTTTAACAGATTGTGATGGTTGAGTTAAGGTAACAACCAGGTCATCTGCGAATGCACGTAATTTATATTCTTGTTGCCTAATCTGTATTCCCTTTATTGCGTCCAAATCTCATATGTTATTCAGCAATATTTCCAGTGACAAAATAAATAATAATGGAGACAAGGGACATCCTTGCCGAGTACCTTTTTCTATTAAGAAATTTTTCGTTACGCCTCCATTAACTATTATTTGCGCTGTTTGTTTCTGGTATATTGCCTTAATTGACTGTGTAAAAGTATCTCCAAACTGCAATAATTATCTTTTTCTTAATATTTTGAAGGGATTATTACAAATAATACTATTATTTTTGTAGCTCTAGTTGTAAGTATTTTAATTTCTTCTGTTCATGCTGTGGTGTTTAAATATTTATGTATAGCTTCCATATAGTTGCCCAATACAAATAATGCAACTCTGAATAGGTTACAAAAAGTTAATATTGGAACACAGTTATATTTTGAACACACAGCTCAAATTTATTATTATTCATTTATTATTTTTATTATTAAATTTATATACCACCCATCTCTCTGTTTGGGTCTAGGTTTTGGAATGACTCTTATACAGTTCCATCCATATTTTACAAATCTCCACCTGCACAATGTCTATTTCTTTTTGGGGGGGCATCTGTGGAAATATATATATCAAATTTGATCTAGAGCATCAGCCAACTTCCAGAGCAAAGTTTTGAAGTATACAAATGAATATAGATGAACTTAAAATCCATTCTATAGACAATGTATAAGCTATTAATGTACTGATACTTTAAATTTATTTATTCCAATGTTTAAATTTATTTAAATTTATTTATTCCAATGTCTTTGTGTAAATTCAGACATATTAATCTTGTAAAAATAATATAATTTGATTCAAATATGTCTTCTCTCCACCACCACCACCTTTGCATCCACCCAGAAAATTCAATCAGAGTTGACAAGCCATGAGATTACCTTGGATGAAATGAAGAAACATAACCAGGGTAAAGATTCTGCCAAAAAGATGTTCTCTCAAATTGATACTGCACAGGTTTGTGAATTTAAATTGCTTTTGCAAATTAATTTAAAATCTACTTTCAAATATTCAAAATAAAGTTTAATTATGTGTTAATCATGCCATGACTTGAAAAAGAACTAAGATTGTGCAAAGCTTTGGATCTGATTCAAAAATATGCTTTGTAGCACACAGATTCTTGGTTAGTCTAAAATTTATAATGATCACTGCATAAAGGACATGGGATTTATAAAACTAATATTGATTAATTTAGCATGTTAATTAGCCACTGCACATTCTATTTATTACATGACAAAGCTTGACCACCCTTAAAGTAATAAAATAAATTGAATCTAAAATTACGGTATGTTAATTAAACTGATCAAATGGCTGGAGAATTTTTTTTAGATATGGAGTTAACAGCTCATGGTGGGTAGCAACATAAAATGAAAGATATGACATGGGTTATCATGCAGAATTTCCAAACTCTGTTGAAACACTTTATGCAAAGGTAAACATATATGTCTCCTTCTCTTCCAGAAAGATTATTTATATAGTAGCTGTTTGTAGAATTTTGCTTTCAAATTACATTTCTGAGTAGATAACTTTTTCTTTTATATTCACATATTTTGCACCAACCACCAGAGGCTGATTGAATGTATTTAAGGAATAATATTTCTTAAAGAAATCCATGAATTTACATATTTTCTAAATTAAATGCATACAATTAACTGCTATTTCCATGCTGATAGTGGATTCTAAATATGAGATCACAACTATTTGTTATTTGTGTGAAGTGATATACATCAAAATTTGAAAAAAAAAGTTAATATAAATTAATCCATAGGAGAAGGAGAACTCTACATTTGTTTTCAGTCATTTCTATGTAGATTGTCTATTGATTTTGGCTATCAGTCACTTTTTATTTCTTTAAAATATGTTTCAGTCCAATTTTTATATACTGTACTTTCAAAAGAATAGTAAAGTATAGAGATCTAAGCAGGGTTGAAATCCAGTAGGTTCTGACAGGTTCTGGAGAACCAGTAGCGGAAATTTTGAGCAGTTTGGAGAACCGGTAGCGGAAATTTTGAGTAGTTTGGGCAACCGGCAAATACCACCTCTGGCTGCTCCCAGAGTGGGGTGGGAATGGGGATTTTGCAATATCCTTCCCCCAGGAGTGGGGAAGGAATGGGGATTTTGCAGTATCCTTCCCCTGGAGTGGGGGGAATGGAGATTTTGAGTATCCTTCCCCTGCCACACCCACCAAGCCACGCCCACCATGCCACACCACACCACACCCACCAAGCCATGCCCACAGAACCAGTATTAAAAAAAAAATTGGATTTCACCACTGTATCTAAAATATATTGTACTTTACTTTAAGGTCTAAGGAGAGTTTTAAGTTTATTGAATTGGATTTATTATTGAAGTTAAAGCTTTGTGCTCATATCTTTCCTTCCTTATATTTTTTTCAGAAAAAATTACAAGATGTCTTTATGAAATTTCACTTGTTCCAAAAGCCAGCCAATTTTGAGCAGCGATTACAAGAAAGTAAAAGAATTTTAGATGAAGTAAAATTGCAAGTGCCAAAGTTGGAATGGAGAAGTATTGAGCAGGAAGCAATCCAGTCACAGCTGGATAATTGTATGGTAAGTATTTCAAAGGAAGTTATCTCTCACAATGTTATGCATTTTATTATCCTTCAGGCAAATTGCAAACATGAATTACATTTTGTTTAAATAAAAATACAGTTCCTCTTTTCTTGTGTTCACTAGAAACTATATAAAATTCTTAGTGAAGTGAAATCTGAAGTGGAAACAATAATAAAAACTGGGCGTCAGATTGTACAGAAGCAGCAAACTGAAAATCCCAAAGAACTAGATGAAAGGCTGACAGCTTTGAAATTACAGTATAATGATTTGGGTGCCAAGGTATGCTTTCCATCTTATTTCCTGATACTTATGTAAAAGATAAGTACACTTTGTATTTATTTGTTTGTTTGTTTTTTATAATAAAATATATAACTTTCATTACTGAAAGTGGTCAACTAATGCAGACAATTTAAATGTAATTCATACCCTTGAAGGAACAAATTATTGCATATTTTATTTCTCCCTGATCTCTTATTCATACATACTGTATATATGTTAAGTAAGAAAGAGAACAATTTTTTTAAATGTAAGGCTTGGCCCAATGTACATGCTCACACATGTTCTTATCTTTGATGCTTATATAAGCATTTATCAAACAATATCCATTTTTCACAATTATTTTTATGAATCTATATGCATGCTATGTTTTATTTTCTGTATATGTAGATATATATGTAGAATAATTCTCCACCATCTTTTAGACAAATTACTATAATGTAATACAACTGCATTTAGTTTGTGGTATTACTTTAACATAGTATATAAAGTTATTCTACAGTATAGTATTAGTAGTTACAGTGAATTTGTAACAGTTATAATGGTTAGCTGTTTCTTATTTATATCTTATAAATAACTTGTTTTAGTTTACATACAAATTCAGCTTAAGGAGAGACCTGGAACAGAATTCATTCTTAATCTCAAGACTTGCTATACTTAGAATCAGAAAAAAATATTAAAATAATCTGTTAATGATTTTAATGTAATCTGAGATGAGATAATGGTGAAGTTGTAGAAGCTTACTAATGTAGATATTTTTAACATTTTCCCCAAAATTAGTCAGAAAAATTGCTTAATTCATATATAATATCATAGTGGAAAATAATATTTAACTACTAGAAGCATGATAAACCCAAAACTACGAATTGGAACTTGGAACCTGAGAAGTCTATATGAATCTGGGAAAACATACAACACTATACAAGGGTATACTTGGGGATCACCAGCAGATACATGAAATAATATAGTAAGGAACCAAACTGACTATTTTACAATAAACAAAAGATTTAGAAACTCAGTAAAATCAGCAAAGGCATACCCAGGTGCAGATGTACCATCCGATCATAATTTACTACTTCCCGAAGTCCAGCTGAAACTAAAAAAGATGAAAAACCCAAATCCTCCTAAACCAAGAATTGACAGTGACTTCATCATTAAACATGGAGATAAGATAAAAGGAACTAGAAATTCATTTAAGAGAAACCAACAACCTAAATAATGAAGATGAAGAAGTGAATTGGAATAAATTTAAAAATGCAATAGTAGAGGTAACAAACTCAAAACAAAGAGAGGTGCCACAAGAAACAACAGTGGATGATGGATGAAATTCTTCATCTCATGGATGAAAGATACTCTTATAAAAATAAAAAACAAAGAAAAATACAATGAATTGCAGAAAACAATTAGAAGAAAAATTTGACTGGCAAAAGAAAAGTGGTTTGCAAAGAGATGCAAAGAATTAGAAGAGACAGAATGTATTCATGATAATTTCAACTTACACAAAAAAGTGAAAGAAACAGCAGGTGCCTACAAAAAGAAAACCAACAACTTAGTTCCAAGGGGAAAATCATCTTGGATGAGGATAAAAAACTAAAAAGATGGAAGGAATATACTGAAGAACTTTTTGAGGACACTAGGGATGATATTGATATGGGAAGTATAACAACTGGATAAAACATCACTATGGAGGAGGTTGAACACACAATAAAAATAGCAAAACCAAGAAAAGCCACAGAACCTGATAATATCCTAGTGGAAATTTTAAAATTGCTGGAAGACAATGGGAAGAAATTTTTACTGCAGCTCTTCAATCGAATACATGAAACAGGAAAGATGCCAAATGATTGGCTAAAGTCAACCTTTGTGACAATCCCCCAAAAAATAAATGTAAAGAAGTGTACCGAACTTAACAATAAGCTTAATGAGTCATGCCCTGAAAATATTCCTGAGAATAATTCACAAAAGAATATACAACAAAATTGAAGAGTGTCTAAGTAACACACAGTTTGGTTTCAGACAAAATCCTGGTACATGAGATGCCCTATTCAGCATTCAAGTTCTTGTACAGCACTGTAGAGATGTCAATCACAGTGTTTACATGTGCTTCATTGATTTTGAAAAAGCATTTGATAAAATAAGACACAGCAAACTATTACAAATCCCGAAACAAGTGGGATGACAAAGACATACAAATCATAAAGAAACTATATTGGCATCAGGTAGCAAATGTGAGTCTAGGCCAAAAATACTCAGATGATGCAGAAATATGAAAAGGGTCAGACAGGGCTGTATTCTGTCTCTGCTGTTATTTAATATCTACTGTGAATCAATTTTCAACAAAGTACTGGAAAACATTGATGCCGGTCTCAACGTAAATGGTGTTCAGATCAATAATTTAAGATATGCTGATGATACAGTTCTGCTTGCCAGTAAGCATGAAGACCTTCAGCTCCTCATCAGCAGAGTCTCAGAAATATCTGAAAAATATGGCTTGAAGCGTACCATATATACTTGAGTATAAGTTGACCCGAATATAAGCCGAGGCACCTAATTTTACCACCCAAAAAAAAAAAAAAAACCTGGGAAAACTTATTGACTCCAGTATAAGCCTAGGGTGGGAAATGCAGCAGCTACTGGTAAATTTCAAAAATAAAAATAGATACCAATAAAATTACATTAATTGAGGCATCAGTAGGTTAAAAGTTTTTGAATATTTATTTCAAAGAAAAACAGTAAACTAGCTCTGTAAGTGGAAAAGAGGGTCAACAAAAACAATATGGTATCAAAGTGTCTTCTGAACCCACATCTAGTGCCAGGGTTTGTGTTCCTTCCTTCCTTCCTTCCTCTTCTTTCTTTCTTTCTCTCTCTCTCTCTCTCTCTCCCTCCCTCCCTTCCTCTTCCTTCTTTCTTTCTTGTCTCTCCCTTCCTCTCTTTCTTTCTTTCTCTTTCTCTTTCTCTTTGTCTTTTTCTTTCTTTCTTTTCACTCTCTCTCCCTTCCTTTCCTTCTTTGTCTCCTTCTCTTTCTTTCTTTTTCTCTTTCCTTCTTGTCTCTCCCTTCCTCTCCTTTTCTTTCTCTTTCTCTGTTTTGTCTCTTTTTCTTTCATTCTTTCTTTTCTCTCTCTCTCCCTTCCTCTCTCTCTCTCTCTCTCTCTCTCTCTTTCTTTCTTTCTTTCTTTCTTTCTTTCTTTCTTTCTTTCTTTCTTGTCTCTCCCTTCCTCTTTCTCTTTTCCTCTTTCTCTCATTTTCTTTGTCTCTTTCTCTCTCTTTCTTTCTTTCTCTTTCTCTCTCCCTCCCTCCTTCAAAATCTAGGAAAGTGAGACTGGGAGGCCCGAGATAAAATGCTTGGCAGCAGCAGTGACAGCAGCAGCAGCAGCGGAACCCAAAACAGGAATTTCAGGCGGTGGCAGGCGGAGGCAGGGATTAAAACGGGAGCTTCAGGCAGCACTCCCTGAAGCTTTTCCTGAGTGGCTTTTGCCACTGCAGGCATCTGCAGCGGCAGCGGCAGCGGCAGGGAGTCCCGGAACTCCCTGAAACTTTTCCTGTGTGGCTTTTGCCACTGCGGGCATCGGCGGCGGCGGCAGTGGCAGCGGGGAGTCCCGAAACTCCCCAGGACTTTTCCTGTGTGGCTTTTGCAGTGTCTGCCTTCCACCGCTGCCACCGTCCCTCTCATCCCCATCACAACGGCTCCATCTCCCTGAAGGGCCACCCACCCACCCACCCACTGGCTGGGCCAGGCCGGAAGCAGCACATCTCCCATCACAGGCCACATGTGTGTCCTGACCTCGGAAGGCAAAGGCATGGGGGACCACCAGGAAAGCCATGTGAAAGGCAGGCAAGCATGTCAGGCTGCAGGGAAGGGAGTAGGCTGCTAGCTCCCTTCCCTATGGCTGGGCGGCCCTGACATGCTTGCCTGCCTTCCATGCACCCTTCCCGGCAGTCCCATGGCCAGGCCCGCTTGGCTGCTTCCTCCCCCACCACCACCTCTTTGTTCGGCTGCTTACCTTCCGCAGCAGCTGATCCAGAGCGGCCCCCAGCCAACCACCGCTGCTGGAAAGCTTTCTCTGAAGGAAAGCTGCTGCCATCGCCACCTTGTTCTTCACATATGGACATCCCATTGGAGTTGGAGAGACCGGAGAACACCCGCACTGCACCGGAGAACAGGTAAGTGGGACTCTCACTCGAGTATAAGTCGAGGGGGGCTTTTTCAGCATAAAAAATGTGCTGAAAAACTCGGCTTATACATGAGTATATACGGTAACACCTCAAAAACCAAGATCATGGACGTCAGCAAACAACCCATTAATTTACCACTGATAAATTTGGAAGAAATACTATTAGAAAAAGTTGAAAGGATCACATACCTCAGTTTTAATTTACATGAAAGCTGGGACATGATCACTGAAGTAAAGACAAGGATAGAGAAAGCTCGAACACCATTCTTCAAAATGAAAAAGGTCTTCTGCAGTCACGACATAAGCCTAAGACTGAAAATCAGGCTTGTCAGATGTTACATCTTTTCTACCCTGCTCTATGGAGTAGAGAGTTGGTCTCTGACAGAAAACCACTTGAAGAAACTAGAAGCATTTGAAATGTGGATTTACAGATGACTATTACGTATAAACTGGGTTAACAAAATCACAAATGAGGAGGTGATAAGCCACCTGGGAAAACAAAGAGAAATCATCAAAGCCATTAAAAAGTGAAAGTTAGAGTTTTTTGGACATGTGATGCGACACCCAGAAAAATAAGGCATCCTTCATTTAATCCTCCAAGGAAAGATTGAAGGCAAACGAGGTCCAGGCAGAAGAAGAACATCATGGCTTCAAAACCTTAGGGACTGGTTTGGACAAAACTCAGCAGCACTTTTTCATACAGCTGTTGACAAAAATAGGATTGCCAACATGATCGCCAACATCCGATGGTGGATATGGCACAAGAAGAAGAAGAAAAATGAAATAGGGAAATAGTAATACTAGAGAGAAAGAATGTGTCTCTCTGTGTTTTATGTACTATGTTCCTGAAACATAAACATCTTAAAAAAATAAAATATAGAATTCTTAATTAATAAAACTAATATTTCAAGAGGTACAGTTTTCAAACAATTGTAGCCAGTTGGTGGTTAAATGGAAATGGGGGATAAATTCCAACCAAGTATGTAGACTTGAGTAATAGTAGCAGTTTGGGTGGTAGACATTTGTGAATTGGGTTTTTAAATTTTCTTCCTTTTTAACACAGGTAACAGAGAAAAAGCAAGAACTAGAGAAATGTTTGAAATTGTCTCGGAAACTCAGAAAGGAAATGAATGCTCTGACAGAATGGCTGGCAATGATAGATTCAGAACTGACAAAGAGATCAGCAGTAGAAGGGGTGCCTATCAATTTAGATGCTGAACTTGCCTGGAGCAAGGTAAACATTTTTGTCTTACCTTTAAATCACATATTTTTTCCCTGCAGTCATCACCCTTTCTCAAAACAGTTTTCCTTCAACATTATAAACTGCATATTATTTGATCCATAAATATTTAGGCTTTTGTCTTTTACTATCACAAGATTTGAACGTTTCATGCTGTGTACCAAATCAGACAAAATAATTGAGCATACTTTTTGAAATTATTCAATTATGTCCTTATTTTCATTTTTGTTTATTTTAAATTAAGGGTATGATACAATTTATTTATTTTTATTTTTATTTATTTATTTATTTATTTATTAGAATTTGTCAAACAAAAAACAAGAACACGAATAAAAGAAAATTTTTGGATTTCATTGTTTTAAATCATAACTTTTCATCTTTTCAAAGCTTTCCCGTATAAATATAGCTGCAATATGCAGTTTTCCCCAGTATAGGTAGTCCTCAGATTATAACGGCTATTGGGATAAGAACTGCAAATACAGTGGTCAAGTGCAATGTCACATGATCACTTATTCATCCTCTTCCAGGCCCAGATGGTTCCTCCTTCAACCTCAGAACAAATACCTGGTCCTGCACTTGACCTGGCCAGACAGCGCCGCCCCCAGTGCCCTCCCACCTGTCCTTTCTTCTCCTGACAGGCTCCGGCGATTTGTTATGGGAGCCCTTAGCACACCTACTCCCTTCCCGAGGTTATTTGGCCATGCTTGTGCGCTGCGGGGGCTGGGTGGTTTTCTGGACTGTGCCACCCTGAGAGTGGGCCTTCTGATGTTTCAAAAGTGTGTGTGGTGGGGTCTTCGCTGTGAAATTGGCCCCCAAAGCAGATGAAAGGAGTCTCGGAGGGTAGGCTGATGCAGCCCTTTGGGCACCGGGGTTACCCAGCCACCGAGCGACTAAGGTCTGCCTTTTGCCCCTCCGGCAGGGAATGGGGTTGCCTTCCCTGCTGCTTGGCTCTTGGGTGAAATTCCAGGGGGGCACAACGGTTGTCAGAGGGGCTGTTGGTTGGATCAAGTGACCCAGAGGGCTGCGGAAACCGAAGGTCCAGGTGGAGGGCTTTGTTGCTCAGGCTGAGAAACGATGTGTGAGAGAGAGAGCCAGCTTTGCTGGCTGAGGAACTCTGGGAGTTGAAATCCACAAGTCTAAAAGTTGCCAAGGTTGGAGACCCCTGCCCTAGACCACTTTAGGAGCAAAGTGGTGGGTTTTGCTGGCATTTCAGGAGGAAGGGGAGGGAGGGAGGGAGAGAGAGAGAGAGAGAGAGAAATAGAAAAAGAGACAAAGAAAAACCAAGACAAAGAAAGAAAGAAAGAGAAAGAACAAAAAAGAAAGAAAGAGGGAGAGAGAGAGAGAGAAAGGAAGGGAGAGAGAGAAAAAAGAGAGAGAGAGAAAGAAAGAAAAAGAGAAAGAAAGAAAAAGAGAAAAAGAAAAAGAGGGAAAGACAGAAAGACAGAAAGAAAGAAAGAGTAAGGGAGAGAGAGAAAAGAGAAAGAAAGAAAGAAAGAAAGAGGGAGAAAGGGAGAGAGAAAAAAGAGGGAGAGTGAAAGAAAGAAAAAGAAAGAAAGAGGAAGGAAGGGAGAGAGAGAGAGAGAGAGAGAGAAAGAAAGAAGAGGAAGGAAGGCGCACAAGCCCTTGCACTAGACGTGGCTTCAGAAAACACTTTGAAACAGGACAGCAATCTAGGGCTGGAAGGTACCTTGGAGGCCATCTAGTCCAACTCCCTGCTCCAGCAGGAAAGTTTATATCGTCAGGATTATTTTGGTGCCTCTAACTGAGAGGAAAATTGCCAGAAAGGAGAAGGAGTTTACTCAAACAAGGCTGAAGAGGAAGGCAAAGATAGTCCTTGGCTTATGACCACAATTGTGCCCAAAATTTTGGTTACTAAGCAAGAGCGTTGTTAAGTGAGTTTCACCACATTTTACTCAATCCATGACCTTTCCTGGCTCTAACAGTCATGTGCAAGTTAGGGAAGAACATCTGAAAGTGTGTGTAATGTTCTAAATGTACAGAAATTATAGTTAAATATGTGGCAGAAAGTGGACTCTGGGTGTGTTTTTCCAAATGTAGTAAGTGAGGTTGAATGTGTATAATTTTAAAAGAGGGTGTGTGTGTGTGTACATACACATACAGTATATATAGTAGATAATGTATCTTTTCATTTGCCTATACACACTCTATACTATGTAATATGTATGTACACATATGACATATGTACATAGGATTAAATAGTATATTTTGGATGTTAAGTAGTAGTAAATAAATAGACTGGGAAATTGTATCTCATTCAGGCCTTTGAGGCGAGGAGAGGCCAGGCACCCTAACCCTAACCCGTGACCTGAGTGATGTCAAGTTGGCCTTGCCCACCCAATCACATGGACAACTAGCTATGCCCACCCAGTCACATGGCCACCAAGCCACGCCCACCCAGTCACATGACCACCAAGCCATGCCCACCATCACATGACCACCAAGCCACACCTACAAAATAAGCCACGCCCACAGAACCGGTAGTAAAAAATTTGGAACCCACCACTGATCTATATACTATATCTGTGATGGCGAACCTATGGCACGCGTGCCACAGGTGGCACGTGGAGCCATATTAGTGGGCACGCCAGCTCAGCTGATTTTCGGGCCTTCTGGGCCCACCAGAAGTAGGGAAACAGGCTGTTTCCTGCATCTGGAGGGACTGGGGGGGTGGGGAAGGCCCGTTTTTCTTTCTTACCTGGCTCCAGATCCTGCCTATTTATCTGGGAAGGGCGAAAACAGCCTTTTCCACTCCCTTGGAGGCCCTACGGAGGCTGAAAGGGCCCATTTCCTGACTCCCGGTGGGACAGGAAGTGACGTTTTTTGCTGTCCCTGGCCTCCAAAGACTTCTAAAGGGGCTCCTAGAGATTCCTGGAGAGGCTCCTAGAGACTCCTAGAGAGGTTCTGGAGGCTGGGGACAGCAAAAAACATCACTTCCTGTCCTACCGGGAGTCAGGAAATGGGCCCTTTCAGCCTCCTTAGGGCCTCCAAGGGAGTGGGAAAGGCTTTTTTCGCTCTTCCCAGATAAATAGGCAGGATCTGGAGCCAGGTAAGAAAGAAAAACGGGCCTACCAGGCCCTCATGTGCCAGGAGTGGGGGGGGAGGGGGTTGCGCGTGCTTGCGTGTGGGCACGTGCGCGCATGACTCGCCCCCACCCCACCCCTCTCCTGGCACGCGATGGCAAAAAGGTTAGCCATCACTGTACTATATTAATGACAAAATAGCTAACAGGAAAAACAATAATAATAAAAAGACAGGGTTAAAATTTCAAAATCCTCTGTTAACCAACTGTTATTGTAATCAACTTGTAGAAAATTTGCCACTGCAAATTATCTATCCCAAATCATCCCCAAAGTTAAGAGTCATTCCTCCTGGTTCAAATATCCACATTTGTTTCTTAATGGCATCTCTTATAAATTATTGTCTAATTAAATATAATAAACTTTAAAAGAGTTGATTTAACAAACTCAGAGAGAGCCTAGAAAAGATTCTATGGATGAAAATCCTAAAGGGGAAAACAATTCAAGAAGCGTGGGAAACTCTGAAAAATGCAATAATAAAAATCCAATCCAGCACAATACAATTGAAAAAGAAAAACAAGAAAACCAAGAAGAAACCAGCATGGCTGCACAAAGATCTCTCTGACAAACTGAAAGATAAAAAGGACAAGTAAAAAGAATGGAAGGAGGGACACTTAACTAAGGCAAAAACATGCAAAGATGAATTCAGGAAAGCAAAGGCTCAGAATTAATAATAATAATAAAAAGTTTATTTCAACATATTAATAACAAGAAAAAAGTCAAGGAAACAGTAGGTCCACTGACGAGAGAAGATAGCAAGGAAGTAACAGGCAATATGGAGAAAGCAGAGCTGTTTAACTCATTCTTTGCATCAGTTTTCACACAAAAAGAAATTATAGCCCAACGTAAAAAAAAAACCTACTATAAAAGACAAACTAGAAATAAAAATTAAAATAAGTAAGAAAATGATAAGAGAACACCTATCTGACCTTGACAAATATAAATCATGGGACCTGACAAATTACATCCCAGAGTTCTGAAGGAGCTGGCAGATGTTATCTTAGAATCATTGTATCATATCTTTCAAAAATCCTGGAGCCCCAGGGAAGTACCTGAGGATTGAAAAAGGGATGATGTGGTTCCCATCTTCTTATCTAATTCAATCTCCACAGTAAGTCTATCTTCCCAAAATGTTATGGAATGAAGAGATTGAGAGTCATCCCAAAGGGCAAACAGAATCAGATTTTATTATTGCAATAAGGTTCAGAGTCCGATTCATACCTGGAAGTCTGAACAAAATTATGGGTCGGGGACCCTGGTCTTTATACCGTTTCAAACAAAGGATTCTGTGAACTCAGCAGTTTTCATTTAGAAACATTTGTTACATCAAAGAGACATTTCCTAATTACAAAAGTTCTTACATGTCTTGCCAAACAAATATAACTTTTCTGAAAATTATCTTTGGTGATAGAGACTCACTGTCTCATTTTGGTATCCTTGACATTTGTAACTTTCAAACAGTATGTCACCCAAGATATGGGTCTTTCTGACAGCGAGGGGTCCTCCCTTACAGAATGTTGCTTATACAGAGGAGTTTGGCTGGCTTTTGTATTTTTACACTGGATACATTTGGAAATGAATACTAGAAAGATGTCCAGTGGTCATTTAGTAGGTCCTGCATTCATCATCATCATTATTATTAGAGAGGGCCCTTCAGTGGTCATCTAGCTGGACCCGCATTTCCTACTTTAAAAAAGTTCAGATAGACGTGATTGCCAGTTAAATGTAATAAATCCATTCTCCAGTCTTACTCAGTCCTCCTAAGAATAAACAATTTGTCACCTCTCCCTTCAATCAAATTTCTAGGAAATATATTTTCTGGATATTTTGATCCAAGATTAAAAGAAAATTCAAAAGAAATAAACTGCAAATATTTTGCAAATACAAAAAATGCAATAACTCTGCGATGAGAGTACAATATTAACAAAAACACTTCACCATCTAAAAACGTGCAGTGTTTCCTTACAAAGAGAGCAAAATTTATTCAAACAGCATCATAAATCAAAGGGGGGGGGGACCAGCTAGAGTCCAGCAGGGGATTGAAATAAATTAGCATTCAACTAGGACAGTGATCAACTTTTAAAGATAAAAAGCAAAGTGAAAGAATAAATTCAAAAAGTGAAAGTTAAAATCCAGGCATGCTTAGAAAGGAAGACAGATTTGCCCAGTGACTTTCTGACTGCTCCCACAGGGAACTGGAATCTTCAAAATTCCCTTCCCAAGAGGATTCACAGTCATCCAAAAATCATCTTGGGCAGGGGTGAGTTTCAAAACCTGTTGCTACCGGTTTGCTCGTAGGTGCGTGCATGCTTGCGCGCACCCCTTCTGCACAGAAACATCCAGGCGGATGGGCAGAGTCTCCTTCCGCCACCTCTACTGGTTTGCCTGATCTGGGGTGAACCGGTAGCAACCCACTACTGATCTTGGGTCATTCCTAACTGCTCCCATTCAGACCCAGGCAGCAGCACTGCCAGAGAAGCAGTTTTGTCAGCAGAAACAGCAGATCATTGGCAAGAGAGGAAAAAGGCTGTTGCTGTACAACAGCCATTTTCTGGAGGCATGATCAACAAATTTTTAACTTATTTATCATTAGCTGCTTGATTAGACGTAGTGTTTTAGGGTGCTACATTATTATATTCACTATTAATGCAGATTTATTTCTCTTTCAATTTATTTTAAAACACAAAGTATCCCAATATATAAGTAGCAATACTGTTATGCATAATGCAAATTTCAGAGTCATTGTCTTCACATTTACTGTTATTCATTCCATGTGTGCTTTCCACAGGGAACGCAGTTAGAGATTGAAAAACGACAGCATCAGCTGAAGATTATCACTGACTTGGGAGAGGGACTAAAGATGGTGCTTAAAGATAAAGAAAGATTGGTGAATGATAAACTCGCCCTTCTCAGTAGTAACTGGATTGCAGTAACTTCACGAGCTGAGGAATGGTTTAATTTGCTGCTGGTAAGAGTTACCAATTAGTACTTCTCTACTTTCATGATCACGGAGATTGAACATCACTTTTTTCATTTTTTAGATAAAGTTCCCAAGTGATTTAAGTCTTTGTGATGTTATTTTATATAATAAAGACTTGTCTTTAAAATCACAATGATAGATATCAGTTTTGTGTTTGTAACTCAGAGAAAGTTATTTTTTTTAAAAAAAATCTTTATATTCTAAAAATTGCTGTACACTTTTTCTTTATTAATTCTAGAAAAATAATTTTAGTAATTATGTAATAAGTTCAAAGTTTTCTAAATTAATATTATAGGATAGTTCTTAAACTGGTTTCCTTGCCCTGCAGGAATATATTTTTTAAAAATAAAAGTGGCTACAGGTAGTCCTCGAGTTACAAATGTAATGGAGCCTGCCCATTCCATTTGTAACCAGAGGATTCATGGGAGTGAATCTCGTATCTTGAACGAGATCACTCCCTCCTTTCGCCCATGCATTCACTAATCAAATGCAAGGCTCATTAAGTGTACATGAGGTATTTCAGGGTGGGGAAGACCATGAGGGTCTACTGATGGAACAGGCCACCTGCCTAAGGCCACCCAAGGTCTCCCTGACCCACTGAGATACCTCATGTCAGCCCAAATTTTTCCTCCCCCAACCTGCTGCACCAGGTCACTTACCTTGTGAAGATCTAGAAAGCAGTCTCCTCTCTAGCCTCATGTGCTCTGTTTGGCCCTCCACGGGCCTCCCCTGGCCCGTTGCAAACTGAAATGGAGCCTCTGGGGACCGTATTTGAGCCTCTAGGGTTGGGATTTGGCCTCTGAGACTCTGGCCCTCCGCGGGCTTACCCCAGCCCATTGCAGGCTGAAATGGAGCCTCTGGGGACCAGATCTGAGTCTCAGAAGCCCTGTTCACAAGCCAAACGAAGCTTCTGAGGGGCAGATCCACCTAATCGAATTTCCATTTCAGCCAGCAAGTTGCCAGGCAAGGCCTCTGGATGACCGAATGGGGCTTCTGAGGA
The DNA here is from genome assembly GCA_012654045.1 of Ptyas mucosa. Classification (NCBI taxonomy): domain Eukaryota; kingdom Metazoa; phylum Chordata; class Lepidosauria; order Squamata; family Colubridae; genus Ptyas; species Ptyas mucosa. The sequence goes on along the minus strand of WNWU01013597.1, from coordinate 1,451,117 downwards.
GTGGATCCACCCCTCAGAAGCTCCATTTCAGTCAGCAACATGCAGGATGAATGTTGCAGAGTCTCTGCGGTTGTTCATAAGGGCGAACAACTGCTGTGGTACTGCAAGATTCATAGTTTCGGGCCTTGTTCGGAAACACTGATTGCATAACTTCAAACATTCACTAAGGGAATGCTCATAACTCGGGGATTACCTATATTGATTTTTTAGCTCACTTTGGATCCCAATGTCTACATCATTGCAATAGATGGACAGCTCTCTTTGCTTCATCTCTCCCTTTATATGTAACTTTGTAAAGAATTAGAACTAAGTTTTAATTTTTTTCTGATTTTACCCAGTATTTAGACCTTATTTTTGCAGTTCTAAAATAGTTTCATAGAACTGCTTTTATAGTTTTTGTATTTGGACAATATAATAATTTCTGTAGTAATGCATTTTTTTTCTGTTTCCCTTTGATCCTAATTTTTTAGTAATATGTTGGTTTCTCTTTACCTACTTCTAGGCATATCAGAAACATATGGAAACATTTTTTCAAAATGTTGCTAATATCACCACATGGATGTATCGAACAGAAATACTCTTGGATGAATCTGAAACCCAAAGCCCCCAGCAGAGAGCCAATATTCTTAAGGTAACAAATGCAAACCTCTGAAAATTATTTTTTTTTAAAAGGCTAGTTGATTCTTTGTACATGAACATAATTGTACCACAGATTTGCTCTGTGGGTTTTCAAGTAATGAATTTTGAATTTAGAGAACATTATGTTTCTCTTCAAAATAATATTTTATCATACTTCTAAAATTCTTAGAAAGCAAAGACCATTTCAGAACATGAGGTTTGTGAACAAAATATTTATTGTTAAGTAGCAATATAGTAGTCTTTTACATATAGTGCAATCCCACCTCCTCTTTTATGGGGTCTGGGGTTTTTTGAACATTTTATATCCTTCTATCAGTATGTTCCAGTCATGAGTTTCATCCCACCAAGTTTCTGTAATTCCAACTATATCATATGTACCTTCATGTATTAATAATTCAAGTTTACCCTGCTTGTTCCCCAAACTTGTGCATTTGTATATAGGCATTTGAGATCTTTATGTCTGACTCTGGGTGTGCTTCCTATGTCTTCCATTAGGTATTTGAATTTGTCTTCCTTCCCATCCCTCCTTATTTGATTTGTTTTCTAGGGATTTTTCCTTGGAATTAGGTCCTGAAGATCTAAAGATTGTATCAGGCATGGAAGCCATTTTTTTTGTTGGGCTTTCAGGCCTGCCACATTTACTACTGTGGGAAACAGGTAGGGGGGATTGTATGGAGCCAGAGCAGTGGTGAAATGTAAAATTTGTTACTACCGGTTCTGTGGGTGTGGCATGGTGGGGTAGTGGTGGTAATGTGATTGGGTGGGCGTGGCCAACTTTTTTTTTTTAACTTTTACAAGCATTTTTTTCTACAACCTTAAGAGGTTGCAGGAAAAAAAATGCTTTTAAAAGCTTCTGACGATCAGGCAACTCAGCTGGGATCGTCAGAGGCTTTTAAAGGCATTTTTTTTTCTACAACCTCTTCGACTGAAGAGGTTGCAGAAAAAAATGCTTTTAAAAGCCTCTGACGATCCCAGCTGAGCAGCGCAATCATCAGAGGCTTTTTTTTTTACTTTTAAAAGCATTTTTTCAGCCAAAGAGGTTGTAGAAAAAATGCTTTTAAAAGTAAAAAAAAAGCCTCTGATGATTGCGCGGCTCAACTGGGTATGGGGGGAGGGATTTTTGCTACTGGTTCTCCGAACCACCCACCACCATTGTTACCGGATTGGGCAATCCGGTCCAAACCGGGAGCATTTCACCCCTGAGCCAGAGTGATATATAGTCATAATAACATTCCTTTCTCAGAAAGTCAAGGTCATCTTGCCCTGCACCTGGACAGCTGGAACTAGGAGGCATCTCCAGTTGGGATGGTGTTTGGATTGGACCATGTGATGGACATGTGGGTGTTGGGCAGGGACTTGAATTTTCTTTTGGGTGGGGAAAACCTGGAAGCTTTCAGATTTGGGTTTTCCCAGATGTGCCAATATGATATCTCTAATAAAATGGAACTTTGAGGAAACTCAAGCCTCGGAGTTTTCTTTCATTGGGGTTGTTACTTGGAACCCTGACAGATTAGTTACCCTCCCCCCATAATTTTAGTTTAAGGTTCTCCTGATATGTTGAGCCAGTCATTTTGTGAAAACATTATTCCCAATTTTTGTGAGGTGCAGCCCATCTGCAGCCCACCCCTCCGGCAGCTGAATCAAGGCAATCTGAGAGGTCTGAAGGGGAAGAGGGAATGGAGCTGTCAGAGATAGAGACAGAGGCGGAGCGTGGGCCATCCATCAGCCCTCAGATGGAGAGTCAACACCCCCCAGATCTGGAGGTGGTTGATGAGGTAGAGGAGGAACAGCTGAACAGAATAGAATAGAATAGAATAGAATAGAATAGAATAGAATAGAATAGAATAGAATAGAATAGAATAGAATAGAATAGAATAGAATAGAATAGAATAGAATAGAATAACAGAGTTGGAAGGCACCTTGGAGGTCTTCTAGTCCAACCCCCTGCCCAGGCAGGAAACCATACACCACTTCAGACAAATGGTTATCCAATATCTTCTTAAAAATTTCCAGTGCTGGAGTATTCACAACTTCTGCAGGCAAGTTCTTCCACTTATTAATTGTTCTAACTGTCAGGATATTTCTCCTTAGTTCTAAATTGCTTCTCTCTTTGATCAGTTTCCACCCATTGCTTCTTGTTCTACCCTCAGCTGCTTTGAAGAATAGTTTTACTCCCTCTTCTTTTTTCATTTGGAGCCTTGGATAGTACAGTGGTCTAAAGCCCTGTTGTTAACATCAGCTGCCTGCAATTATTGCAGGTTCGAATCTCACCAAGGCTCAAGGTTGACTCAGCCTTCCATCCTTTCTAAGGTAGGTAAATTGAGGACCCAGTTTGTGGGGGCAATAAGCTGACTTTGTAAATATACAAAAGTATGAAGGCTATTGCTTAGCGCATTGTAAGCTGCCCTGAGTCTCCGGAGAAGGGCGGCATATAAATCAAATAAAAAAAAAAATTCTTTGTGGCAACCCCTGAGATATTGGAACACTGCTATCATGTCTCCCCTAGTCCTTCTCGTCATTAAACTAGACATACCCAGTTCCTGCAACCATTCTTCATATGTTTTAGCCTCCAGTCCCTAATCATCTTTGTTGCTCTTCTCTGCATTCTTTCTAGTCTCAACATCTTTTTTACATCGTGGCGACCAAAACTTAATGTAATATTCCAAGTGTGGCCTTACCAAGGCATTATAAAGTGATATTAACACTTCATGTGATCTTGATTCTATCCCTCTGTTTATGCAGCCCAGAACTGTGTTGGCTTTTTTGGCAGCTGCTGCACACTGCTGGCTCATATCTAAATGGTTGTCCACTAGGACTCCAAGATCCCTCTCACAGTTACTACTAATTTTTTTATTTTTTATTTTTATTTTTTAAACAAAACATAAAACAAATCCATCATCCATTACAAATGCAAACAGTGTGTCAGTCGGTTACAAATCTTTTGTGCTTCATCCCCATATTCAAAATTTACTAGTTATCTAATTTCTCATATTGTCAAACAAATCAACATCCTCATTTATCATTTATTTAACTATGGCTTTATCACTTCAAAAAAATTATTTTCAAATATATTTATAACATTCATTTCATATTTCATATTTCATTTCCATGTTTTATTATCTAGCCATTGATAAAATAAATCCCATATCTTGTAGTATTGTTTATCTTCTTGTTCTCTAATTTCAAATGTCAATTTACTAATTTCAGCACATTCCATGATTTTCTTAATAATTTTATCTTGCGTTGGTATTTTCTCATTTTTTCAGTTTTTAGCAAACACAATTCTAGCAGCTGTTAAAACATTCACAATCAAATACCTCAATTCTCTATTGTATGTTTCTGCCACAATCCCTAATAAAAAAAAATCTCTGGCTTAAAGTCTATATGTTTTTTTGTCATTTTTTCCAACCATGTATGGATTTTGGTCCAGTATCTTTTTGCTTCTACACATGTTCACCACATACAGTATGGTAATATGAGCCGGGTATCTGATGACATTTCCAACACTTCTCAGATTTGTTCTTGAACATTCTCGCTATTCTTGTCGGGGGTAGATGCCACCTGTAAAACATCTTATACAAATTCTCCTTATATGCTGTTGACATTGTCATTTTATAATTTTGCATCCACAATTTGCCATTTCTCTAAATCAATTCCATAACCAAAAATTTTCCCCCATGCAATCATTGTTTCTTTAACTTGTTCTTCTTCCAATTTTACCTCTAATAAGTAACCATACAATTTTTTAATTACATAGTCATCAGAACATGTTAAAATTTTATCTAAGTTAGTCAGACTACTATAAAAACCTTCTGTCTTAGAATCTTTATCATATCTAAAATGTATTTGCATATACGAAAACCAATCCATTTTTATATCCTGTTCTTCTAGTTCTTGCTTCGATTTAAGTTCACCCTTTTCATGCAGTAATTCACTATATCTAACAATTTGTTCCTTTCTAAATATTATTGAATATGAGAATGCTTTAATAGTAGATAACCAGACTGGAATTTTTAAATAATGTTGCGTTTTAATCTTCTCCCAATTTAATAGCAAAGACTCTCGAATAACATGTCTTCTAAAATACCCCTGTGTTTTTGTGCCCTTGTACCATAAGAAAGCATGCCAGCCCAACAAGTCATATCCTTCTAAAGTCAACAACCTAGTATTTCTTAACATTATCCATTCTTTGATCCACATGAAATTAGTTGCTTTATAATATAGTTCCCAATCTGGCAAACCAAAACCTCCTCTTATTCTAGCATCTTGCAGCAATTTTAATTTTATCCTCGCCTTTTTACCCTGCCAAATATATTTTAACACTATTTTATTCAATTCTTCAAAATAATCTTTTCCCAACCTTGGAAAGATTGGAATTGTCTGGAACAAATATAAAATTCTAGGCAAAATATTCATCTTAATAGTTGATATCCTCCCTATTAATGATAATTGCAAATTCTCCCATTTAGCCAAATCTGTCTATCTGTTGTTTAAGTTTATTGTAATTATTCTCCTTGAGTGTACTGCATCTTGCTGTCAAATATATTCCCAAGTACTTAACCTTGTTCGTGACCTGCATCTTCGATACATCCACCAATTCTTCTTTTTGTTTTTTTTAATATATATTTTTGTCAAAATCTTTGTTTTATCTTTATTTATTTTCAAACCTGCTACTTTTCCAAATTCTCCTATTTTGTCTATCAGTTTATTTATTGATTCAAATGGATCTTCAAGAATAAACACCAGGTCATCAGTGAATGCTTGCAATTTATATACTTCGTTTTGAATTTTCATTCCTTTTATTTCTTTTTCATCTCTAATATTTCTGGTTAATACTTCAAGTGTTAACACGAACAACAGAGGTGACAGTGGACAACCTTGTCTCATTCCTTTTTGTATTTCAATTGATTCTGTCAATTCTCCATTTATCATTACTTTTGCTGTTTGTTTATGATATACTGTATGGCTTCTATGGCTTGAATAAATTTCCTCCCAAAGCCCATCTGTTTCAGCTGTAATAGCATAAATCGCCAATTCACATTGTCAAAGGCTTTCTGTACATCTAGAAATATCAAAGCCATTTGCTTTTCAGGATGTGCCTCAGAGTATTCCAAAGTGTCCAGAATTATCCTCAAATTGTCTCTAATCTGCCTTTTTGGCAGAAATCCATTTTGATCAGAATGTATAAAATTATTTAAATATCTTTTAAGTCTTTCTGCCAATATTGTAGCGAAGATTTTATAATCTGAATTTAGCAGGGATATAGGCCTATAATTCTTGACTTGTTGTGGGTCAGAATCCTCCCTTGGGACAAGTGTAATATATGCTTCCGACCATGATTTTGGTATTTCCATCTTTAACATTACTTCATTCATAACTTCTAACAAGGGAAGACTCAATGATTCCTGTAAACTCTTATAGTATTCCGCTGGCAGTCTGTCCGGGCCTGGTGCCTTCCCATTCTTTTGTTTTTTAAGTGCTTCAGTCAATTCCATCATCATTATGTTTCCTCCTAACATCATCTCAGTATCTTTAGAAATCTGGGGTAGATTCGCCTTGTGTAAATATCGTTTAACACTTTCCTTCTCTATATTTTCTTTTTCATATAATTTTTTATAATAATCTTGTATAATATTTTTCTTCATTCCCAAATCTAATTTGTCCTTGGTCATCTACTAATTGTATTATTTTCCTTGATTCTCTCTCTTTCTTCAATTTATATGCTAGCCATCTACCTGGTTTATTGGCATCTTCAAAATAGTTCTGTTTACCACTTCTAACTTTTTGTGCTAAATCTTCTTTTTCTATTAATCCCATTTTATGTTTATTTATATCCATTTTCATTTCAATATCCTTTTTTGGTGGGAATTTCTGTAGTTCTTTCTCAAATTTCTTGTAATCATCCTCTAATGTTTTATAAACTTGCCTTTTCTTAATATTTCTTTTCACAGTTACTTCTATTGAGCAAGGTACCACATATACGGTACCTGTGCATTTTGTTTTTCTTCCCTAAATGTAGAACTGTGCTTTTTTCACTGTTGAATTTCATTTTGTTAGATAGCGCCCAATGTTCAAGTCTGTCAAGATCCTTCTGTATCTTGAGCCTATCTTCTGGAGTGTTGGCTATTCCTGTCAGCTTGGTGTTATCTGCAAATTTGATGAGCTTCCCATCTATCCCCTCATCCAAGTCATTGATGAAGATGTTGAAGAGCACTGGGCCTAAAACAGAGCCCTGGGGTACTCCAATGCATACTTCTCTCCATGTAAATGCAGTTCCATTGAAGACTACACACTGAGTGCGGTTGGTCAGCCAGTTATGAATCCATCTGGTGGTGATGCTGTCTAACTCACATTTTTCTACTTTATCTAGTAGTAGGTTATGGTCTACTTTATCAAATGCTTTTCTGAAGTCCAAGTAAATTATATCGACAGCATTTCTATTTTCTAATTATTTTAATTCTCTTCTAGGAAAGTGAGGCTATAATCCATTTGATTTTTGTCAGCACAAATACTACATCATTAACCAGTAAGATGGTCTTATACCCATGGTCCCATCATTGCCTTTTGTTGTTCAAATTCATCTAATATTTTCCTCAAAAGAAAATGTATTTTTTTTACTAATTTATTCTTATTATTTTTTAATTTTTTAAAAATATTTTTATTAATATTAAATTTAAACATACATGAATCATAATATATAACAATATACACAATACAAACAATTAAAAAGTGCTCCCCCACCCCTTGGGATCATTCCTCCTTCCAAAATCTTAAAGCTTCTTCTGGTGGTGGTATCCCCCTTCCTCCAGAAAATACATATATTAGGAACTGTTTCCAGATTCCATTGAATTCATTTACTTTCATTATGCCCCTCCTTACTTTAATATTACAAGTCAGTTTATCATTTATGGCAATATCCCATACTTCCATATATCATTCTTCCAAACAATAATCACCTCGTATCTTCCAGTTCCTAGAAATCATTAACCTTGCTGCAGTCAACAAATTTGTTATCAACTCTTTAGTCTCTTTTTTACACTTTATATCTTCCAATAGTGAGAGTAATGCTACCTTTGGTGCCTCTTCTACCTTTATTCCTACAATTTCTTCAGTCTCCTTAAACACCATCTTCCACAATTTTTGCACAAATTTACAATCCCACCACATATGTAAATACGTTCCTTTTCCCCCACAACCTCTCCAACAGTTAACTGAATAGTGCTGATTCATATTGTTTAATCTAACCGGAATTAAATACCACCTCCATACCATTTTGTAATAATTCTCTTTTATTCTTACTGACATATTTCTCAACACTCTTTGTTGCCAAATTCTTTCCCAACTTGTTGCCCTATTTGTATCTTCAAATTGGTTCCCCATACCATCTTTCCTAAATTTTCCCTCTCCTCTTCCTCCAACAATATTTTATAAATTCCACTCATTAAGTCTTTTATCCCTTTATTTTATCCCTTTATTTTCTTCCTTTACAGTTTCATTTTTTTCAATTAATTCCTCAAACCTCGTTAACTCTCTACACTCTCATTTTCTCTTATCCAGTTTTTAGTCCATTGTTCCACTTGGCTGTAATTTAACCAAGACAACCGTTTTCCTCCTAGAACCTCTTCCAATTCTCCACATGTCCTCATTCCTCCTAATCATTTCCTTAGTTTCATTTTATTTTTCTCTTTTAAAATCTTATTCACTTTATTCTTCAAATTCCCTGGGAACTTTTCCAAGATTACTACCGGTGATAATGGAGAGTTCTTCGGGAGTAGCCTCCCTTTATATTTACTCCAGATTTCCCATTGAAACTTCAGGAGAGGATTGCTTATGCTTTCAGCCCATATCTTTCCTCCTTCCATAAAAAATATATTTTCCAACTTCCATTCTAATTTGGTTTTAATTTTAGATTTATCTTCCAACCATTCCAATTCTCCTATACCTAAAATTGCCTCTATAACATGTCTAAGCCTATTAGCGACATAATATAATTTAATATTTGGGAGTCCTAAACCCCCCTTTTTTTGTCTTAGATACCACTTATTTTTATTTATCCTCGCTTTCTTATTCCCATTACAATAGTTATTCAGTATATTCTGCCAACTCTTTAACTCTAATTCTGATATTTTTATTGGTAGCATCCTAAAAGCAAAATTAATCTTTGCTAAAATCTTCATTTTTACTAAAGCAATTCTTCCAAACCATGATAAATTCAACCTTTTATATTTATTCAAACTTTCCAAAATCTCCTTCTTTAAGCTGCCTAGGTTTTCCTTTTCTAACTTCTCCAATTTTTTTGTAATTCTAACTCCCAGGTATTTAATATGATCTTTAATGCTCATTTCGCTTCGCTTCGCTTCGCTTCGCTTCCCTTCCCAATCCTTCTCTTCCCTTTTAGTGTAACTAAACAGCATCAGCTCAGATTTTGACCAATTTATTCTTAATCCAGTTATTTCTTCAAATTCTTTTAGATGCCATCCAATTCCTTCCATCTTATCTACTATATTCTTAACTGTTAACAATGTATCATCAGCAAACATATTTAGTTTTATTTTACCTATCCCTTCTATCTCCCCGTCATCTCTTAATGCGTTGGTCAATAGTTCCATAACCAATACAAATAGGACAGGTGAGAGTGGGCACCCTTGCCTTGTTCCTCTGGCAAGTCGTATCTTGTCTGTAACTCCATCATTCACTACCACTAAGGCAGAATTTCGAGAATATAATTGATCTATTACAGCTTTGAATTTGTTTCCAAACCCCATTCTGTCTATTAACATCTTTAATGCTTGCCAGCTCACACAATCGAAGGCCTTAAAAAGGCTAATATCCCCGCTTTAAGCTTTAGATTTTTAATCTCGTGAATTACATTTATCACTCTTCCAACCAAATTATGCATTTGTCGGCCCATTATAAATCCACATTGATCTTCCCTTATATACTTATCTTTAAAATTATTCATTCTTCTTGCTAAAATAGTTGAAAAATTTTTTGCATCTTGATTTATTAATGATATAGGTCTGTACGAGTCAAGGAGCATTGGATCCTTATCTGGTTTAGATATTAATATTATTAACGACTGCTCCCATGATTCTGGAATTTTTACCCCTTCTAATATTGCATTATACAGCTTTAATAATTTTGGTACTAATAATGTTTTAAATATTTTATAGAATTCTGTTCCTAATCCATCTACCCCGGGTGATTTACCCACCTTCAAACTTTCAATTACTTCTACAATTTCCCTTTGCAATATACTCCTTTCCATTAATTCTTTATGTTTCCACACCCCTTTTTACATATTTCCCAATATAAACTTCCATTCTATCCTTCTTAACCTCCTTACCCTTGTACAACTCTTGATAAAATTCCTGGAATATTTTTAACTTTGCTTTCATTGTACTACAATAATTCCCCAATTTATCTTTCACTATACCTATTGAATTTTTAGCTTTCTCCTTTTGTGTGAACCTGGCAAGCATCTTAGAATTTTTATTGCTATTTTCAAAAAATTCTCTTTTCATGTATATTAAATTATTCCGAACTTCCTCTAAATTTTTATTCTCTAATTCTTTTTTCTTAGCTTGTAATTCTATTAATTTCTGTTTATTTCTTCTATGCCAATACTCTTTTTCCAATTTCTTAATCTCTTCCTCTAATTTTTCCTGTAATGCAGCTTCCTGCCTTTTAACACTACAAGCTTCCCTAATACATATTCCCCGTGTCACCGCCTTCATAGTGTCCCACACCAATCTCGTTGCTATTTCTCCGTTTTCATTAATTTCCCACAATTCTGATATCTCCTTTTGCATTTTCTCAACCACTTTCTCATTTTTAAGAATCCTTGCAGTCAGCTTCCATCTAACCGCTTCTCTATAGTCTTTTTTTACAATGAAGTCTAAACTAACCACCGCATGATCTGTTACTTTAATTACTCCCACTTCCATTCTACTCAACTTAGTTGCCATATCCCTAGAAACGAAAACATAATCAATTCTAGAATAAGATTTATAAGTTGGGGAATAGTATGTGAAACCGGGCTCCCCACCTTTAAGAAAATGCCACACATCCACATAATCTTTTTCTTTTATTAATTTATTTAAAATGGTGATACTATTCCTCCTTTCAGCACTTGTGGGATTAGTCCTGTCCAATCTATTATTCATAACCATATTAAAATCTCCACCTAAGATGACGTGTCCTTCTTTAAATTCTTCTATTACTTTAAACAATTCTTTAAAAAATTCTCTATGTCTCACATTTGGGGCATAAACATTAACCAATGTATATGCTGTACTTTCAATTTGACCTTTAATTATAATAAATCTACCATCTATCTTTTTTTATATTTTCCATAGTAAATCCAGTTCTTTTAGAAATCAGTATGGCCACCCCATTTTTTTTTAAGTCCCCAGTGACTTTTCATAATGGAGTGACCACTTCAAATGAACTTCATTTACTCCATCCTTATCCTGGTGAGTTTCTTGCAAAAAAATGATGTCAGATCTTTCTTTGTTTAACAATTGTTCGATTCTCCTCCTTTTCACCACTGACCACAAACCTTTGAGAGTGAGTGTTGTAATTCTTATAGTTTTATCCATATTCAGCACATATAAATTCTTTTATGATCCCTTGTGCACTTTAACTTAAACCAACATATAAAAAAACACAAAACAACTCAACTAAATAACCCTCATAATCTACCCCCCTTTCCCACCCCCACCCCCAAATCTCCCCAAACTCTTCCCCCCCCCCACTAAATCCCCGGTAGCCTAATGCTCCAGCCATTCCCTTAAAGGTGGGGGGAGATAAAGCCCACAATCCAGAACCAGCAAGCCTTCTAGTATTAATATGCTACAGATTTATCATCTCAGTCTTGTCAATTTCACTTCCCACTTGCCGTGGCTTCTCTTCCTCCACCATTGGCACTTTTAAGAGCAGCATCGTCCTGCAATTCCAGCCCCAGACTTTTAAATAGCTCAATACCTTGCTCCAAAGAGGTAATCCTATATTGTTTCCTATCATACATAAACCTCATAAATACTGGGTATCCCCATGCGTACTTTATCTCCCTTCTCTTGAGCTCTTCAGTGATTGATTTAACACTATGCCTCCACTTAATTGTTTGGTAACAAAGATCGTTATAAACTTGAACTGTAGATCCTTGAAACTTCAATGAAGCTAACGACCTCAGCTTCATCATCAGCTGCTCTTTTTTATAATAATTTTAAAAAATTACCAAAATGTCTCTGGGACGAGTCCCAGCTCTGAAAGCGCCCACTCTGTGGACGCGCTTAATGTCCTCTTCTCCCGTGGCCAGGTTAGGGATTATTTCTTTAAACCAACGTGGGATCAATTTCCTCATGTCCTCTCCTATCATCTCTTGTAAATTTCAAATTCATATTGATGATCGTCTGCTTTGATCTTCCAGAGAAATCAGTCTTTTCTCATGCTCATCGAACTCCAGAGAGTGCTTTTCGTCCATCTGCCTCATTTATTTCCCTAGTTGGTCAGCTTCCACTCTAAGAAGCTTAATCTGTTTATCATTATGACCAATATTTATAGCTAGTTGGTCCATACGCTTGTCAACTTTTTCTGCATAATCATCCATTCTTTTGAAAATCGCCTCTTTAGTACTAGTCAGCATTTCTCTGAGTTCATCCACTACTGCTGGCTATGAGCCAGTTTTTGCCCCCATTATTGTTTCGCTCTCTGAGCTCTCTTTCTCCGATTCACCCAGAGATTGTCTTTTTAATCATGCCGTGGTGTGATTTGAAGGATGGATACGTTGCCACTTATATTTGCTAACACCTTTTTGTTTTTTCGATGGCATAAATCTTCAGATCCTGGGCATCAATCAAATAAAACTTCTGCTTCCAGCGGGTGTTGGGTTTTTTTTTTATCCGTAATAAAACAGGCTGCTTAACCGTGTGAGGTTGTAAAGTTATTAATCACTCCTTGAAGCAAGCTGCTGTCTAAAAACAATTCCAAATATTCTTCTGTGGCATTCCAACAACAGCGATTAGGCCCCACACTTTAAACATTATTTATCGGTTTTTCACTATCCCAAACAACTCGCTTTTTCCTCTGCTATTGGCCCAGATTATCATAAACAATCCTTCACAAATTTCTGTCCATTTTAGTTAGATGATAAATTTTATCAGCCCACTATTCCGGAGCCAGGAAAAAGTCTTACCAGCTCATCAGGCTGTCAGTCTCCACCCCTCAACAGCATTTCTCTGATCCACTAATTTTGTCACTTTGTCAAAGAATGCAATAAGATTAGTCTGGCATGATCTGTTTTTGACAAACCCATGTTGCCTTTTGGTTATTACTTGGTTTGCTTCTAGGTGTTCAGTGATTTGTTGTTTGATTATCTTTTCCAGAATCTTCCCTGGTATTGAGGTCAGGCTGATAGGTCTGTAGTTTCCTGGGTCTATGTTTTTTCCTTTTTTGAAGATGGGAACTACATCAGCTCTTTTCCAATCCTCTGGCAATTCCCCTGTACTCCAGGATCTTTGAAAGATATAGTTCAGTGGTTCTGAGCTCTCATCTGCCAGTTCCTTCAGAACCTTGGGGTGTAATCCATCTGGTCCTGGTGATTTGGACTCGTCTAGGGTAGACAGGTGTTCACTTACCATTTTCTTCCCTATTTTAACTTGTGTTCCTAATCTGTTTTTTGTGGTGCTGTTTTTGATAGATTGGATTTTTTTTTCCTTTTGTGTAAAGACAGATGCAAAAAAATGAGTTAAGTAGTTTTGCTTTCTCCCTGTTGCGTCTTGCCACTTTCTCCCAGCAATGGGCCAATTGTTTCCTTGATTTTTTCTTGTTTTTAATATGTTGGAAGAAGCTTTTTTTGTTATTTTTTACTTTAGTCGCAAGCCTTTGTTCATTGTGAGCCTTAGCTTTCTTCACTTCATCTTTACAGGCTCAGGCTATTTGCTGATATTCTGCCTTAGTTATTTGCCCCTCTTTCCACTTTTTATACTTGTCCTTTTTGTCTTTCAATTTGTTAGAGAGTTCTTTATGCAGCCATGCTGGTTTCTTTTGAGATCTATTATTTTTCTTCTTCATTAGTATTGTGTTAGAGTGGGCTTTTATAATCTCACTTTTCAAAATTTCCCAAGCTTCTTGAGTTATTTTCCCCTTGAGGATTCTCATCCATGGAATCCTTCTCAAGCTCTTTCTACGTTTATTGAAATTAGCTCCCTTAAAGTCCAAGACTCTAGTTTGACTTTGTTCTACTACTTGTGTTTGCATAATGTTGAATTCCAATATTGCGTGATCACTTGCCCCGAAGGTTCCTGTAGCTTGAACACATTCTATCATTTCATCTCTGTTAGTGAGACTTAAGTCCAATATGGCTGGTCCCCTTGTTCCCTTCTCTACTTTTTGGGAAACAAAGTTGTCTGCTAGGTTTGTTAGGAACCTGTTGGATCTTCCACTTGGTGCAGAGTTTGTCTCCCAGTTGATGTCAGGGTAGTTAAAATCCCCCATTACTATTGTGATGTGCTTCCTACCTACCTTAGTTAGCTGACTAGCAAAAAGTTCATCTACTTCCTCTGTTTGGTTGGGTGGCCTATAGTATAGACCTATGGCAATGTCATTTCCCACCCCCCCTTTAATGCATTCAAGCTGGGTCCAGTCCCTGATACACAGATGTATAGAAGGCAGAGGAGAGCAGTGGAAATCTATGGGCTGGTCCTCAGGACGGATGAGCCATAGCTGCTAGCTAAGCCCCACCCTAGCTCTGGGGATAAAATACAGGGGGCGGAGACAAATAGGTGTGGCAGACAACTATTCATCTCCCCATCATCAGCCACTGATAACCTGAACTTCTGAATCCTGTTTGGAACTTATCAGAATTCTTTCTTGGAATCTGCAGCACTGAGAGTCAGGCATGCCTTCTGAGCATGTGTGTGTGTCTCTCTGCTGCTGGAAGAAAGCGAGTGTGCCTTCCAGGACTTCTTTTGCAAGTGTGGGGAGAGAGAGAGAGAGATTCCTGGTGTGTTGTGGCCATTTCAGGGGGAAAGGAAGTGAGCATCGCTTTCCACAAGCATTTAGAGACTTCATTAGCCTGCTGTGAGGGAGAAAGAGACTTTGCCAGGACTGCTGGTGCTCCTAATAAAGAGAACGTTTAGTTAAATACAGAGAGCTTGTTGTGTTTGGGAGCCAGGTCAGAACACCATCCCTTGACAAAAGCCCATTGTGGAGGTAGTGTAGACCATGGTCCAGGAATCCTAAGTTCTTTTGGTAACACCAACCTTTTAGCCAGTGGTTCACTTCTAGAATCCTTTATTCTCTTACTGGATGTTGACCTTTTGTTGGCAGTACAGATGAAAAACTACTTGTGCACCTAACTCCTTAACTTTCTTGTCTAGCTGCTCGTAATCACTCAATATTGTTTTCAGGTCCATTTTGTGTCATTCGTCCCTATATTTAGTAGTAGAAAGGGGTAATGATCTGTGGCTTTTATTATTTTGGTTAGGTTCTCAGCCACATCTTTGATTTTTGTTCTAAGTGATTTCTATGTTTCCATAATATTAAAGTAATATTAGTAATTGCAGCCATGCTATTTCTAATATATAGAACTAGAGAATTTTAAAAGCTCTTGACATCGTTGCCACTATAAACAGTGTACATAATTAAATATTCTGAAAATCTCCAACTACCTCAAGAAATGTAAACTATTATTTTTCCTAAATCCAAAATTATAATACTGTACACATCACTAACAATTTAGCAAATAAATTATCAGTTTATTTGATTTAAAATTATTTCATGGACAATGGAAATATTCCTAAAATCATCATAATATATTTTTGAAAGTCCTCTATGAAGAGAATATTTATCAGCAGGCAATTCTTGAAATTAAAGAGCTACAAATATGTAATTTGTTTAATAATAGTTGTTCATTTTATATTACTATACATTAATAGGATTTATTCAGGTTCAGATTTATATGATTTTACTGTAAGTAATGCATCTTGGTTCCTTTTATTCATAACTGACGTGGAAATCTATTCTAAGCATAAATTGGTAACAGATGTTAACTTAAATCAACGGCTTATTTTGTACAAGTTTCTGAGTTGCTGCAGAAAGTAAAATACCCATTACTAGCTTTTGTGTCTTTGTATTGAAAGCTTTGGAAAGCATGTTGCTTCATAGCTGCAAATAATTTATTCTCCTGTTTAAATTATTTTTTTAAGGGGAGATTCTACATTAATTGGTTCATGCATAAATCTGTTTACAAGAAATATGACACAGTTGTGTGTGGCTATCAGGATACTTGGATTCCCCCCCCCCTTCCTTTTTTCCTGTTTTTATATTTAGTGTAAAGCTCTGTGTTTTACTCATGTTTTGCAGTGCTTGAAGGGTGAGCTAAATGATATGCATCCAGAGGTAGATTCTGTTCGTGACCAGGCAGTTGACTTGATGACAAACCGTGGAGGTCACTGCAGGAAAGTAATAGAACCTAAACTGATAGAGCTCAACCAACGGTTTACAACAGTATCAGAAAGAATTAAATGTGAAAAGGTAAGAGAAATAGCCCTGCAAAGAGTGTTATATTCTTCAAAATGGAACATTTTAAGTTCATAATTCTAGAAGGCAATTTTCCAAATAAAAATTAGCAAAAATAAGAGTTAGCTGCATCTCTGAGGGTTTTGTCTAAATGTGTGTGCTTATGTGTAATATTTATGGGGCTTCTATTCCAGGTACAGTTTACCTCCTTAGTTACATCTTTTGCTAGCTATTTAAAAATTAACTTAGTTTGAAAAGACTGTGCATCTTTAGAATAAGGGAACATATGCTATTATTCAAAAGGCTTTAATGTATGTGAAAAAGCTGTTGTATGGCTTTTCTAAACTGCATGCTGTTTTATAATAAACTTAGACTGATATTTCTATGCGGAAAATTGCTTATTAATGTCTTGCTGTTTCATTTCTGTGATGTGATCAGTGTGTGCATATGAACAAGAAACTGTTGTTATTACAGGTTTTATTTACACAAGATTGCTAAACCATTCTGGGAAAATCCACCCTGTGGTGGTCTGGCTTTGGGTTTTGTTTTGTTTTGTTTTGTTTTTTTGTTTTTGTTACTAGATAACTTACATTTCTTCTTTTATTTCTTACATTTATTTAATTTTTTACATTTATTTAACCACATCTGCAAAAAACTAGTAGGATGGATGTATCC
This sequence comes from Ptyas mucosa, assembly GCA_012654045.1. Classification (NCBI taxonomy): domain Eukaryota; kingdom Metazoa; phylum Chordata; class Lepidosauria; order Squamata; family Colubridae; genus Ptyas; species Ptyas mucosa. The sequence goes on along the minus strand of WNWU01013597.1, from coordinate 1,434,281 downwards.
CCCCCTCCCTCCCTCCCTTCCTCCCTCACCTTCCCTCTTCTTCACATGGCCTTTGGAATAAGTCAATAGCAAAAAAACAGAGAAAGAAAACCTGAGAGAGTAAGGAGGGAAAGAAAGCCTGGAGGGACAGCTTTTATCCTTTAAAAAGGCAAATGTAATAAAGAGATAGACAATGTCAAATAGTGATCAAAGAAAACTGCAGGGAGCAATAAAAGTCTCATTTCAAGAAAACAGAAAGCCCCAGGGGATGTATTCCTGAAGATAGAGAAATTAAAGAAGCTTTCTATTCAAGCCTCTATACTAACCAGTACAAAAATCAGGAAGAAAAGGGGCATTGTGATAACCAGATTAAAACTGTTTTAGAGAAAAATGCCAAACCTTGTCTCCAGAGGGCCAGAAACGTAAGAAAGTAATTCAGAAGAGCTTATTACAATAGCAATTAGGAAATAAATATGTGTTACTTCATGGTATCCATATGATAAATAAATCTGGTCTTATCAAGTTTTAATCTAACTCAATGTATGCAATGTAATCAGACAAGAAGTAAATTATTTAGCTTTGGAGATGGAGTTTATGGAAAATTCCCTAGTAAGTTAAAAAAGGTAATTAAACTTGTATCATAAATGTATATTAGCATATTTCCAGTTAACTCTTACTCAAATCAGGATATTTGTGGCAATAGCTATGCCATACTTGAACATACTTCTTTGAATTGCTGCTACATGAGAAGAGAAGAGAAGAGAAGAGAAGAGAAGAGAAGAGAAGAGAAGAGAAGAGAAGAGAAGAGAAGAGAAGAGAAGAGAATTTTTTATTGGCCAAGTGTGATTGGACACACAAGGAATTTGTCTTTGCATATGCTCTCAATGTACATAAAAAGACAAGATACATTCGTCAAGAATGTCAGAGTTTGTTGCAGAAATCAAACATCCAGAAAGCATACACAGGCAGACTGGTGCAGCAGGATTCATTAACTTCTTTATATACATATAACACATAAAGATAAATTTACAATACCAGCAACAGATTTCTTCCAACTGGTAGCAGTTACTAGCAAACCACAAGCAGAGTACAGCAGACAGACCAGTTTGCAGCTTCAGAGCTCGGAGCTTAATACAGAGTCATGCCCAGGCTCCTACCAGTTTCAGTTGCAATTCAGCAGAGCAGACCACATTGGCTGACCTGTCACCATGTTTATCCAAACAGTCCACATTGTCTGACTTAGTTGTTATGCCTATTCATTGGCTAACCTTGTTACCATATCTTCCCAGTCATGAATATTCTGACAAAGAATCATAAAGTACAACACTTAATGATACTCATAGGGTACAAATAAGCAATCAAATCATACTAGGAAACAATCAGTATAAATCGTAAAGATACAAGCAACAAAGTTACAGACATGCAGTCAGGGGTGAAATGCTCCCAGTTCAGACCAGATTGCCCAATCCGATAGCGATGGCTGTGGGTGGTTCGGAGAACCAGTAGCAAAAATCCCTGCCCCCCCCCCCATGTGCAGCTGAGCCGCGCAATTATCAGAGGCTTTTTTTTTTACTTCTAAAAGCATTTTTTCTACAACCTCTTCAACCGAAAAAATGCTTTTAAAAGTAAAAAAAAAAGCCTCTGATGATTGCGCGTCTCAGCTCAGCTGGGATTGTCAGAGGCTTTTAAAAGCATTTTTTTCTGCAACCTCTTCAGCCGAAGAGGTAGGGGGGAAAATGCCTTTAAAAGCCTCTGGCGATCCCTGCTGAGTTGCCTGATCGCCAGAGGCTTCTAAAACCATTTTTTTCCTGCAACTTCTTTGGCCGAAGAAGTTGCAGGAAAAAAAATGCCTTTAAAAGCCTCTGACTATCCCAGCTGAGTTGCCTGATTGTCAGAGGCTTCTAAAAGCACTTTTTTCTGCAACCTCTTAAGCTTGTAGAAAAATGCTTTTAAAAGTTTTTTTTAAAAAAGTTGGCCACGCCCACACATTACCACCACCACCACCAAGCCACGCCCACAGAACCTGTAGTAACAAATTTTACATTTCACCATTGCATGCAGTCATAAGTGGGAGGAGATGGGTGATAGGAACGATGAGAAGATTAATAGTAATACCTTCAGTAATCTTTATGTATTGATTAGCCCTTGGGCCATATCAAAGTGCAAAGCTCCAGAAATAATTATTACAAAAATTTGGTAGAAACAATTTAAAATGAAATTGGAATAGGAATAAAACACGATTTAAAATGTGTTCATTTTAAATTTCATCTAAAATGAAATCAGAATAGAATACAATAATTTGAGATACAAATTAAATATGATTAAGATTATATTACAACTCACCCCTGCATCTGCCCAATCAGTCTTAAAACTACTATTAGAATTACATTATTAAATCAAATGCTCTTTCCTGCAATCTACCACATTCTGCTGCACCAACTTTGTCCTTTTTTCCATCAATTTTATAGCAAATTTGGCAATCCATTTCACCAGCTGCAAGTTAGAACCTAACAAACAATGTTGCAAGAAGCACTTTTTAGACTTAGGGGTGCTGGCGTAAAAGATCCTGCCCAGCTGATGTTCCCTCAAATCTAAGTACAGGGGGCAGTCAAAAATTACATGGGGCATTGTTTCAACTTCCCCCTTCCCACATAAACAGACTCTTTCACTTGCAGGGATACCCTTATACCTACCCCAAAGCATGTTTGTTTGAAGTTGGTCTAATCTCAGTTTGGTAAAATATCTCCTTATGATGGGAAACAAAGGCACAGTTAAATATTTTTCTATTTTAAAAATTTGTTTATTGGTCGATAACCAGGGGCAAACTTTTACTGCTGTCACCTGTGCAATATCCGATTGTGAACTTATGTCCTTAAATCTCTGTGCAATCCAATTTCGGATCTGCCTACGATTGTACTGCTGCCAATTTAAAGGAATACCAGAGCTAGATACCTGCTTCAGAACTCTTGATAACCAATTATTTTTATTACTTGAGATAATCTGATCCATTAGTGCTAGCTTTGGTAACCTCCCTTCCTCCATCTCAGTTATTCTTAACCAATAATAAAGGGTCTTCAGTATGGCCCTTGTGCCAATCGCATGGACTCCCGTTTCTACACTTACTACACAAGCTGGGGTTCCAGGGGACACTGCCAAAATTCTCCTCAAGAACTTATTTTGAGGAGTTTCCAGCCCAGGCAACTTAACCAACCACTATATTTCTGCCCCATAGATAAGTACTGGTTCAATTTTCACCTGAAAGACCTTTAGCACTGGGGTTAATGAAAATGGAGTTTTCTCTAAAATCAATTTGTTTAGTTGGGCCATCCGAGCCAAGGCTTCCGAGGTCTGGCTTTTACCTGCTTATTCCATTTGCCATTTGTCTGAAATACTAGCACTAAATAGGTAAATGACTAAACTTGTTCTATTCTTCTGCCATTTAAAACCCATTGTCAAGTTCCGATGTTATCTCGAATAAATTGCATTTCCAAACACAAAGTCTTTGATGAAATCTTTCATTTATTGAGAATAACAATCTGACCCAGACTCCATTGTAGCCGAAACTGACCCTCTGACCCCAAACCCTTCCCTTTCCGTTCCTCAATTCTCAGTGTCTCATTGGCCGTCTTGCAAGTCACTCTCATCATCTCTACTACTTCACTTCACAGGAATGCCCCCCCCTCCCATCTCATCTCCTAGGGGATATTATCTGCCGGGAAAATAAGTAGGTGAAAGTCAAGCTGCTTCTTCTCTCATGTCAGCGCTGGGAAAGCAACTTGGAGCGCTGACACCCATCTCCTCGTCTTTTGTTGCCTGCTAAATATCATTACCTTTGATTTCTCTACATTAATTGTCAAGCGATTTTTTATACAATATGCTGCCAACCTCCCGAGTGACCTTCGTAGCCCCACCTGTGAGGCCGACAGCAAAACTATATTATCGGCATATAACAAGCAATTTACCTGTCTTGTTCCTATACTAGGCCCATGGAGTGATATGTCTTCCAAACATTTGGAAGGTCATTTAAATATAAATTGAAAAGTGTTTGGGCTAAGATGCAACCTTGTCTAATGCCCTTCTTTATTGGGATTGCATTTGTTACCGATCCTGTCCTGTTCACTTGAACTCTTACCTGGGTTTCCATGTATAATAATCTAATTAAATATAATTATTTCTTTTCTACTCCCATGTCCTCTAATTTATCCCATAGAATTTGTCTATCAATTGAGTCAAAGGCTGCCTTCATGTCTATGAATGCCACATGCAGTGGTTTTTTCCAGAACTTAAACTTTGTTATTAGATGGTCCAACACAAAACAATTATCCATAGTAGATCTTCTGCTTCTGAAGTCTGTCTGTTCTTCAGCTAAAATGTTATTTCTCATTAACCAATCTTTTAATTTATGAAGCAGATACTTAGCATAAATTTTTGCTGATATATCAATTAGACTAATTAAATGGAAATTATCTGGGTTATCCTAACCCTAACCCTAACCCTTTTTTATATAATGGAATAATTATTGATGAACGCCAACTAGCAGGAATTTGCCCTTTTCTATTGATAAAAGTAAAGAGACCCGCCAGGACAGATGCCCACCAGGCTATGTTATCTTTAAATAATGATGCCGGGAGCACATCCTGTCCTGGAGCTTTGTTTGTCTTCAGGGAGGAAATTAAATGCCTCACCTCCATGATTGACACTTCTTCCCACTGGGGTAAGGCTTCATATCCCTGTATCAAGCTCAGAGAGGATATCACCTCACCAGAGTTTTCCACTGCTGCTGGAGTGGCCAGATCCTTCTCCCAACTTTCTGCAGTAATGTTTGGGTCACTTATTGGTTTTCTATCTCTAATGATTTTTGAGACCTCCAACGAGAAAAATGTGGGTGAGGCCAGCTTTGCTGCCTGTTCTAGGCCAGCCCATAAGTTGTCAATATGAGGCCTTTTTCCTCTTCAATAGCTGCTTATATTTCTGCCTTATGGTGATATACTCCTTCTGTAATGCCATGTTTGGGCTGATTAAGTATCTCCTAAGTGATTTCCCAAGCTGTTTTTTCCTTTCCTTGCAGTCATTATCAAACCATGCTGAATAACTAGAATCAAACTGGCCCCTTGGCTTGGTAGTCATGAAAAAATGCTTCAATTTATGGCATATTTCCGCAAAATATACTATAAGCTCTTGTTCACCCATACTATTTGAGCATATAGGTGCTAAAGCTTCCATACATGGTGAATTCATAAATTCTGTCACTGCTTTACTATCAGCCCTCTTCCATATTAGTCTTCTCTCATGAGCTATTTCTAAGTTGAAGCCTCTTTGTTGAATTGTTTGATTCCTTATTCTTAAGTCAGAGGGGATTCCCAGGGACATCTCAATCGGAAGATGGTCACTTTCTGGCCTTGGTAACATCAAGACTGAAGTTGCCCCTGATACTAAACTGTGAGAAACACAAAAGTAATCAATAGAGCTACATGCCTTAGGGCCAAAAAAAAGTTATGGGGTACCTTTTAGCTTCCGAGTACTGGCCTACTCGGAAGCTAAAAGGTTACAGTTGTATATCATTGTTAGAAATTTTCCCCCATCTTTATTCTTTTTCCTATCTTGAGAGTCCCATAATTGTTGGTTATGTAAATAAGGAGGAGCCTGAGTGGCGCAGGAGGCTAATGCCTCCTACTAAGGCAGCGTTTAACATCCAGCTGCCTGCAATTACTGTGAGTTCAATTCTCACCAGGCTCAAGGTTGACTCAGCCTTCCATCCTTTCTAAGGTGGGTAAAATGAGGACCCGGTTTGCGGGGGCAGTAAGCTGACTTTGTATAAAATATACAAGAGTATGAATGCTATTGCTTAACGCATTGTAAGCCGCCCTGAGTCTCCGGAGAAGGGTGGCATATAAATTAAAAAAAAAAAAATATCCATCTGGAATTGTTGCATTTTCAATAAAAGGCTCCAATGAGGGACCCACACAAGCATTAAAATCCCTTGCTAAAATCAAAGGTGTTTTTATAATTTTTTTATGTATATCTAATATTTTTACCTCTAGTGCCTCCCACAAATCGCCCATTGCTGGATTTATTTATTTTATTTATTTATTTTTTCAATTTATATGCTGCCCCTCTCCGAAGACTCAGGGCGGCTCATAATACATTTAAAATCCTAATAAAAACATTTAAAAATTAAAAACATTACAACATTAAAATTCATTCATACCATTCATGGCCGGATCTCACCAGATCACAAGAGCGAGATCAATGGCCCCAGGCCTGCCGGAAAAGCCAGGTCTTCACTGCTTTTCGGAAGGCCAATAGAGTGGGGATGGTTCAGACCTCAGGAGGTAACTGGTTCCAGAGAGCTGGGGCAACCAAAGAGAAGGCCCTCCCTCACGGGCCTGCCAGCCAGCATTGTTTAGCTGACGGGACCTGGAGGAGACCAACTCCGTGGGATCATACCGGTCGCTGGGAGCTATGTGGTAGAAGCGGTCTCGAAGATCACCTGGCCCTGAGCCATGTACGGCTTTAAAGGTAATAACCGACATCTTGAATTGTGACCGGAGACCAATAGGGACCCAGTGCAGCTCGCAGAGAATTGGTGTAATGTGGGTGTACCTAGGTGCACCCACGACAGCTCACGCAGCTGCATTCTGGACCAACTGTAGTCTCTGAACACTTTTCAAGGGTAGCCCCATGTAGAACGCATTGCAATAATCTAACCATGAGGTGACAAGGGCATGAGTGACCGTGGGGAGAGCCGCCCGATCCAAGTAGGGTCGCAATTGGTGCACCAGGCAAACCTGTGGAAAGGTCCCCCTAGCCACAGCTGTCAGATGTTGCTCTAATCTTAGCTGTGAGTCTAGGAGGACACGCAAATTGTGAGCCCATTCTGAGGGGGACAATTTCTCCCCCCCCCCCCAGAACCAAGGATGGACAGTCAACATAGTCTTTAGGAGGCAATACCCACAGCCATTCGGTCTTGTCTGGGTTAAGTCTGAGCCTGTTGACTCCCATCCACACCCTCACAGCCTCCAGGCACCGGCACATCACATCCACCACATCACTGAATTGACGTGGGGTGGACATATACAGCTGGATATCATCAGCGTATTGCTGATACCTTACCCTGTATTGTCGGATGATCTCACCCAGTGGCTTCATGTAAATTAACATACACATTTACAAATATCATTGACTTCCCTTCATATGCCAAATGGATTGCTTGAAAAAATAAAGGGCCAGGGTCCGAGCATATCTCATTTCCCTTCCATCCTAATTCAGTTTTTACCAAGATGCACAGCCCTCCTGAGGCTCTTCCCTTTATAGCTACCCTCTTTGCTGTCAGCTGCCAAATATTAAACCCGGGGAGGTCAATGGGGGCCTCGTCACTACTAACCCAAGTCTCCTGTAAGGCAATTACTTGGTACCTATTTTAAAATTTAATACAGTCATTTGTGCACCAGCTTCCTCTCCATCCTGCCACATTCCAAGAGAGGAAATGTATTTTTGAAGAAAACGATTGCTCGCTATTTCCTAGTCAGGCTTCTTCAATAATCTCTTCCACCCATCCTCCCTCACTTATGCTCACACACCCATTTAATCGCCTGAGCTCCATACAAGTCTGTTTAGACATCATTAATCTGCCTGTTGCTTTTGGGCTTGCAGATCCATAGGCTCTATTAATCCCTGCCTCCACGGTAAATGATTTTACATGAGGCATCGCGCTTACATCATTTCTTGGAATCATCTTTGCCACTAAGGGGGACTGGGGGATTCCTTCCTGGGTGCCTTTCATCTCCGATGTTCATCCCACAGCACTTTGCACTATCAGGTCTGCTGTCTCTGGCACTTTGTGCTGTACAGACGTGGGCATCAGGCTTCCTGGGCTTATAAACTGTTGACTCTCCAGAACTGCATCATGCCTTGATGGGGGCAGAATAATCGATGCCAAAGGAGCAGCAGAGGAAATGGTCTGCTTCAGCAGCCTCCTTGTCTCTTTAAGTTTATTAAGTATTTCTTGCTGCCCAGTTAGTGAAAGTGAGAAAAAAGTTTCCAAGCAGGCAGAATCAAATGTCTCATCTTGCATTAAGCCAATTGAAGGAAGTTTCATATTAGTTGGATCCAAAACCTTAACCAACATTTCCTCTGTTCTTCCCCATTTCACTTAACTTGCCTTCCCCATTTAGTTCACTTTCCCAGTCAGCCATCCCATGCACTGCAACGCTCTCCCTGGGGGTTCTCCAGATCAGTGGGCTGACTTTGCCACTAGAAAAAACTTGAGTTGGTAAAATTTGATAAAAAGCCAAGAATCCTCTCATTCGCATGAGCAGGCTAGGAAAGAGCTGTTGTTTGAACTTAAAAAGAATTCTGAATAATTATCTATCTATCTATCTATCTATCTATCTATCTATCTATCTATCTATCTATTTATTATTTGGGCTTGTATGCTGCCCTCTCTCCAAAGGACTCAGGGCGGCTCACAACAATAAATACACAAATTCAATTATAAAATATAACAAATATAAGAACCCGTTAAAATCACATTTAAAACCCCTTTAGTCCAATCCGGCCAGGCCAAATAGCCATGTTTTAAGATTACGACGGAAGGAGCGAAGGTCAGGAGCCACCCGGAGCTCCTGGGGGAGCTGATTCCACAGAGTAGGTATGCTCACAGAGAAGGCCCGCTCCCTGGTAGTCACTAGTCAACACTCTCTGGCCAACGGGACCCCTGTGAGAATGCACCTGCGATGGGGAGCTGTCGCTGGCCGCATATCGTCTGTCAGGTATCCTGGGCCTAAGCCATGTAGGGCTTTATAGGTAATTACCAGCACCTTAAATCTCACCCAGAGGGCAACCAGTAGCCAATGCAGGTCCCGCAGGAGGGGTGTAACATGAAAGTGTCGGGACACTCCCAACACTACCCACGCGGCCACATTCTGCACCAGCTGAAGCCTCCGAATGGTCTTCAAGGGCAGCCCCATGTAGAGAGCATTGCAGTAGTCGATCCGGGAGGTGATGAGCGCATGAGTGACTGTGCGTAGGTCATCACGGTCCAGGTAGGAGTGCAGCTGGCGCACCAGACGAATCTGCACAAATGTTCCCCTGATCACGATCATTACATGACCGTCCAAAGTCAACCGTGAATCCAGGAGAATGCCTAAATTGTGTGCCCTTTCTACAGGGGGCAATATCTCACCCCCTATAGCCAACGATGGAATATTCTCCCAGAACCGATATGCCGGTACCCACAGCCACTCCGTCTTGGCAAGGTTGAGCTGAAGCCTGTTCCTCCCCATCCAGAGCCGCACCACTTCCAGGCACCGGGACATCACGTCGAGGGCAATACTGGGTTGATTCGGGGTGGATATAAAAAGTTGGGTATCATCAGCATACTGATGATACCTCACCCCAAAACCATGGATAATCTCCCCCAGTGGCTTCATATAGATGTTGAACAAAAGGGGAGAGAGGACCGACCCCTGAGGGACCCCACACATAAGGGGCCTCAGGGCAGACCTCTGCCCCCCTGCCAACACTACTTGCGAACGCCCAGAGAGGTAGGAGGAGAACTACCATAAAACAGTGCCTCCTATTCCCAACCCCTCAAGGTGCCACAGCAGGATACAATAGTTGATGGTATCAAAAGCCGCCAAGAGATCTAATAGGACCAGGATAGAGGAATAACCCTTGTCCCGAGCCCTCCAGAGATCATCCACCAGCGCGACCAATGTCATCTCTGTCCTGTACCCGGGCCTGAAACCTGACTGGTATGGGTCCAGATATAATGTTTCATCCAGGGCCAACAGGAGCTGATGTGCCACCACACTCTCAACAACCTTCGTGATAAAGCAAAGGTTGGAGATAGGGCGAAAGTTATTCAAAATAGCTGGATCCAGGATGTGGATTATCCCATTGTGGAAGATATTCATATGCTGCCAAATCTATTGCCCCCTTGTCACGCCAAGTAAGCTGTGACAAAGAGATCATTATCCATCTTTTTGAAGTCCATCTACCCGCATTTATTTCAGAATTATATATGTTCAATACAATCTGCTCCTTCAACAATCGCCTGTTTCTCCCCCCCCCCCCCCCCCCGTGCTGTGGGATTTCCGGCCCCGCCCGCCCCCCCCCCCCCCCCCCCCCCCCACGATTACAGGCAATATGCTGTCTGCTTACTCCTTCCCTCGGTTGCACCATTGATGGTATCTGGCCAGGTTGTTCTGTCTGGCAACCAGTTGAAATTATCGGCGGGTTTTCCATCTGTACAGCAGCAATAAAATTGATCACGGAGTCCAACTTTAAATGCACCTCTGCAAACTGGTCAAAAATGGCCAGAACTGTCTGAGAAGTGAGCAAACTGTGCCGGCTGATAAAATCCTTTATACTATCACCTAGCTGGTTTTCAAGCCCTAAATCTAATTCACTGTGGTTGTAAAACTCCAACTCTTGGCCCTTATCCTGGCATGGGGCTGGCTCACTTAAAGTTGCTGAGTCATTTGTCATCCGATTACATGCAGGGGTTAGTGAGCCTCTTGACTGGCTTCTTAACTGGCTCTCTTCGGCCTGTGCCTGAGGATCCCATTCCAGGGAAGAATCCCCAAACAATGCCAACGCTTCGCAGCTATCTGGCAGGGGAAGTGGGGAGGATACACGACTTACTATTGATGGTATAGGTTGACAAAATCCGTCAATTTTCTGATGTTTTTGTGGATTGGTTCCACCTTCCTTACTATTTGGTGAGCACTGAGCCGTCTTTCTTTTCTTCCCCTTGGGAGAGGCCATCTTCCAAGTTGATCTTCGATTAATAGTAATAGTAATGCATACTTAGTGAATAGTTTGACAGTGTTGAGGGAATTGTTTGTTTAGCAGAGTGATGGTGTTTGGGAAAAACTGTTCTTGTGTCTAGTTGTTCTGGTATGCAGTGGTCTATAGCATGATTTTGAGGGTAGGAGTTGAAACAATTTATGTCCAGGATGCAAGGGGTCTGTAAATATTTTCACAGCCCTCTTTTTGACTCGTGCAGTATACAAGTTCTCAATGGAAGGGAGGTTGGTATCGTGTTTCCCCAAAAATAGGACATGGTCTTATTTTCTTTTGAACCCCAAAATAAGGGCTTGGTCTTATTATTGGGAAGGGGTCTTATTATTTTCGGGGTGAAGGAGGCGATGAGTGTGGGACTGGATGTCCTGTCATCACCGCCGCCACCCCTCCCTGTTCTTTGCACTGCCGAGCAGCTGGCTGCCATTGCCCTGACATGTCCTGCCACTATCACTGCCTCGTAGAGCAGGACTCTGCAAGGCTTATTGTGCCATTGAACACACGAACTGCAGCACTACTGCAAGCTTCATCATACCAGCACAGTTGGCATCCTCTCGCTCATGGCTGCACCAGTATGTCGAACCTTGCGGCAGTGCTGCTGTTCATGCATGCAACGGCACAAGCCTTGCAGAGTCCTGCTCCATTGGCGGCGGCACAATGAGTCTCACAAAGACTCATTTCTGACAGGTGGGGCGGGGGAGAAGTGAGATGCTTGGAGCGAGACATGGCTCCCCTTGCTGTCTCTTCTCCCCCCCCCCCCCTTGCTGGGCATGGCAGGGCTCCTGCCCCTTGCTTAGCTACCCACTCCCTTTAGGGATGCAATTTGGGGGTGGCAGGTGTGGTGGGTCAGAAGCAGGATGCACATCTTACCTTTCAAGCTCCATGGCATTCCCCCCTCACCGTTGTGTCCAGGGAAACACATTGTAAAAAAAAAACTTTCTCGTGAGTTCAATCAAACTTCTCAAACTTGCAAGAAGTTTTCTTTTACAATGTGTTTCCCTGGGCACAACGGCGAGGAACGCCACTGAGTTTGAAAGGTAAGACGCACGTCTCACGGCTCAACACGTCCCATCCCATCTAAATGGCAACAGCAGCTTGGCTGCTTCCCTTCCCCATCATCTCTTTATGGAGAGGGGTGGCAGGTGGGGTGGGGAAGAAGTGAGATGTGTGGAGTGAGACTTGGCTCCCCTTGCTGTCTCTTCTCCTCCCCCTTGCCAGGCATGGCAGGGTCACGTGGGAAGCGGGATGCACGTCTTGCCTTTCCAGCCCCCATCGTGTTTCTCACCATTATAAAAGAAAAACTTTATTGAACTTGCAAGAAGGGTTTTTTTTACAATGTGTTTCCCTGGAAACAATGGCGAGGAACGCCATGGAGCTTGAAAGGTAAGACACGCGTCCTGGTTCTCACCTGCCCTACCTGCCACCCCCAAATTGCATCCCTAAAGGGATGGGTGGCTAAGCAATGGGAAGGAGCCCTGCCATGCCCGGGGAAGGGGGGAAGAGACAGCAAGGGGAGCCACATCTCGCTCTACATGTCTCGCTTCTCCCTCACCCCACCTGTCAGAAATGAGTCTTTGTGAGACTCATCATGCCGCCACCACTGCCTCGTGGAGCAGGATTCTGCAAGGCTTGTGCCATTGCACGCACGAACAGCAGCACTGCCGCGACATTCAACATACCAGCACAGCCGCAACTGGCAGGACATCAGCTGTGCCAGTATGATGAAGCTTGTGGTGGTGCTGCAGTTCATGCATGCAATGGCACAACAAGCCTTGCAGAGTCCTGCTTCATGAGGCAGCAGTGGCGGGACACGTCAGGGCAGCAGCGGCCAGCCGCTTGGTTGGCGCAAAGAACAGGGAGAGAAGGGCATATTCCCCCCTTTCCACCCCATCTGGCCTCGCCTCCCTACCTCATGTTGTTTGTGCGGCAAGTAACCAGATGAAATGGCGGGACCGGCTGTGCATGTGTGTAAGTAGTTGGTGGGGGGCTTATTTTGGGGGGAGGGCTTATTTTAATGCGTGTGCTGAAAAGCCTGATTGGGCTTATTATCCGGAGAGTTCTTAGTTTCAGGAAAACAGTGTAGTAATTGGTTTTTGGGGTTTTTTTGCAGTTCTAATTATCCTCTTAAGTCTGTGTCTGTCTTGTTGGGTTGCAGAACCAAACCAGATAGTTATAGAGGTGCAGATGACAGACTCAATGATTCCTCTGTAGAACTGTATCAGCAGCTTCTTGGGCAGTTTGAGCTTCCTGAGTTGGTGCAGAAAGAACATTCTTTGTTGTGCTTTTTGGGTGATGTTTTTGAGGTTAGGTGTCCATTTTAGGTCTTGAGATATGGTAGAACCTAGAAATTTGAAGGTCTCTACTGTTGATACTGTGTTGTCTAATATTGTAAGAGGTTAAAGTATGGAAGGGTTTCTCCTAAAGTCTACCACCATTTCTACGGTTTTGAGTGTGTTCAGTTCCAGATTGTTCTGGTTGCAACTCGAGGCTAGTTGTTCAACCTTCCATCTGTATGTGGATTCATCGTTGTCTCGAATGAGACCAATCACTGTTGTATCATCTGCAAACTTCAGTAGTTTAACAGATGGATCATTTGAGATACAATCATTGGTATATAGAGAGAAGAGAAATAGAGAGAGCACACATTCTTGGCGAGGGGCTATGCTAATTGTATATGTATCTGATGTGATTCTGCTTAGCTTCACCTGTTGCTTCCTGCTTGTTAGGAAGCTTATGATCCACTTGCAAGTGTGTTCAGGTACCTGTAGCCGGTTTAGCTTAGTTAGAAGTGTGTCTGGAATGATGGTATTGAATGCTGAACTAAAGTCTACAAAGAGGACCCTTGCGTAGGTCTTTGGAGATTCAAGATGTTGTAGGATGTAGTGCAGAGCCATATTAACAGCATTATCTATTGATCTATTTGCTTGGGATGCAAATTACAGGGGGTCTAACAGCAGATCTGTGATGGTTTTCAGGTGGGACATCACTAGCTTTTCAACATTAGTTGAAGAACTATATGTCTAATACTGGAGGGTCTTTGAAATATCATAATATTAATCAATAGAAAAGCATATCTGTATTTGTGATTAATGAAAAATATTCCTCATCAAATAAATCTGTTTAAAATTTAGAAAAATAAAACATCTTTGCAATAACTGACCATTAGATTTTGTAAAACACTTGAGAATTTATCATGAATTATAACTACACACCTATATATTGGTTATATATGTTACTTTCCTGGTGGAAAAGAAGTAAAATCTAGCTATGGACAGGAGATGATGACTTTTGCCTTAGCTATGAAAGCTAGCTGGGTGACCTTGGGTCACTCTCTCTCAGTCTAACCCACTTCACAGGGTTGTTGTTATGGGGAAAATAGAAGGAGAGAGGTGTGTTGGGTATGTTTGCCATCTTGAGTTATTTGTAAAATTAATAAGGTGGGATATAAATAAATAGATGTATGCACTATAATTTGTATAAACCAAGCTTTCTGCCAAAGTTTTTGAATCCTTTCCCCCCCTCCCCTTTTCTTTGTTGAGGAAGTGGAGTAGAAGGTGAACCCAGGTGATTCTTTTAAAAGTAATACAGTAAAATTCTTTGGGTACTATTTTAATTAAGTTTCTGGGCATTTTCCTATTTCTAATAAAAACAGTTTAGAATAAAGGATAAATGTATATTTACAATTATTTTTTACAGAAAATTAATTTTGGAATGTTCTATTTCCATCTTGCCAAATTAGAAGTATAGTGATTCATGTGGTTAGGATGCTAAGGTTGGAGGTTAGCAAGCCCACGTTCAAGACCTGAATGCTACTGTGTGGCTGGTGAGCTCCTGTCATTCACTCCAGCTCCTTGACAGGGTAATGAAAGGAGCCCTCGAGGTGTCCCTCGAGCAACAGTAATGTCACCAGCTAATTCTTTCAACCCAGAAACACCTTAAATGGTGTCTCTGACTCGAATGGAACTTTGTCAAATTGTGTTAGGAACTTGACTTTTTCCCCATTCTTATTAATTTAATATACTGTGTAATACTTCGTTTTTTACTCATCTGTTATTTAATGGAGATTACTATTTTTGAGCTTTTTTATTTCAGTACACACATACATGCACACTCACACACATAAAAACATATTTGTTTTATTGGTGTAGATATTGATAAATTATCAAATAAGTTCCCATTATTAACATGTTGTGGAAATGTGGCTTTTTATTACTTTGGTGTAGTTAATATGGCATATTGTCTGGCTAATTGCTTAATTATCTGGGTTGGTTTGGTTTGGTAACATAAAATAAGTAAGATTTATAAGTACAAGCGGATCAGGTTTTACTGGTATTACTAAATATATAGTAGTTTGTAAAATAAATGTATAGACAATTAATTTAGCAGTTGAAGGAAGGTGTATATGCTTATGATATATATCCATAATAAAAATGTGAAGAAAAACTAATAAATGTCCATTCCTTTTCTCCTTTCCCATTTTCCAACCTTTAAGCCCTTCATTTCTTTGAAGGAATTGGAGCAGTTTAACTTTGACATACAAAAATTGCTTGAACCACTGGAGGCTGAAATTCAGGAGGGGGTGAATCTGAAAGAAGACGACTTCAATAAAGAAATGGTAAATAGGTTGTGATAGAAGTATGAATGAACTAGGAATGGAAAAGGAAAAATATTGGAGCAGAAATTAGGAACTTCTGCATTTGCATTTAACATCAGACATTTCACAAACTTCAGCATTCTTAAATGTTATAAAACTGTATATGACATTTACATATGGCACAATTATATTTTAGCAATAATTTCAATGTTACAATAACAAGAACATATGATTGTTCTTTATAATTATCAGGAAACAGGTCTGGATTAGTGAAATATACTATTTGACATTTCAGAAAACACACCCACACCACACCCACACCTACACCTACATATATACAACCAATATACTTATACATCTCTCAAATCCCTACAACTGTTGCCCATGTAGTAGTAACTCAGGATTGCTTGCTGTTAGTAAAAATATTCCAAGGGGTCCATAATATGGCAGACTACTGTGCACCTCAGCCAGTCAAAGTATACATATAGTATACATATAGACATATAGTGTCAGCCTCATGATGCTTGCTTGCTTTCAGTTCCCATTGTAATGGGAGGGGGGAGGTATTGTTGGTATTTGGGAGGGGGGGAAGTGAGCTGATGGAAATGTCCACCACTGAAGACAGCGAAACCGATACCAACGATGAACCCCAGGTAAGTCAGCATGGGGGCCCCGTGACCATCCCAGTAGAACTAAGGGTGCCATCATCCAGTGCCCAGGGGAAGATGCTAGCCCTCTTAGACTCTGGATGTACTAGGTGTGTCATCAGCCCCGAGATGGTGGACAAACTGGGACTGAGACTAAAAGCAATGAAAGTGCCCATTGCATTCTGCCAATTGGATGGGTCAGTAGCTGGGGGGGGGGGGGGCAGCCCACTTTGTGACTGAACCAGTTGAGTTGTGGATGGGGGACCACTGAGAGGTCTTGAGTTTTATCATAGCCCCAGGCATGGAATGTCCCCTCTTACTTGGACTGCCTTCGCTACAGAAATGGAACTCCCAGGTGAACTGGAGGAAGGGAGGGTTACGCATCCATTCTGCCCCTCCAGGGAAAGAAGGGGGCAAACCTTTTTGCACAGCCAAACTGTGAAGGAGTTGGCAGCAGTGGCAAGCGAATGCATTGCTGTGGAGGAAAAAATCCCTAAGGAATATTGTGACCCCAGGGAGGCTTTCAGCGAGAAGACGTCAGATGTACTTCCCCCCATCGACCCATTGACTGTGACATAGAGATCCTCCCAGGGGTGAAGCTCCCTAAACCAAAGATCTACTCCATGACCCCCCGTGAGCTGGAGGATCTGCGGAACTTTATTGATAAAAACTTAAAACGGGGCTTCATCCAACCAGCGAGGCTGCAAGTGGCCACTCCGGTTTTGTTTCGCATGAAAGATGGCTCTCTTCATCTACGTGTGGATTATAAGAACCTCAATGCGATTCGCATAGAAAATGTCTACCCATTGCCTCTCATGAAAGACATGCTAGCTCACCTGGCAAAGGGAAAGATTTTCATTAAGCTGGATTTGAGAGAAGCTTATTACAGAGTCTGGATTAAGGAGGGGGATGAATAGAAAACTGCTTTCAATTGCCCCTTGGGTTGCTTTCAATTTAGGGAGCTCCCTTTTGGGTTACAAGGGCCCCCTGCAGTGTTCATGCAATTAATTAATGAGGTATTACATGAGCATCTTTGCAAGGGGTTCTTGGTCTACTTAGATGACATTCCTATTTACATGGAGACCATGGACAAACACGTGAAACTGGTGTGGTCAGTTCTGAAAAAACTCAGAGCGGCTGAGTTGTATGCTAAGTTGTCAAAATGTGAATTCCATCAGAGTAAGATTGACTATTTGGGCTACCGCATATCTCATGAGGGAATAGAAATGGATCCGGAAAAGGTCCGGGCGGTCCTGGAGTGGGCACCCCCACACACACACACCCACAAGCAGCTACAAAGTTTCTTGGGCTTTGCTAACTTTTATCAACAGTTTATTCCTATGTTTGCCCAGATTGCCTTACCCATTACCAACCTCCTGAAAACAAAGGGGGAAGCCAAGCCAAAGCCTAGTAGGCCACTCAAGTGGACCATGGAATGTCAGGCCACGTTTGAGAAAGTGAAGCAACTGTTCGCTGCTGAACCTGTCCTAAAATACCCTGACATGGAAGCCCTTTCATCATCCAAGCTGATGCAAGTGATGTGGCTGTCAGAGCGGTGCTCCTTCAAGCTAATGCTGATGGATTTCTACAATCCTGTGCCTACACCTCCTGCAAATTGTCTGAGACTGAACGGAGATGGGCAATTTAGGAGAAGGAGGCTTTTGCTGTCTCTTGGCTTTGTTAACCTGGAAACATTTCCTTGAAGGGGCGAAACACCCCTTTGAGGTATGGACTGACCATAAGAACTTAGAAGCCCTAAAAAGCCCTCAGAAATTGTTGCCCAAACAAATCTGGTGGGCACAACACTTCAATTGCTTCAATTTCTCCCTGCGCTACTTACCAGGAGGAAAGAACTTTATGGCCGATGCCCTCTTGAGACTGCCTCAATACAATAGCGCATGGGAGGAGGTGATTCGTCCGGTTATCCCATCGAAACAGCTGGCCGCTCCTGTTGTTACCAGAGCCCAGACAAGAGGAGAACTGGACCTACTCACCAGTTTAAGTGAGCAGTTAAAAGAAACGCTTAAAACTGATGACTGGTTCACCTCCCAAAGCAATGAATGTACTGTTCGTGATGGTCTCACATGGATGGGGGCTAAATTGTATGTCCTGGCCAATCTGAGTGGGGCAGTGTTACCACAATCCCATGATGCAGAAGTGGCTGGACAGTTTGGGTTTGTTAAGACTCTACATTTGGTCAAACAACAATTTTGGTGGCCTTCCCTAAAGAAGGATATAGAGGCATATGTTGCTAGGTGCCTGGTGTGTGCTTCGGCAAAGAGACCACCTGGGAAGCCACCCGGGTTACTCCAGAATGTAGCCAGACTGGGGGCTCCTTGGAAGGAGAGATCCATGGATTTTATTGTAGAACTACCCAAAAGTAGTGGAAATACAGTCATTTGGATGATTACGGACTTGTTCTCCAAACAAGTGCATTTTGTACCCTGTTCCAAGATTCCCTCGGTAAAGACCCTGGCTAAACTGTTTATTCAACATGTCTATAGATTACATAGTGTTCCCGAGCAAATAATTTCTGATAGAGGGGTTCAATTCACCTCCCGTTTCTGAAGGGAGTTCCTGAGGTTGTTAGGCTCTGCCTAAGAGCTAAGCTCCACCCACCATCCTCAGATCAATGGGGCTTGTGAGAGGACTAATTCGGTGTTGGAACAATACCTCAGGGGTTATATAAATTACCAGCACGATAACTGGGCTGACTTACTACCATTTGCGGAGGTGGCCTATAGTAACTCCATACACAGCAGTACTGGGTTTACACCATTCAAAGTGATGTCAGGTCAGGACTTTGTACCTATCCTGGGTTTACCGCAGGAAAAACCTCAAATTGGCAGATTGGATCGAACAGCTTCAGGTTAGCTGGCCTGTAGCTCGTAAGGCGTTAGATAAGGCTCATAGAGTCCATAAGAAACAGGCTGATACGAAACGGGCTATGCCAAAAGTCTACCAAGTAGGGGATAGGGTTTTCCTCTCCACTAAGTACTTACAAACTACCCAAAAGTTGAAAAAACTTGGCCCTAAATATGTGGGACCTTTTCCATTGTGCGAATCCTAAACCCGGTCTCAGTACAGTTAGAGCTACCAAAAACCCTCCAGAGAATTCACCCGGTGTTCCATGTTAGTTTGCTGAAACCTGTACATACCTCCTCAATTTGGCCAGATCAGACACCCCCCTCCAGTTTCACTTCTTATTGAAGGAGAACAACATTTTGAGGTCAAAGAAATCCTTGATTCGAGAAAACATAGAGGTAGAGTACAGTACTTGGTGGCTTGGAAACATATCCCTTCCTCTCAATCCGAATGGGTGAATGAGCAAGGTGTTAGAGCTCCAAAACTTTTACAGTCTTTTCACAGTAAATATCCTGATAAGCCTTAAAGCTTGGGATTTATAACAATTACAGGTATGATGGATTTTAACCATTTAATCATTTGGTTCTGCTCTGTCTATTTCAATTTGTTTATTTTTTTAGGTCTAATGACTCTTCTGCAGGAGGGTTGAATGTCAGCCTCATGATGCTTGCTTGCTTTCTGCTGCCATTATAACGGGAGGGGGAGGTGTTGTTGGTATTTGGGAGGGGGGAAGTGAGCTGGTGGAGAGGTCTTGGAAAAGGGACGAAAACTCTCACCATCTTCTTAGCAGCTGTGGAGGGAGCTGATAGCTGTCAAGGTCAACCATCCCGGCATACCAGAAGGATGGGGCTGCCTGAAGAAGTACCCCACATGATCAGGGAAATGTGGATTGGACATTCACCCCGGGTCCTTGTGGGGGAGAGGGATTTGGGGATGCTTTCAATATGTAATTTTCACGCCTATTGCCTCAGACTTTGCTTTTCTTTCGCTGCATTCAGTTCATGCTCAGTAAAAATACCTTTCTCTACAAAAATGGAGTGGGGGTTTTCCTTTCTTGACTTTTGAACAGAGACATACCTGACATATAGATATACAAATATACATATAGACTTATTTTCTTACATATGATTTAACACACAGTTACACACAGTTTGCTCCACCAATCTCTACTTGCAGGATGAGTACAAGTGTAAAATTTTCCTTCATGATAATTCCTCTGTTGTTTTTAATTTGACCTAATAAAAGCACCAGTCAGGAGAACAGTATGTATATTAATTGGCTGAGGAGAAAATACTTCATTTACCCATGTTATGAACTCATTTTCCTGGCAGAATATATTCTATTTTGTGCAGCATAAATTTTTATTTATAGATTTATCATGCAGATATTATGAAACTTTTTATTTCTAGTATTCCTCCGTTTAAAGAACAGTGTCCTGAAAGCCAAGCTCAGCCTACCAGCATACCTTTTGCAGAGCTATCCTTTCAAAGTAGCAACCTCCAAAATAGATTTGCATGAGGGGCAATATGGATGCCTAAAACTTTTTCAGACAATTTAGGCACATTTTATAACTTTTCATGTCTCTTGCAATAGCACTGGAATGTGTATTATGAATGTTAAAAGACTTGGACTTCTGCACATTACAAAAATGTATACAGTAGATCCTAAGCTATAGTCTAATTTTGTTTATAGTGTATTGATAATATTAAGTAATTTTGCTAAATTATTATTTTGTCATTATACCATTATTTTCAAGATCCAGAAACAGTCTGAGATTGACCAACCCTCAATTACATAAATGTCATTACCATTTTTTATCTGTCTCTATCTCTGTCATCTCTATTTCTAATATCTCTTTCTATCCTTAGAGTGACAGTCATGAGGGCACTATAAAAGAATTGCTTCAACGTGGAGATATGCTTTACCAAATGATCAAGGATGAACAGAAAAGAGAAGAAATAAAAAAGAAACAGCATTTGTTGCAAAACAGACATAATTCTCTCAAGGTAGATTTTGCAACCTTTCCAGTTCTGGATTAAGTTCTAAATGTTGCATATGTAATCAGAAGTTATGAAGTTATGAAGACCCTAAACTTTTATAATTAATTATATTTCTTAAGAGTAGGCACACAAGGCAGTAAGTAGGACAGCAAATTGGTATTTTCCTTTTATTTCGGCCTTTCATTTTTATTTTCATGTCTTCAAATATACTCTAGAAAAAGGGCAGAGAAGAGCAACTAGGATGATTAGGGGACTGGAAACTAAAACATGAAGAACGGTTACAGGAACTGGGCATGGCTACGTTGGTGGGATTCAAATAATTTAACAATTGGTTCTCTGCCCTAATGACCAGCTGAGTAGGTGTGGCTGGGTGGTCATGTGACTGGGTGGGCATGGTCAACTCAACGCCACTCATGTTGAGGGTGCTTCACCTCGCTCAGCCTCTCATGACCATGGGGATACTGCAACAGTTGTAAGTGTGCCATATTACTAAGCCTTATTATCATGAGAGAAAACTAAAACAAATTGGAGGATCCACACCCCTACCTCCTTTTTTTTAAAAAAAATCTTACTATCAGTGAGCAATCATGTGCCTTGGCCACTCCAAAGCAATGCAAAAAAGAGAGACTTCTGTCCCAAAGGTGCTTTTTTCAAGAGGCAAATGGACTTTCTGGAAACCAAGAAAGTCTAGTTTCTGCTTGAAAAAAGCACCTTTGGGACAACCATGACCCGGATGACTGAAGAATCCTGTGCTCAGTGAACTGACAAAGCACTCTTTCCCACCCAGGAGAAACAATCCTTAGATTTATTTATTTATTTTATTTATTTATTTATTAGATTTATATTGCTGCCTATTCACCCATGTTGCAGCTTACAGAATATAAAAAACCACATTTAAAAAACAGTAAAACTCATAAAAAATCAAATAAATTAATGTAATAAAATCACCCCTGACCCCCACCTCCCGCCCCAGCGACAGCCAATCACATGAGTCATTTACGGGCTCCATCCCACTCTGGGTTCCCCAGGTCCACTGGCAGAACCAAGTCTTCAGCGCCTTCCGGAAGAGAATTAGGGTGGGGGGCCATTCTAATCTCTGGGGGAATGATGTTCCAGAGAGAGGGAGCCACCATGGAGAAGGCCCTTCTTCTGGGTCCCACCAGGTGTATCTCCCTCGGGGATGGGACCCGCAGCATTTCCTGCCTCCCTGCTCTAATGGGTCAGGTAGTTGTGACTGGCAGGAGTCATGAATCCAGGAGAACGTCCAGATTACACACAGGGTCTGTTTGGGGGTAGTGCCACCCCATCCAAGATCAAAGATGGCAATTCTCCCTGAGCCAATGAAACCCAAACCCAGAGCCACTCAGTCTTGCTAGAGTTTAGTTTCAACCCATTGCTCCCCATCCAACCCCTAACAGCCTCCAAGCACTGCAAGAGGGAGGACATGGCATCACTTAACTCACCATGGGCTGAGGCATACAGCTGAGTATCATCAGCATATTGGTGATACCTCAGTCCATGGTGACAGATGATCTCATCCATTGGCTTCATATAAATGTTGAACAGAAGTGGAGAGAGTACTGAGCCCTGTGGCACCCGCATAGCAGAGGGCGAGGGCTGGATCTCTCCCCTCCTATCAGCACTGACTGAGAGCAGCCGCAGAGGAAGGAAGTGAACCAGGATAGAATAAGGCCTCCCACTCCCATCCCCCAAAGCCGCTCCAGGAGAATACCATGGTTGATGGTATCAAAAGCCATCGAGAGGTCAAGTAGAGCAAGGATGGATGCACTATCCCCATCCCGCTCCTGCCAGAGATCATCCAAAAGTGCAACCAATGCCCTTTCTACTCCAAATCCAGGCCTGAATCCTGACTGGTAGGGGTCAAGATAATCCATTTCATCCAGAAACCTCTGGAGCTGCCACGCAACCACCTTCTCAACAACCTTCCCCAAAAAGGGAAGATTGGAGACAGATTGGAAATTATCCAACCGGGTGGAGTCCAGAGATGGCCTCTTAAGAAGAGGGCGGACCACAGCCTCCTTAAAGTGCTGGGGCACTGCCCCATCCTGTAAGGAAGCGTGCCTGTCACCTCCTGGGAAGCTTTCACAAGCCAGGAGGGACATGGGTCTAATACACAGGTGCTTGCGCACATACTCCTTAGGATCCTGTCCACTTCCTTGGGAGCAACAGGGTCAAACTGTTCCCAGATGACAGGGCAAGAACCTGCCTCAAGGGCTTCCATCAGACCAGCAACCATGCTGGGCTCTAACTGGGAACAAAGTTGAGCGATTTTGTCTTCCAGAAAATCTGCAAACTCCTCAGCTCGTCCCTTCAGGTGGACCTCAATCTCCTCCTTCCCCAGGAGGAGGAGGCTCACCTTAAAGAGAGTTGCTGGGTGATTATCTGCAGATGCAATTAGTGTGGAAAAGTATTCACACTTTGCCACACGAATCGCCATGAGGTAGGCCGTAGTAGCAGCTCTTATCCATGTTCGATCAAGTTCATCCTCTGTCTTCCACCAATGGTGCTTTAGACATCTCCTCATGAGTTTCATCCCTCTCAGTTCCTCTGTATACCATGGGGCACAGCAAGGTCTATGGGTGAGGAGATGTCGCATGGGTGTAATCCTATCCAGAGCCTCAGTCACCTTCCTATTCCAAACAGTGACTAAGAGCTTGGCTGGACTGCACAGTAGATCTGCAGTTATAACCCCCAGCTCCTTCTAGAACCCATCCAGGTCCATTAGTCAATGGAGGCGGACCAATCTAATAGGTCCTGCCTCCCTGCAGTGGGGTACAGCTCTTGAGAAACTCATTGCTACCTGACTATGATCTGACAAAGGGACCAGGGACAGGTCCACCAGTTTCAGGTCATATAGCCACTGCTCCAACAAGAACACCAAATTGGGTGTATGACCACTATTCCTAGTCGGGCCCTGGATGACCTGGGACAGGCCCATTAAAGTCATGGTTTCCGTGAAATCTTGGGCTACCTCCGATCCCAACCCCAGGGATGGCAGGTTGAAATCCCACAGAACTATAAGCCTTTTGAATTCCACCACCAGCCCTGCGGTGAGGTCCAGGAGCCCAGGTAGGGAAGCTGCCATGCAACAAGGAGGCTGGTAGAGCAGCAGCAATCCTACCTGATCCCTTGCACCACTTAAAGATACCAGGTGGTCTCACTCACCTCACAAGATATCCTAAGGAAATCATCTAGATTTAAGGAAAGATCACATGCCCCCAGAAAAACAGTAAAAATAATGTGCCAAACTTGCATCCTGCCTCTTGGAAGTACACCCCAAAAGGATAGTGCCAGGAACCACTAAAGCAGTGTAAAAAGCTTAAAAAACACATCCCCTTTAAGAAATTAAAGCCCCAGCAAAGAAAAAAAAACCTCTGAAGAAGCTCAGGCAACAGAAAATCTGGGCATACTGTCTAGAACAGTGATGGCTAACCTTTTTGCCGTCGCGTGCCAAAAGCGGTGAGAGTGGTAGGGGGTCTTGGGTGCGGGTGCCCACATCCATAATTCAATGCGCCCCGCCCCCCCGCGCATGCGCATGTGACCCCCCATTTCCCCCTGCTTTTGGCACACGATGGCACGGTGGGACCGGTAGGCCTGTTTTTCCCCCTCCCCAGGCTCCAGAAGCTTTCTAGGAGCCTGGGGAGGGCAAAAGCAGCCTTCCCCATCCCCCCTGGAGGCCTTCCGGTGGCCGGAAACAGCCAGTTTCCCGACCTCCGATGGGACCGGAAGGCCTGAAAATCAGTTGGCCAGTGCGTGCATGCGCACTGGAGCTGAGCTAGGGCAACATTTGCGTGCCCACCAAATTGGCTCTGCGTGCCACCTGTGGCACCCATGCCATAGGTTCGCCATCACGGGTCTAGAACCATTAGCTTTTAAAATGTAACAAGTCTTAACCGGGGAGGCAGTTTCTGAAATAATTAAACTAAATATTTCAGGTTATTTTATACTCAAAAGTCATTCAAAACCCAGAATTGCATTTAAAGAAGGACAAGCAAAGTATCTCCGCTTCACATAAATTTTCTTTTCTTTCTCTTTAGTAAACTTTGGAATGTCTAAACTTAAAAATTTGAATGAGAGCAATATGTGCACATTAAAGTACACTTTGGATTTTCATCTATTAGCAGGTTATAATTTAAAATAAAAACATTTTCCAGTTAAATTTATATAAGTATCTCTTGCATAAAATGCTAGAATTTGGAAAATTCATTGTTGTATAAATCTGCTTGTTAATATTTCTGTTTCAAATTTTAGGCTGCTAATTCTAGCTTTTTAAATGTGTGACGTTTGTGTTCCATAATACATTTCTCTGTACATTATAAGTATAGAGAAGTAAGAAAATATTTTGGTTTACTTAAAAGTATAAATTTGCATTCATAATTATAATTATTATAATTCACAATATTTTTTAAAAATAACCTATCCACAATTTTACTCCATTCCATAGTGCATACAGTATTTACTTATAAACCATTTAAATATTACTTTTTATAACAAACATATGTACTGCAAACAGGATATGAGATTGCAAAGAAGGAAAAAAGCTTTGGAGATTTCACATCAGTGGTATCAATATAAGAAGCAGGCAGATGATTTAATGAAGTTCCTGGATGACATAGAAAAAAAAATGTCGGTTCTGTCAGATCCCATAGATGAACATAAACTAAAGGTAATATCATTTTCTATAGATTATTGCATTTGTTTATGGAAACAAATTATGTCTAGCTAGAGTAATTAATATAAATAATAGTAGCTCATCACTTAATGTTATTTAAATGACTGAGATGATGTTTGTTGAAACTTTTTCTATCTGGGTGAATATATATGTAGAATGTGCCATCTTCAAATACTTTCCAAGAAAAATTAATTGACTTTTTTATCTTTATTCCAGATGAACAAATGACTTTATCGGTACATGGCTGAACTCTTTTTCATATTAGCAGCACACTCATTTTCATCAGAACATATTCATAAATCATGGTCAAAATTCTAAAGATTTGTTTATACGTTGTCAAAAATTGTTTTGTTTATTTTTCATTGTCTTCTTTTGCTTTATTCTTTATTATGTTCTCTTCAAATAGTAGTTTTTTAAAAAAATCTAGCCATCTAATTGACAATTACTATAGATATTTAGTATGTGATTCCAGCGTTATGGTCATTTTTCCAGTTATCACACAGTGCTAGCGATAATTAGACTATTAACATTTTGGCCTATGGTGTCCCATTTCCAGCATATATGCACTCAAATACCTAAAATCAATGAGCTGTATAATCCAGAGCTCTTTGTATTTCTTTTGTTTATATGTTAACTCAAGTTTTAAAATAATATTCATTCTTTTTCTTCTTTTTTAACAATACCTCTACAAAAGTATTTTGCTAATTCTTAGAAACTGATGATTTAGTTAGCTAATTGTCCTGGGCCCTGTATTGGTTTTACTCAATAGGAAATTGATCGAGAACTGGAGGAGAAGAAGGAAGAGCTGAATGTGGTACAGAGGCAAGCTGATCGCTTGTCTAAGGATGGGGCTGCAAAAGCAGTGGAACCAACCCAGATACAGCTCAGCAAGCGCTGGCAAGATATTGAGAGCAAATTTGCTCAATTTCGAAGACTCAACTATGCACAAATTGTGAGTTGTTCCTCGAAAACATTTATGTTTGCAAATATTACTACTAACAAAACTCTACTAACATTAAGAATTCCCAATGATGTGTCTGAAACAGAGAATCTAGTCAGCAATTCAGATCCCTTCTATTTACAATATAATATAGTTTTCATTTTATATGATTTTTCTCTAGTAAATGCCCTTAAAATAAAACAGGAAGTGGTTCAATCAACAACATATTAGCATTAAAGGAAAAAGAATCTTTTTTTTTGTTGCCTCATTTTATTCATAACATTACCAGTTTAAAGCTATCAGCTTGCCATATATTTATTTCATTCAATTAACATGTACAAACTGAGAAATATTTATTTTTCAATCTGTCATCCCATGCACAATCTAATTAGCATTTATTTATTCTTGATGTTCAGATATATTTAGAAAAAAATGAGGATTCTTTATTGTATTATTTCTGTAACATAGGTTCTTTTCAACTTAATAGGAAGGAAACATACATGTTATTCTCTGCTTTTTACAAAAAGCCACACACTTCAAATATTATATTTAACAACAAATGAGTAAAACAAAATTGTACTACAAAGAGTTGCTTAATCTGTATCTGTACAAGTTTTTAATTTGTACAACTAATAAATACAAATCCTCTACCTCACAGGGATGTTGTGTTATATATTAATTATATATGGTTTTATGGAATTATGTGCTCATTTTAAGGTGAATTTTATTTGGAACAAACAGCTTTAGAAAATATGTCCACGGTATTTATGTAAGAGTCCTTGTGCTAGTCAATAATTAGGATGTATAAAGTGTATAAAATACCAATAAATAAACAATAAAATATAATAAAATATGTTTAAGGTTAATAAACTGATAAGATTCCTTTTCATTATTTTGAAAATAAACGAGAGACAGGTGCTGCTTTTTTTAACAAATTGGAGAAGAAGGGAAAGGAAGGGAAGGGGAAAGGAAAGGAAAGGAAAGGATTTGCTTAATGTATTTTTTTTCAGGTTTTTTTTTTTTAAATTCAATAAAGGTTCACTGTTTCAGTCATTATTATTCTTTCAAAAGTGACCCATGTTGATATATTTCGGAGTTGCAAGGAGAGAATGGAAGGTAAAGGAGGAGTAGGAAGTACAGGTAATCCCCGGGTTACGAGCATTCCCTTAGTGAACATTCGAAGTTACGCGATCAGCACCCCCTAGCGTTTTCAAACAAGGCCCAAAACTATGAATCTTGCAGCACCATGGCAGTTGTTTGCCCTTACAAACAACCACAGAGGGTCTATAACATTCATCCTGAACATTGCAAGCCAAAATGGAGCTTCTGAGGGGCAGATACGCCCCTCAGAAGCCCCATTCGGGCCTCCAGAGGCCTCCCCTGGCCTGTTTAACTGGAGTCCTGGACTCTCAAAATATTATATAATTAATGTATGAGATCGGACAGGTTGAGATAATAAGGCATTTTGCTTGTTCCTAAGTTTTTCCTTAGATATCAAAAGTTGCATACAGGATATTAATTTTGGGGCATATTTTTAAACTAGTAATATAATAGTAAATTCACCAAGTCTTTTTTTTCAGAGTTCCTAAAGTCTAAAGTAAACCTGATACTTATTCTTACAATGCTGACAGTTAACCAGGAAATGACATGTATTTTTCCTTCCCCCCCCAAAATAGGCAAAATTGGCATATGGGTGAATCCATAAAAGTAAGATTGGTTTCTACTATACCAAGTTACACCTGATAACCTCAGGTTAAATATGGTCATATAGTACTAGTATTATTCAGGATGTAGTTACTTAATTAATTTTGATATCTAGGAAATTGTAACAAGGAACAATAGACAAGTAAGGCTCATCATTCATCTCCTCTGTAGTGCAGAAATTCCTGACCTACATGAAACTCTCACAATTCCCCTGAGATGTGATAATTCATGTGAGAGGGGCCATGCCTCAGGCATTTAGCAATACATTTTCAAAAGGTGATAAACGTGTTTGTTCTGGCTGCTACAATCAGTTGTTGCCATGCCATTTTTTGATTGTGACTCTCTATTTTCTAGCAGAAAATTGATACTGTTTTTTATACTGTGACAGTACCTGAGGGGAAACTAAAGTGGCTTTTTATCTTTAAGCCTAGTATACTGCAGCGAGTCATTTTTTCACATTCACATATTCATGGTTCTTAAAAATTTAGACTAGACAACAGTGAGAATTGCTTATATTTGGTGAAATGGTTCTTTGATAGGAAGTCTAAATAAACTCTTCTCATACAATGAAAGAATAAAATTGTTCATTTTTGCTGATGCAATTAGTAAACATATCTTCTGAAATTGAATAGATTTGCTATTTCTCAGACAGATTTACCAACTTGGTCCATTTTACATGAGAAAATTAATATCCACCAAGTGGAATTGAAGTAGAGACTTAAAAAGTAACTTAGTGTAAAAAGCTTCATCTACAGATCTATTAGGAATTGATGATGTTTTTACATTGCAACTTACCTTACTATTCTCTGTGGAGTTTACCAAGCAGTGGATTACACTCACTTTGGACATTGCCCAAAAGGTGAATATCCTGGGTTGTCCTCTTGTAAGAATCAGCCATGGTTCTTTCTACAACAGAAAAATAATTTGTGATCTTTAAATGAGCCTTGGTGTGCTCAGCCCACATATAAGCAATAGAAAAAAGCTAATCTCATCAACATTCTTTTCAGTTCAGCAATTGGCATCTCTCCCAGTTTTTAGATAAACAGGCAGAAATTGTGCTGTACATTCTTTACATTCTTATGAGGGTTTTTTTTATGTGTGTTCAAAATTAAGGATAATTAACTTGCTTTCAGCCTATGAAGCCAATCAGTACAGAGTACCATCTCACCTTCTTTCTACATGGATAAAGAACAGCTTTTGCAAGTATTGAAATGCAATGTTAGACAGAGGATAAAACAATGCTCTACAAATCAACAAAACCAGCATAAAGTTTTTACATTTGTAGATGCTTCCTGATATCTCCAATTCACCAAAGCATCCAAAGAATGTAGCCCAAATGTCAAGAAATCAATCCAAACTAGTGTAAAAGCTTTATATTTTAAATGCCTTGTGAAGTTCAACATCTATGAGAAGCAAAGATGTGTACAAAGTACAAATACACAAAAATAAGTATCCAAAGCAACATTTTATAAGCAATATTTGTATTTACAGTAATTGAAACATATAAACAATTACAATATAACTTACAACAATAGTATGTGAAGCACAATAATGCATGCCAACTCACATTTTTGAATTGGTTGCACCAAAAACAATAACAACACATAGGTAGCTATTCAGTCTTATAAACTCTTAACATTTTCAGAACAAAGAATTAAGGTAACTTTGTAATATACTGGACATAATAGTATACATTTAAGTTTAACCCAACAATAGCAGGAACATGACTGTTCCTGGTTGCTGTACCAGCTAAGTGGAAAGGGATTTAGAAGAAAACAGGGAATTCATTTACAAGTACCCTTCAATTTACAACCATTCAATCAGCAACCATTTCAAGTTACAATGGCACTGAACAAATGGGGTTATGGAGTTCTGGCCATCCCAGCACCACCATGGTCATGTGATGGCAATTTGATGCTTGGCAATCAGTTCACACTTATGACTACTTGCCAAGCATCCTGTGATCATGTGATTGCCATTTTCAATTCTTCTTTGCTGGATTTCTGAAAAAGTCAGCTGGGAAGCTGGCAGTCAAGGTTACAAGACTTCCTTACCCATGCAACATTCCACAAGCCCACTGCTTCCATACCATGCTGGTACTTGCACATCTCCACACATCCTCATTGATCCATGTTGCACCTCTGCAAACCTTTCCTGATCTATATCATACCCTTGCAAACCAGCATGGCATCTCTTGTGCACCCCTAACATTCCTATGCACCCTCCTTGATTTGCACCATGCCTTTTGTACATTCCCTTGCATCCTTGCACACCCCACCATTCCCAATCTGCACCACTGCTCTTATCTCTTGCATCCTCATGCATCCTCAACCCTCCCTGACTTGCACTGTGATTCTTGTGCATCCTCACAGAGCCTCGTGAACCCTCACAACTTTCCCTGACCCATATCATTCTTCTCATGTACCCTTGCATAGCCTCCCTACCAATGAATCAGAATAGACTGGAAAGGACCTTGGAGGTCTTCTAGACCAAGCCTCTGCTCAAGCAGGAGACCTTATACCCAGGGGTGAAATGATACTGGTTTTCACTGGTTCAGGTGAACCGGTAGTAATAAAAGCTACCTGTTTGGGTGAACCAGTAATAAAAACAAGCTACCGGTTCATCTGAACCGGTATTTCCAATGATCAGCTGTGCCATGCAATTTATATTCGCTAAAGGTAAAAGTAAAGGTTCCCCTGACACATATGTGTTAGTCGTTCCCGACTCAAGGGGGTGGTGCTCATCTCCGTTTCAAAGCCGAAGAGCCAGCGCTGTATGAAGACGTCTCCATGGTCATGTGGCCGGCATGACTAAATGTAAAGGCACACGGAACGCTGTTACCTTCCCACCAAAGGTGGTCCCTATATTTCTACTTGCATTTTTTACATGCTTTCGAACTGCTAGGTTGGCAGAAGGCTTTCGAACTGCTAGGTTGGGACAAGTGACAGGAGCTCACCCATTACACAGCACTAGGAATTCGAACAGCTGAACTGCTGACCTTTCGATTGAAGAGCTCAGCATCTTAGCCACTGAGCCACCTTTCTAGCGAATCTAAATCACACAGCACAGCTGTCCGCCCCCCCTGCTGCTCTACTTACCTCCTTTTTCCATGTGAAGTGCATGTTTGGTGCACATTGCGCATGCATGTGTGAACAGTGTGCATTTGGCACACACTTTGTATGCGTGCACAGCACACATTTGGTGCACACTGCGCATGTGCAGGCAGCAAACTGGTGGCAAACTGTGGAGGAATTCACTACTGCCTATACCGGTGATGGCTAACCTTTTTGCCATCGTGTGCCAGGAGGTTCACATATGCATGTGCCCACACCCATAATTCTATGCGCGCGCCCCCTGCGCATGCATGCACAATCCCCCTCCCCCTCACTCCTGGCACACAATGGCCTGGTAGGCCCATTTTTCTTTCTTGCCTGGCTCCAGATCCTCTCTATGCATCTGGGAAGGGCAAAAACAGCCTTTTCCACTCCCTCGGAGTATAATAATAATAATAATAATAATATATATAATAAGGAGTACAGAAGAAGTAAAAATGACCCTTCTGAGGATCACACTCACTTCTTAAAACAGTTGAAAGTACAATATAAGACCCTCCTAAAAGAAAAGAAAAGTGCGGCTTTGAAGGAGTCTTGGCAGAGATTAATTACATCAGTTAGGACAAAAAATACATCCCTCTTTTGGTACATCACCAGAGGATTGGGGAAATCCCCCCTACCCCCAACTAATCAGGTACCGATTCAAGCCTGGGAAGAATATTTTAGAGACCTATATACAGACCCAACTATGTAAGTAAGGAGAGCCAAATTAGTTTGGACCAAACTGCTTACTGGCCCCCTGTAACACCAGAAGAGGTATCCCAGCTGATCGAAGCCCTCAAGACTAATAAGGCACCTGGTGCTGATAATGTCCTCCCAGAAATAATCAAAAAGATCACCAGTTGGTGGGCCCCACTTTTAGCATCACTGTTTACATTTATAGATAAAATGGGCCGTATGCCAAGAGATTGGGGATTAGCAATTATTATACCAATCTATAAAAAGGGTAATAGAAATGATCCAGGAAATTGTAGACCCATTAGCCTTTTGAATGTTATTAGTAAATTGTATGCTAAACACCTAAACAATAAACTCCAGGATTGGCTAATTTCAGGAGAGATAATCAAGGATGAACAAGCCAGTTTTAGAGAAGGAAGATCTACGGTAGATCATATCCTGATACTTCACCATCTGGTGCAAAAATATACCCACAGAAAAAAATCCTCCCTCTACGTGGCTTTCCTTGATTTTAAGCAGGCCTTTGATTCAATATCCAGGAACACACTATGGGAGAAATTAGAATCCACTACAATTGATAAACGTCTCCTTTTTCTCATACAAAAATTGTATGCCAATTCCACCTTGAAAGTGAGGTGTAATCCACAAGGAACTTTAACTGGCCCACTAAGGGTTCAAAAAGGGGTACGGTAAGGCTGCATCCTGCCCCCCTCTCTTTTTAACTTCTATATTAACCCCCTGATTGATCTCTTACAGAACCTTGTCCTACATCCTCCTAACATAGCACAATGCAAAATCCTGATTTTCCTTTATGCCGACGATGCTGCTATAATTTCACAAATACCCATAGGACTGAAGAGAGCAATTAGGGCAACAGTTGGCTTCTGTAGACAGAACAAACTGGTCCTTAATTTTGATAAATCAAATTTTAGTTTTTGCTAAAAGATCCAGACAATACTCTTGGAAAATTGAAGGACACAGATTGGAACAGGTTAGAACATTTAGATATCTTGGGGTGGTATTCCACTCGCAAGGGACATGGAAGGCACACCTGGAGCAAACATTGCAAGCAGCCAATAGGTCCTCAAATGCAATTAAACACTTCTTTTTTACAGGCGGAGGTCAGTTAGTACCTGCTGCCTTAAAACTTTTTGAGGCCAAAACATTGGCACAAATTCTTTATGGGGCACAAACAGGAATCCTAGCAAAGAAAAACTTGCTAGAAACTATACAAACCAAATTCCTGTGAGCCATCTTAGCTGCACCCAATGGAACTCCAAATGCCCAGATAAGAATTGAGACAGGTATGCCTCAAATTCAGGTAAGAGCCTGGAAAATGTTGATCATTTATTGGCTGAAAATTCATTACTTTCCAGAGGGACTGTCCCCGCTAGTGCTGACTGACAACTTCCCCCTCCCCCTGGAAACAGGCAATAGATCACAAGCTGGGCTCTTATGGGCTTTCATCTGTATTCCTAATGTCCCTCGGCTTTGACAAAGCAAAGCAAGTAGTAATTGACAGAATGAAGGACATGGAGTTCCAAGAAGAACTAAATAGGTTGCCTCTTCACATTAGGGACAGAATCAAGCAGGGTGTGTGGGAATCAGCAGGATATCTAAATGATCTGATCTTCCCAAAACAAAGAATAGCTTTCTTCAGAGCCAGATTTAATAGTCTTCCCTCAGCACTTCTCCAGGGCAGGTACAAGAGAACCCCGATAGCAGAACAGGTATGTATATGTGGAAAGGGAGAAGTCGAAGATATCTCACATGTTTTATTGCACTGTGAGTTATACAGAGTATGTAGGTCAATATACATTCTCCCCTTACTAGAGAGATTGCCAGGGAGGACAGAGGACTTTTATATAGGCTTTCTCCTCCAAGACTCTAATCCGGCTATCACGCGTGCAGTGGCAAAATTTTGTGTCGCTGCAATATCCACAAGAAAAAAATTGGTTACTGAATTATAATATCAATTGGTGCCAATATTTTGAGATCTATAACGATACATTTACCCACATACTTACAAGCATGTAAATTAGGATTGAGATAATGTATTTTCATAACAGAGATGTTATTCACAATTAATGTCAGAAGTAATTTTAATTCATTGTATGTCTATTGCTGGTCGATGACCGTAATAAAGTTCTATTCTATTCAGGTTAATTGTTCTCAATGTTAGGAAGTTTCTCCTTAATTCTAGGTTGCTTTCTCCTTGATTGGTTTCCATCCATTGTTTCTTCTCTTGCCTTCTGGTGCTTTGGAAAATAAGTTGCCCCCCCTTTTTGTGGCAGCCCCTCAAACTGTTATCATGTCACCCTCAGTCCTTCTTTTCTCTAGACTAGCCATACCTAATTTCTGCAATCATTCTTCATATGTTTTTGTCTCCCGGCCTTTAATCATCTTAGTTGCTGTTCATTGCACTTTTTCCAAAGTCTTAACATCTTTTTTTGTAATGTGGTGCCCAAAACTGTGTGGTCTTACTAAGGATTTATAAAACAGTACTAAAACTTCACATGATTTTGATTCTATGCCTCTGTTTATACAAACAAGATTATATTAACATTTTTGGCTGCTGCTGCACACTGCTGATTCATGTTTAAGTGATCATCCATATTCAGCCTGCACTGCAGATCTCTATACAGAAAAAGTACATTTTTACTTGACATGTTTTCTATTTAACTTTTTTTTAATGGGCAAAATGAGAAGCCTCAAACATATTCCTGTTTCATTTTCATAATCCTGGGACCATGACTAGTACTATTTTGCAATTGTTCTTTATGCAGACACATATCCAAGATATGAATAAGAGGCATAAAAACTTGAATTTAAATAAATTAATTTGGATGGTTATATGTGGAATATTAGGAATGCTTATATGTAGACTATTAAAAAGGGACAATGACACAATTGTGCGTTATATAAACCTTGATACAGATTTGCTTTGTAAAAATATGCTCTTATATAATCAATCTAAAGAAAGATTTCTGTTGTATATCTGTACTAGCAAACTGTTCATGAGGAGACTACTATACTGATGACTGAAGGTATGCCAGTGGAAATTTCTTATGTGTCTTCTGCATACCTGGCAGAGATCCAACAGCTTCTACAAGCTTTGTCCACCTTGGAAGATTTCCTTAATTCTCCCACCCTTCAGGGAAAGGACTATGAAAATCTTGTTAGAAAAGAAGATGATCTCAAGGTAAGAAATCAAACCATTTAAAGAATGTGTTCAGCTACTTACAGTAAAAGTTGGATATTTTCATTCTAAAAAAATTAGAAAGCACAATTTTTAATGGAGTAAATGAGGTGACGAAACATTATTTTACAAAACTCAAATGTGTTTTACTATTTTGCACCATTTCAAATCTCTTCAAAACTAGGCATAAAATATGTTTGGCTAAATCAGGGGTCTGCAACCTTAAACACTCAAAGAATCACTTGGGCCCGTTTCCCACAGAAAACAAAACACTGGGAGCTACAAAACCTGGGTGGGTGTGGCCAATTTGACATCACTCACTCCCACCCAGTCACATGACACCCCCCAGCCACGCCTACCCAGGTTTCGTGGCTCCAGGTATTTTCTTTTAAACAGGTCTCTCTCTCTCCCCCCTCTTTCTCCCTCTTTCTCTTTCTCCCTCTCTCTTCTTTCCCCTCTCATCTCTTTCTTCCTATCTCTCATCTATCTCCCTCCCTCTCTCTCATTTTACTCCCTCATCTCTTTCTTTCTCCCTCTCTTTCTCATCTTTCTCCCTCATCTCTCTCTCTCATCTTTCTCCCTCTCCCTCTTTCTCATCTCCCTCTTTCTCTCTCTCATATCTTATTCTTTTTCCCCTCTCTCTTTCTCATCTCTCTCTCTTTCTCCCTCTGTTAGGTGTTCTGTGCCAGCCATGGCAGTTTCTTCAAAGGCCACCAGATGGGAACAAAGAGGGACTTTTGATCCCACTGGTGGGTCAAGGGGCTCCGGCCCCTGCAGCCCCATTGGGGGAAAGTCAATGGTTCCTCCAGCCCCCCCACACACTGGTAAGGGAGGGGCCAGGGACCCCTATAAGAACCCCTGCACAGGGGCCGCTACCTCTTGTTCTTGTTCTTGTTCCCCTTGTTCTTGTTCTACTCTCCTATGGGACTCACCCATGGGCTTGATCCAGGCATGGATGCCTCCATGCCAGGGAATTTATATTTGCCTACTTTTATTTCTCGATAAAGACCTAACTTAATTGCATCCTTGCGTGCTGCCTTTTCTTGGAAATGCCTTCAATGGAATCGTTCTTCGTGAGATCCCTCACAAAGTGGTAGCTGAGGATGGTTTGAAGGCAACACTTCCAAGCCGGCATAAGCAAGATGCCAGGAGGTTCCAGCAAGAACCCCTTGGAGATGGATGGCAGGACTTCCCCGGTCATGACCAGGAATCTCAAAGCAAAGTTGGCAGCCCTGCAATCAGTCCCTGATGCAAGCTTTGATCCAGAGGAGGGTATAGATTATCTCTATGCCTCCAGAGGACTCAGCAGAATGCAAGGGACCCCTTCACATGCTTCCCTGCAGCTGCAAGCCACAGAGGAAGGCATGGAAGGCCAGCAGTCCACCCAGGACTGCCAGGACACCGGGGATGTGGCCAGGGACTAGGCCACCCCCAGCGTACACCAGCTCACAGGCGAGGAATGCAGAGAGCTGCTCCAAATGCTCCTAGCAACCCGAGGGATGCCAGGAACCAAGTTACGTGGGACACCAGTGCAGGGGGCCTCTGGACACTGGGTAAGCCCTTCCCCAGCACCCAGGAGGCTCCCCCACATTGTGCCTGCCACCCTAGGGAACCCCGGGACCCTGGGGCTTTTGGCTAGAAAACTCCTGGCAAATCGCGACCTGCAGCTTCCGGGGCCAACCGGAAGCAACATGGTGGCCCCCAGGCCACCTACTCCAGCGAGGTTTGGTAAGCCTCAGCTAGGCCAGGAGGCCCAGCAACCGATGGCAGCCAGCCGAAGCAGCATGCAAACTGTTCGTCCCCCCCCCCCCGGCAAGTCTCAAAGTCTGCCCAGCCGCATCTGCTGCAGCGGGCATCAGAGCTGCAATCCAAGTCCTGGTTGCAGCCCTGGAGACCACGATGACCACAGCCTCAACCTCAGGGGCAGCCAGCCTCCCTTGCTACCCCCAGGAGACCAATGAGGGGGGGGGCGTCCAGTCCGGAGCCCCCCAGCCAGGACCCAGGCCTCCAGAGAGTCCAGAAGAGCCCCTGGGGGCTCCAGCCTTCCCAACACCCCTACCAAGGCAATGGAGGACTCAGATCGATGACTTCAGGGGGCCTCCAGCTGAGCCTCCCACTTCCCAAGATGTCTGCTTCCTCCAGAGTCTTCAGGACCAGCGGTGGGCCCCTCCAGGTGATCCTCGGCATCTTTGGGCATTTCCGGCCCCATCCTGCAGCCTTCGCCCCCTGGTAAGTGTTCCAGTACCAGGGGAGCTTCCAGAGGAATTTTCAGAGCTCCACAGGCCTGGGCCCAGGCCTAGCTCTGAAGCACAGAGAGAGAGGTCCGCTCCCGTCGGCTCCTGGGCTGGAATGAGCTCTGAGCATGCTCAGCAGTTTGCACATGCTCAGTCCGCTCCATCTGAAAAGGAGAAAAATAATCAGAGAAAAATACCTACAATCGCCAGCAGGGGGATCCCTCTCCCATTTACTTCAGTGGAACCAAAGCAAAGATACCATGGACAACAAAATACATCAGCATTTTCTACTCCCATTTACTCTTCTGCCTCAGTACTCCCAAATAATTTTCAGAAATTACATCTTGGAGGTGAAAATTTTAACATATGGAATAAAGAGATACAGGTATGTCTCTTAAAAGAGGGGACCCTTGAAATGGTTCTAGACCCCCCACCTTTCCCTTGGGGACCTCAAGAAGAGTGGTACCACAGGAGAGCCTATACCACTCTACTGAGCTCACTGGATGCTAAATTGTACCCTAGCATTCCAGATGGGCTCACAGCTGGTGAAATTTGGGGGTTGTTATATAGCCTATTTAATAGTGATAGCTTGGGCTCCACCACAAGACTCACTACAGAGTTCTATAACACCAAGCTAAAATTTGGGGCTAGCATGGCTGAGCTCCTGGGAAAGTTGAAGGCACTCAGGGCAGAGCTGGTGCTCAGGGACTACCCCGTGACTGAGGCCAACATGATCACTGTCATTCTGGCATCCCTGGACAAAAGTTGGGGCAATTTTATTGTCTCACTAGAGGGAGCCAGAAAGGAAGCCATGACTCTGTCCTACCTCACAGGGAGGCTCAATGAAGAAGACAGGGGGCATAGAGATGCGGGAGAGTACACCAGGGCCACAACTCATCACATCAGCAGAAGGCACCAGAGTTCAGAGCAGGTTAACTCTCTACCCAAGTGTTTCATCTGTGGCTCTGAGGAGCATCTGAAAAAGGACTGCCCCCATTACCAGCAAAGACCTAAGCGTGGTTCCAATCAAGGAAAGGGCAGGGGGCAGAGAAGGGGGCCTGGCGGGGGCAAAGGTGGTGCTAAGAGCAATTTTGTGTATACTAGTTACCTCACCCCTGCCACAAAGGCTGATGGCCCTACTGGCCTCTGGTTACTGGATTCTGGGGCTTCATCTCACATTGCTAACTTGAGGCAAGGATTTAAGACGTTAAGGAGAATTAACTCCTCCATTAAGGTTGCAAATGGTAATGGTGCTTTGGTTATTGGGGAGGACACTGTCTCTGTACCAGGGCTGGGCAATGTCGAAGGTGTATTACATGCTCCCTCTATAGCCAATAACCTGTTAAGCATGACCAAGCTATGTGATGATGGCAGGGTAGAGGTATTGTTTCGCAAAGGGGGAGGTCTCATCACTTGAGACAAAAGGGTCATTGGGAGTGTTACCATTATAAATAGTTTGCCATATTTCTCCCCCGAGTACCCAGCCACAGGAGACAGCTCACAGGGTGCCACCTCAGAAGGGGCCTGTGTGCAGAGAGAGAGGAAGGCTCCACAGCCAGCTCCCAGGCTGTCAAAGATGCACAAGACTGAGGCAGTTGCGCCCACACCACCTCAACCAGCCCCACAGCCTTCCAAGGCCAATACAGGCAAGAAACCCGAGCCTCAGCAGGCACCTAAGGCAGATAAGCCCAAAAAAGGGCCTAAGGTGCCAGCACCGCCCAAGGCAGCCAGAGCCAAGGGGGTGTCAGTGGGAAAGCCGCTCCATACTAAGTGTGCCCACCTCTTACATCGAAGGTTAGGCCATGCGAGCTTCCCAGTGGTTAAAAAGATGGGGGAATTCGCTGAGGGGACTCATCTACAGGATTGTGAGATATTTCTGGACTGTGCCATCTGTAAGAGGGCAAAGAGGAAGGCAGCCCCCATACCTAAGGTGTCACAGCATAAAACCCAATACCCATATCAATTAATACATGTTGATTTGGTTGGGCCATTTACACCGTCCCTAGGGAAAAGGCAGTATTTCCTCACTGCCATTGATGATTTCTCGAGATATGGCCATGTGTACACCCTCACGGAAAATTCTGAAGACTTTGATGCCATAAAATCACTGTATAACTACGTCAAAACCCAGCGCAAGACCAGGATTCCGCAGCTGCAGAGCAACCGTGGGGCTGAGTTCATGTCCCGAAAATTCCAGGACTGGATAAGGCACAAGGGCATACACCATTTTCACACAGTGCCTTTCACTCCAGTGCAGAACGGCGTGGTAGAGAAACGGAACGGCATTCTGCAGACCATGGTGCGCAGCCTGATTGCAGATGCTGGAGTTGTGGAATCATACTGTGCAGAGGCGGTACACTACACCAACTACACCCTGAACCGCACCTGGAGCAGCATTGTGAACCAGACGCTATATTTTCTGGTCCACGGTAGGAAGCCAAGTTTGGGACACTTGCACGTATTTGGCTCCTACACTTGGGTGCACATCCCCAAGCAGTTGCGGAAGAAGGGGATATCCGTCTCCCAGAGACTGAGGTTCTTGGGCTATGCCCCTGACTCCAAGGCCTACCAATTCCTGGGAGAAGGGGGCAGGACTGTGACTTCCCAATCTGCCTCCTTTGAAGAGGACTCCAATTGGACCCAGATCCACTCAAATGATCTGGGGCCATACATCAACCAGCCCAGCAAAGCCACACCAACCACAGATCCTGCCACTGACGAGAGCGAGAAACAGGATGAAGAGGTCAGCCTACCTGGTCCAGTTGAGGAGGATGAGCCGTCCAGTCCTGAGGGGGAAGACACGCCATCTTCACCTGACTCTTCACCTCCAGCGATGCTCCAGAGACCCATGATGCCCAACGCCTGGGACCGAGGACCTCCTCATCCCAGTCGTGAACAGCCAGTCGGTGAGGAACCTGCAAAGGAAAAGGGTGGTGAGTGGCAGGAGGTCAGAAGTCAATGCGGTCCAACAATGGGGTCCCTCCAAAGAGAACTGACATTGGGCACATCGCGTCCATCAATAGCATCGTGGACACCCCAAAGACTTTCTCTGACATCCAGGAGCTGCCCATTGAAGAACAGGAGAAGTGGTAGCTCGCGATGGAACAGGAGATGGAGAGCCTGAGAAAGCTCAAGGTCTTCACCCCCAGGCAACCACCCAAAAAAAAGAAGGTCATTGGCACAAGGTGGGTTTTCAAGGCCAAACCACTTGCCAATGGCCGCTACCTATACAAGGCCCGCTTGGTAGCACAGGGGTTCACCCAACGCTACATAGGGGACTACATAGAGACCTATTCTCCAACTGTCCGGGCGGAAAGTGTCAAGGCCACCCTTGTATTTGCAGATGCTCTGGGGAAGGAAGTCTACCAATTTGACATCCAGACGGTCTACCTCCACGCCAACTTGGACTGGCAGATCTACATGAGGGCCCCTCCTGGTTACCAGCAGGAGGGGGGAAACAGATGGCTACTCCAAAAGGGATTATATGGCCTCAAGCAGTCGGGGAAACTCTGGTACGACTGCCTTAAAAAGGGTTTAGAGAGAATTGGCTTCAGGGCATTTCATCCCGATGAGTATGTTTTTACATGTGACACCAAAGGTGACATAGAACGGGTGTTGGTTTACGTGGATGACCTCCTATACGTAGGGCCTGGCAAGGAAAGGTGTGACGAATTTGCCAAGGCCCTGAGGGAAAAGTTCACCCTGAAGTCCTTGGGGCGGGTTGACAGATATCTAGGTGTGCATATCTTGGCCACTAAAAAGGGATTTGCATTATCCCAGAAAGAAAAAATTGAAGAGTTGTTGGCCAAATGCAAAATGGCGGAGTCTAAACCAATGCGTAGCCCCATGCAAAGTGATTACTATGGCCATGATCACAAAGACAGCCCTGACTTCACAGACAACAAATTATATAGATCTGTGATTGGCTCCTTGCTATACATTAGCAATTGGAGCAGGCCTGACAT
The DNA here is from genome assembly GCA_012654045.1 of Ptyas mucosa. Taxonomy (NCBI): domain Eukaryota; kingdom Metazoa; phylum Chordata; class Lepidosauria; order Squamata; family Colubridae; genus Ptyas; species Ptyas mucosa. Next base: position 1,392,864 of record WNWU01013597.1, on the reverse strand, counting down.
AGCTTTAGCTGTAAATCTATTGTCTAGGCACGTGGAAAACCCAAAGGAATTCTACTGGAATGCTGTCAAGAGGGTACTTAGGTACCTCAGGGGCATGGCCGATGCCCTCCTTATGCTGGAGCCAGAGAAGGGGAAGCTGGCCCAGCTCTCCGCTTACTCGGATGCTGACTGGGTGATGACACCAAGAGTAGACGGAGCACCTCTGGTTTCCTCATACTGCTAAATGGCTGTCCTATCCATTGGCATGTTAGGCAGCAAAAATTTGTTTCTTGCTCCACGGCCGCTACCTCTTGTTCTTGTTCCCCTTGTTCTTGTTCTACTCGCCTATGGGACTCACCCATGGGCTTGATTCAGGCATGGATGCCTCCATGCCAGGGAATTTATATTTGCCTACTTTTATTTCTCAATAAAGACCTAACTTAATTGTATCCTTGCGTGCTGCCTTTTCTTGGAAGTGCCTTCAACGGACCATCGTTCTTCGTGAGATCCCTCACACACTCTCTCTCTTTCTCATGTATGTGTGTGCGCAGGAATCATTTCCAACAACAGGAGAGGGTTGGGTTTTTTTCCCCCTGATGTTCTTTCTTCTTCTTTGGGTGCTTTTTATCATGATTTAATTTTAAATCAAGAGTCATTTCAGGATAAATGAAGCTCTTTTGTCCCCCTGGCTGTCCCCCCCTCCTCCTCACTCCTCACCTGCCCTGAGAAGAGAAGGGTGGTGGAGGTGGATGGAGACTCGTTCCATATTTCAGAGTGGAAGCGAAGTGCCCCTCTACTTGCCTCTTTTTCCAGCCCTTGTTGGGAGATGCACAACTTTCTCCACCCTGAGACACCAGCTGGGCCACCCCAGCCAATGCTCCACATCGTAATGGGCTCCAGGATGAGGAAGAGGAGGAGGAGGAGGGGACGCCGTCTCCCCCATTGTGCAGCGTGCTAAGTTTAAATGCAAGAGCAGCAAGCAACCACGGAGGTGGAGAGAGAAATATGGGGAGACGGGTGACTTTCTCTGCCCTGAGACACCGGCTGGGGCATGTCTCCCCATATTCCTCTCTCCGCCTCTATGGCTGCTTGATGCTCTTGCATTTAAACTTAGCGTGCTGCACAATGGGGGAGACAGTGTCCCCTCCTCCTCCTCCTGGAGCCCATTACAACATGGCATTGGCTGCAGCCCGGTGGCCCAGCCAGTATCTAGGCGCAGAGAAAATCATGCGTCTCCCCCAGCGGAAAAAGAGGCAAGTAGAGGGGCGCTTTGTTCCTGCTCTGGACTATGGAACGAGTCTCTATCTGCTGCAGTTGCCCTTCTCTTCTCAGGGCAGGCAAGGAGGGTGGGGGAGGGGAGGGGCCACCCAGTGGTGGGATTATCCTTCAGGGAGCCACAGGAGAGGGCCCAAAGAGTCGCAATCAGCTCTAGAGCTGCATGTTGCCGACCTCCAGGCTAAATAAATATATTGATTGCATACAGTCACTGTCCAATGGATTTTTTCTTCTTCAATGAAGTCTGATCCTCAGAAACTTCCTGGACAAGTCCCTGTGGCTTACTTGGCAAGATTTTTCAGAAGTGACATGGCACTGCCTGTTTCCTAGGGTTGAGAGAAAATGACTAGTCCAAGATCACCCAGCTGGCTTTGAGTGTAAGGCAACACTAGAACTCAAAGTCTCCTAATTTCTATCTTAATGCCTTGTCCACTAAACCAAATTGGTCCTCTCATATCCACACACATACTCTTGACTCTTGACAAAGAAGAAGAAAGAACATCAGGGGAAAAAATTACTTTAAATTGACATCAAACAACTATATTCACTTGTTACTTGTTATGACTTAAAGTGATGATCTGCAGCTTGTCCCAGTGCTGCACAGAACACAATGGGAGAACAGTAAGACAGTAACACAGAGATGCAATATTTTACTCCTTTAAACATTTTTTGTAGATGAATGAAAAAGAATTCCAGAATCCCTGTTCTTCCTGCTTTCTCTATCATGTTTATCTGCAGTTATTGTATTTTTCCCTTTTTGTTTTTTTATACTTCATCTAAAAACTAGGTCTTCTCAGTCAAAGAGAATGATGCTTTTCATGGATAACTAGCATAAAATACAAATTATGAATTATGAATTCAAGAGATGATTCCTTTGAAAATGAATCTGGGGAGAAACAATTATCTTTCACCTTTGTTATTCTTCTCTAGACAAATAAATTTAATTAATAAATAAGATTAATATAGACTGCTTCAAGTCACCAATCAGACTTTTAAAATACATAGGAATTGTTGCTCAATATAGCAACAAACAACATATTGCTTGTTTTCTTTGCTCAGCACACATATTGAACAAAACTTTTTGATAAAACCTGGTTTCATTTGGGATCTTTGCTGCCAAGAAACAGATGATTATCAAATGATGTTGGCTTCAATGGATATATGTGCAAGTGAAAGTGAGGGTAAAAATAGACAGTTGGAACATTGACCTGATTCTTGCTTTTGTAGTATCTTATATTACTTCAGTGCAATTTTGTTACATAGGACAAAACATTTCCTGTTAATATTAAAATTACAATTTGCTAATTACTTATTAAATCAATAAAAATAAAATTCAAATGTTTAAAATACTCCACAAGTATCCTACAAACTTGAAATAATGTACAGTAAAAAGAACAAAATCCTTCCTTTCATTTCCAGATTTTTTTTCTTTCTTAATGCAAGATTCTCCTAAATGCCAAACACAATTTAATTCTTTTAATTTCTCTCTCTCCTCTTTTAACATGGATTGATTGAATTATTTCATTTTTTCCTTTTGTTCAAAATATGGAAGTATTGTAGAAGTAGAAATTTATTTAATAATTCAACATCCGTATGCATTCTTTTTCATTCTCCTCCCCCTCTTGAATTGTAGAAAATTAAGGACACCGTAGAGAAATATTCAAATCAAATTGAAATCATTCACAACAAAAAGCCTGCAGTTCTGAAAAGTGCCACACCCGGTGAAGCTATGAAAATTGAGGAAAAGCTGACTCAGCTTACTTCCCAGTGGGAAAAAATTAAGATATATTGGGATCGACAGGCGTAAGTATTTTTTTTATTTTAGTTTGCTACCCATGATAAACTTCATTACATCTGACTTACAATGTATGGTTAAATTTTATCTTTGTGAAAGAGCTTGTTCATTCCAGTTTGAATATGTCTTAATATTTGGACATTGACAGTAGAAGAGTTAATAGATTCATAGAATTTTCTGACAAAATAATTGTCAAAAAACCCTCTCGTATTTATATTGCTGCATCTAAGATATACAGATATGTCTACAGATAAAAATGAAGTAATTATTTCTCTGACTTTTAAGTAGAGTGTTTGGAATCATGATAGACTGGTTTTACCCATGTAAATCATCTTTTTATTGATATTCTCACTAGGTACTGTATGTATAAATATGGTTATTTAATTATATATGAAAAATTGTAAGGTTTTCTTAAATGGAGCTTCAGCCAAATTCTTGAACTTTCAACACAAGTTTTAGAGTACCATTTTAGAGTATTACATCCTACTAGAAAAAGTTATCTGTCATGGTGTTGCGCGGGTGCTAGAGTCCCTGTGAGTGCACACTCCTCCACTCGTGTTAGCTTTGTGTCATTGCACGGGCACTAACATTGCCTGAGCATCACACAGACACTCATGGTCCCGTTTGCATCATGTGTGCTCATGGCCTCTTTTGTGCATGTGCATGGATGCGTAAAGCCATTTGCCCCTCCCCCCTGGGTTGCCAACCCAGAAAGGTTGGATAACTGTGACCTAGAGCCACTTTACTGAGTTGGAGGGATTGTAGAAGAGGAAACAATTGACACTGAACATAAAGTTCTGCCTACAGTATACATGAAATATTGTAATTCAATCAAATGAGTGCTTTCTTCATATGATCTCTAGTAATCTTTTAAACACTGATGCAATAATAATAATACATTGTAATACAGGTAGTCCTCGACTTACAACCATTTGTTTCATGACCATTTTGTAATCAAAATTACAACATCACTGAAAAAGGTGACTCATGATTGGTTTTCACAGTTATGGCTGTTGCAGCATCCCATAATCAAAATTGGGATGCTTGGCAACTGACATATCTCTATGACAGTTGTAATGTCCCAGGGTCATGTGATCACATTTGTAATCTTCCCAGATGGCTTCATGCAAGGAAAGTCAGTGGGAGAAGCCAGATTCACTTAAGGATCACATGATACACTTAACAACTTAAGTGATTCACTTAACAGCTGTGGCAAAAAAGGTTAGAAAATGAGGAGCAATACATTTAACAACTGCCTCACTTAGCAACAGAAATTTGGGCTCAGTTGTGATCATTAGTCGAGGACTACCTGTAAATGAAGGTGTGTGATGGAATGTGCACCTGCAGCAGCAGAAGGGAGGGATTTTGCCAACTCAGAATGTTGCCAGAAAGACACCTCGACCAAGGGGTTGTGCAGTCCCAAGCTGAATGGGAGAAGAAGTTCAGGGTAACTACACATTAGAATCTCTCAGTGTAAAGTCTATGTAGCAGCTTAGAAAGTTTCAACTTTAGTTTGACAAGATTCTGTCTATTAGGTGTAGGCAAATAAAGGACTGGATTTGACTGGATTTCACCATCTTGTTTTGTCTTGCCAAGGCTTGGGCCTGACACATGATAGCATGCTATTACAGACGGTCTTTGATTCATGGCCAGTTTCTTAGTGACCATTCAAGGTTATGACAGACCCCCAAAAGCTACTTATGACTGCATTTTGGGTGCCTGGGGGCCATCCTGCATTTATAGCTATTTGTAGTGCCCCACAGTCATGTAACTGCGATTTATGACAGTTTTGCCAGAAACTAGCCTTTACTTGTGGTTTCCACCAAAAGTTGTCCCATAGAAAAGAAAGGCTTTGCTTAATGGCCATCATGATTACCTAATTGCATGACTGCATTTGCTTAACTACTGTCATGGAAAAGGCCATAAAATCTGCCTGTCTTCTTCCTAACTACAACAATGGAGCTGAGCCCAGCAGGACAAAGATCATTAGAAGAAGTAAGGCAAAGAGAAAGATCCAACTCATTTAAGGACTTACAATTAATGCTGCAATCCATGTAAGATGTAATGTTAAAAAAACCATAAAGATCTGAAAAGAGAGATAGGAGAAGTGAGGAACGATACTGGAGAACACAAAGAACTCAAAGAACAGATAAAATCAATAGATGGTAAATTCGAATGCTTTCAAGAGCAAATTATGAAAAATGAGCAAAAATTACAGGAGATGGAAGGCAGAATAGGAAGGGAATAAAAATATGTGGACGAAATGAACATGAAATTAATACAAGCCAATTAGGATCTAGAATTGATGGTTATCCAGTTAGAGATGGAAAAAGCAGACCATTATTTGCGATTTCAAAATGTGAAGGAAAATAAAGGTGAAGATTTACCAGACATGATGGCGGACTTGCTGGCAGAAGCTTTAGGAATTGGCAAGGAAGATATGGTGAACGAAATGGATAAGAGCTATAGAATTCATACAAATTATGCAAGGAGGCATAATCTACCAAAGGAAGTACATATTAGGTTTGTGAAGAAGTCGATTCATGATGAAATACTGCACAGGACAAGGGATAATTCATTGGAGTATAGAGGGAGACAACTGGTGGTTCTAAAACAAGTTCCTAGGAAAGTGAGAGAACTAAAAGGGCATGCCAAACTCTAGCTTCCAAACTAACACGATTAAACATTAACTTTAGATGATTGATACCAGAGGGTATTATGGTAACCTGGCAGGAAAAAAGACTTAGGCTTGATACAATAGATAAAGTGGAGGAATTTTATAGGCAAGATTTCAGTAATGATAATGAATTAGAGGAAGAGAAATAAGAGAAGAAGCAAAAGAGCAGACACTGGAGGTGACAGAAGCCTCAACAAAGGAAAGAGGAAATGGGAAGAAAGGAAGAAAGGAAGAATGGATACAGAAGGATATGATGATGAAAGAAAACACAAAGAATACAAAGAAATTAGACAGACGAGGACGACAAGATCCAGACAGAAGTATAGATGTACAAGAGGTAACAATGCTTCTATCAGTAAATGTTAATGGCTTAAATTCTCCTATAAAGAGGAAAAATTACTTCAACAAATTCAGCAATAGTCATACTCTTGTCTCATTTCATACACTTTGAGCTCAATGAAATAGTCATAATCAGTAATTATAGCAGTATGACAAGGCATCATATCAAGAATTATATGAGAACAATATATAAAAAACAAAAATGTATAAATATCATGTGTTTTGCAATTTAGTTTTCATTATAAAAAGAGGCAACTTGTGACATTCCTGCATAATAGTATTCCTCTATATACATGATTTGTTTCTTCATTCTTACTTCTTCTTTAATCATTCTTACTAGCTCATTTGAAAATACACATGCAAATGTTCACATTTTTATATGCAAATCTTCAAAGATTTTTTAGACTTTTTATATTTTATCTGAACATTTATGGTAAACGCAATGAACTGTACTAGAGAATAATTCTACCCATGTGTACTGGTATTCTATATATCTTCCAGAAAAGGAAGTATAGTAGTTTTAATATAAGGGGAAAAAATCAATCTTATGTTAGAAGACAATGCTCAAATGTAAAAATGTTCGCCCCATAACAACATTTTAGTCAATATTTTCTTAGAAGCTATACTAATGAAAATAGGATTTCTGCCCTATTTATATATTTCAAAGAGCACAGTTACTCTGATACATTACTGTTATACATACAGACACATTCAAAACAAGAAATTCAAGAAGAAATGAGCATGGCTGCACAAAGATCTCGCTGACAAACTGAAAGAAAAAAAGGACAAGTACAAAAAAATGGAAAGAGGAACACTTAACTAAGGTTGATTATCAGCAGATAGCCAGAATCTGGAAAGACAAAGTCAGGAAAGCAAAGGCTCAGAATGAACAAAGACAAATAATGAAGAAAAGTAAAAGATAATTTTAAAAGTTTCTTTCAATATATTAATAACAAGAAAAAAGTCAAGGAAACAGAAGATCCACTAAAAAGAGAAGATGGCAAGGTAGTAACAGGCAGTAGGGAGAAAGCAGAGTTGCTTAACTCATTCTTTGCATCAGTCTTCACGCAAAAAGAAATTATAGTCCAACATACCAAAAATCTACTGTAAAAGACAAACTAGAAATAAAAATTAAAATAAACAAGAAAATGGTAACAGAACATCTATCTGACCTTGATGTATATAAATCACCAGGACCTGACAGATTACATCCCAGAGTTCTGAAGGAGCTGGCAGATGTTATCTCAGAACCATTGTACCATATCTTTCAAAAATCCTAGATACAGGCTTGGACTATAAAAGAATGAAGGTAAATAAAAAGCCTAGAAGTACACTGCCAAAATCGTTTTTCACAATGATAGAAGAATTAAGTATTCAAGATATTTGGAGACATTTGAAAGAGAGACAATACACTTTCTATTCAAATAGACTCACGTCATGGTCAAGGATAGATATGATACTGATGTCAACGGGACTTACAAAGACTGTGCAAGAAGTAAATATTGGTTCTAATATATGGGCTGATCACAGCCCAATGACAATAATATGGAAAGGGCAAAAGAAAAAGACAAGGTGGATGTTGAATGCAACAATTTTAAATGAAAAAGAGTTTCAGGACTTTGCAGAAAAAGAATTGGAAGTATTTTTTAAAATAAACAAGAAAGAGGATTCATCACTTCAAAATATATGGGATACAATGAAAGCATATATCAGAGGCCTAGCAATAACACACTTGGGAAAAAAGAACAAAAAGAAATGGCAGAAACAAGGAAGATTAGAAGAGGACTATAAGAAATTGGAAAAAGAATTTCAGAAAGATACTTTAAATAAAAAAATTAAGAAATTGATGGAATTGAAAAAACATGAAATAAATTTGAATGAACATTCATTCTAAGACTAATGCCTCTTAATTCTAAGAGACATTAGCAAATAAATTGGGAACAACCAAACAGAATTTTTTTAAAAATGCAAACAAACCCAGAAGATGGCTAGCGTACAAGTTAAGAAAAGAGAGGGAGAAGAAAATAATAAAATGTTTACAAGATGGAGAAGATTTCGGAGGAAGAGATACTAAGCTATTTGGAAAAATCAGATTTGACTAAAATATCAGAACAATACAAAGGAATGCTAGAAGAAAGAATAACAATGATAGAAGTAACAGAAGCAATAAAAAGATAAAAAAGTGGGAAAGCACCAGGGCCAGATGGTTTACCAGTGGAGTTATATAAAACATTACAAGAGGTCATCAGTAATATAATGTTGGACTTATTTAATGATTTATTAATAAAGGCAAAAATGCCAGAGTCATGGAAGGAGGCATATGTAACACTTACACCTAAAGAAGATACGGATTTACAATTGATAAAAAAATTATAGACCAATCTCATTGTTAAATGCAGACTATAAGATTTTTGCGTCAATAATGGCACACAGACTGAAAAGGCCACTAAATGAATATATACATGCAGATCAAAACGGATTTTTACCAAAAAGACAAATTAAAAACAATATGAGGACGATTTTGAATGCTTTGGAATATTATGAGAACCATTCAGAAAAACAGATGGCGTTAATGTTTTTAGATGCCCAAAAAGCTTTTGATAATGTGAGTTGGCAGTTCATGATAAAACAATTACAGAGAATGGATTTGGGGGAGAGGTTTATAAATGTTATAAAAACAGTATATGATACACAATTTGCTAAGATAGTGATAAATGGGGAAGTGACAGAAAAGATTAGCATAATGAAAGGTACTAGACAAGGATGTCCTCTTTCGCCATTGTTGTTTATCTTGACATTAGAAGTTTTAAATAGAAATATTAGATGAGATGAAGAGATAAAAGGGATAAAAGTTAAAAAAAGAAGAGTATAAATTGCAGGCCTTTGCAAATTATTTGGTATTTATTATAGAAGATCTGCACACAAGAGGGCCTAAATTATTAGAACAAATAGAAATGGGAAAGTCTCCGGCTTGAAAATAAATAAAGATAAAACAAATTTTTTTGGCTAAAAATATGACAGAAAAGTAAAAAAGAGAGATGGAAGAAAATTTGAATATACAAGCAGTGAAAAAAGTTAAGTACCTTGGAGTATATTTAACATCAAGATGTGTAACAATAAAAGAAGATAATTATTATAAATTAAAACTGCAAATTGAAAGAGATTTGGAAAACTGGAAGAATCTTCGACTATCACTCATGGGACGGATTGCACTGACAAAGATGAATATATTACCAAGATTATTGTTTCTATTTCAGACTGTGCCGATAAAAATTGAAAAGACCTATTTTCAATATCTCAATATGATAATAAGGAAATATATATGACAAGGGAAAAAGACAAGAATAAGCATAAGATTGATGCAAGATACAAATTGAGAGGTGGATTTGGGTTACCAAATTGGGAACCATATTATCAGGCAGCAACTCTGACATGGTTGAAGGAATGGGTGGAGTTAAGAAATATAAGGTTGTTAACATTGGAAGGGTAGGACTAGCAACTGGGATGGCATGCTTTTTTGTGGTATGGTAGAAATAAGACACACACATATTTTCATAGACACTATGTAAGAAATGCATTGTTATTGGTCTGGGAGAAAGTAAGAGACAAATACTATGTGAAAATACCAACATGGTTATTGACTATGGAAGCATTAATACACCCAAATGTTTTTAATTTTGGCAATATTGTTAGATATAAAGACTTACTAACAGATGAGGAAGAATTGAAAGGGAAACAGGAACTAGAAGGACAGGGGATTGAGACAGACTGGTATATGTATATGCAGATACAAACAAGATATGAGAAGGATGCTAAATGATATGGGTTTTATATGGAAAAGACTGAATTGGATAGGATACTCATTGGAAGAGATGATAATTTAATTTTAAAAATTTCTAATTTTTGCTTAATATTGAATTAGAGGAGGAGCAAGTAAAAGAAACAATGATAGCTTGGGGAAGAAACTTTGAATATTCAATTGATTTGGAAAAATAGCAACAACTATGGGAAAGGAATTATAAATTAACAGTGTCCACTGCATATAAAGAAAATCAATATAAAATGTTTTATAAATGGTATATGCCACCTGAGAAATTAGCAAAAATGTTTAAAGAAAAATCAGTTAAATGTTGGAAGTGTCATCAACTACCAGGATCATATTATCATATATGGTGGATATGTCCGGAAGCTAAAAACTATTGGATTAAATTTAAGACTTGGTTGGAGGAAATGATACATCAACGTACTAAATTTAAACCAGAGCTGTTCCTACTGGGTACTCTACCTGAAAAAAATTAGCAAGGAAAAAGTTTATCTGATAATACATGTAATAACAGCTGCAAGGATTATTTATGCACAAAATTGGAAAGTGGAGAAAATACCTTTGAAAGAAGAAGTAATAAAAAAAATCTTAGATTGTGCAGAAATGAATAGATTAACTTTGATGATTAAAGATAGAGAAGGCTCAGAATATTTTAAAATACGGAATGATTTTTATTCTTGGTTGGAAAAAAGATATAAATGAATAATTATATAACTATGTAAAAATATGAGATGAGTTGAATGTTGTGTTAGTGATGAATTGATATTGTGGACTGGATAAGGATCAAGATAGAAGTAATGACAACTATATAAAAAAAGAAAGAACTTTGGAAGATAACACGGAGATGTCACAGGGAAGAGAAAACTGATGTATTAAATGTTTGTCTAAAAAATAAAAAAAAACTTTTAAAAAAATATCCTGGAGCACCAGGAAAGTACCTAAGGGTTGGAAAAGGGCTGATGTGGTTCCCATCTTCAAGAAAGGGGGAAAAAACAGACCCAGGAAATATAGACCAATCAGCATCAATACCCGGGAAGATACTGGAAAAGATAATCAAAAAACATATCTGCAAACAACTAGAAGCAAATAAAGTTATAACTAGTAGCCAGCACGGGTTTGTTAAAAACAGATCATGCCAAACCAATCTTATTTCATTCTTTGATAAAGTCACTGAATTAGTAGACCAGCAAAATGCTGTGGACATAGTATACTTTGATTTCAGTAAGACATTTGACAAAGTAGACAACAGCCTACTTCTTAGTAAGCTAGAAAAATGTGGAATAGACAACATCACCACCAGATGGATCTGTAGCTACAGTATCTGACAAATCTCAATGATTAGTCCTTAATGGTACTACATTCACATGGAGAGAAGTAAATAGTGGGGTACCACAAGGGCCCATGTTAGGCCTGGTAATATCTTCATAAATGACTTAGATGAGAGAATAGAAGGGGAACTGATCAAATTTGCAGATGACACTAAACTGGCAGGAATAGTCAATGCCCCAGAAGACAAACTCAGGATCCAAAAAGATCTTGACAAACTTGAACAATGGGCCCTATCCAACAAAATGAATTTCAATGTGGAGAAAAGCAGAGTTTTACATTTAGGCAGAAAAAATCAAAGTTATAAGTACAGATTAGATGAGACCTGACTCAAAAACAGTAACTGTGAGAGGGACCTTGGAGTCCTAGTGGATGATGACTTAAATACGAGCCAGCAATGTGCAGCAGCAGCCAAAAAAGCTAATACAATCCTGGTTGTATAAACAGAGGCATAGAATCAAGATCACATGAAGTACTAGTACCACTTTATAAAAATCTAATAAGACCACACCTGGAATACTGCAGCCAATTTTGCTGACTATACTAAAAAAAAAGATGTTGAGACTTTGGAAAAAGTTCAGAGAAGAGCAACTAAGATGATCAAGGACCTGGAGACTTTATGAAAAATGGCTGCAGGATTTGGGTTTGGCTAGTCTAGAGAAAAGAAGGTGACATGATAGTAGTATTCCAGTATTTGGGCTGCCACAAAGAAGATGGGGTTAAATTATTATCCAAAACACCGGAGGGCAGGACAAGAAACAATGGTTGGAAACTGATCAAAGAGAGAAACAATCTGGAATTAAGGACAAACTTCCAAACAGTGAGGGCAATTAACCATTAGAACAGCTTGCCTGCAGAAATCATGGGAACTCCATCATTGGAGGTTTTTCAGAACAGTCTAGACCAGGGGTGTGAAACTCAAGGCCCGGGGGCCAGATTAGGCCCACAGAGTGCTTAGAACTGGCCCACAGGGCCACCCTGGAAACAGCAAATGACCAGCCCATAGTGCCTCTGCCAGTGAAAACAGAGCACGTGGCTCCACCAAACTCCATTTTTGCTTGTCAAGGGTTGCAGGAGGCCTTCCTGGCCAAAAACGTGCCCCCCCCCCAACTCCATTTTTGCTGGCAAAACTAAAACTAAAAACAAAACTAAAGGAGAAATGTTTCTCCTTTTGCATTTGAGCATACAAGAAGAGACAGGAAAGGAGAAAGGGAAAGAGGAAAGACAAAGAAAAAGAAGGAAAGATGGGAAGAGAGCAAGAAAGGAAAAATAAGGAAAGAGGGGAAGGAAGAAGAAAGGAGAATGAAGAAGAAAGGAAAAAGAAGGGAGGGAAGGAGATAGATTATTATAAGAGTGAGGGAGTGTCTGAGGGAAGTCCTGTCTTAGCACTTGGCCACTATAGGTGCCTCGGACATGAGTGACATCGAGCTGGCCATGCCCACCATGCCCACTCCCACCATGTCCCCGCCTACCCACCCCCATGGTCAAACACAACCCTGATGCGGCCCTCAATGAAATTGAGTTTGACACCCTGGTCTAGACAGTCATGTATCTGAAATAGTATAGGTTCTCCTGCTTGAGAAGGGGACTGAATTAGAAGACATCCAAGGTCTCTTCCAGCTCATTCTATTCTATTCTATTCTATTCTATTCTATTCTATTCTATTCTATTCTATTCTATTCTATTCTATTCTATTCTATTCGTGTTAAATTATGCTTACTTCATTTTCATTGTAAACTTCAAAATAAGATTTACCAGCAGCAAAACTGCTGGCAAATTAAGGCGAGGTGCTATCTAAATATTGCAATGTAGTATCAGTCAAAGGGGTGTGTGTGTGTGTGTTTGTGTCTGCGGGCATGCGCAATGGCTATGTCTAGTTTAATGAAAAGAAGGACCGAGGGGACATGATAGCAGTTTTCCAATATTTGAGGGGTTTCCACAAGAACAAAGGGTCAACCTATTCTCCAAAGCATCTGAAGACAGGACAGGAAGCAATGGATGGAATCTAATCAAAGAGAGATCCAACCTAGAACTAACAAGAAATTTCCTGATAGTCAGAACAATTAATCAGTGGAACAACTTGCCTCCAGAAGCTGTGGGTACTCCAACATTTGGGGTTTTTAAGAAAGATTGGATAACTTTGTTAAGATTGAAAGATTGGATAAGATTGTTATTCTGTCAGCTGGAAAGCTAACAGCCTAGGTTCAAGATCCAACTGTCACATGACAGGGTGAGCCCCTGTTACTTGTCTCAGCTCCTACCAACTTAGCAGTTCAAAAACATGCAAATGTGAATAGATAAATAGATACCACTTCAGTGGGAAGGTAAGAGCATTCCGTGCGCCTTGGCATATAATCATGCTGGCCACATGATCATGGAAATGCCTTCAGACAACACTGGCTCTCTTGGCTAAGAAACAGATGAGTACCACCCCCTAGAATCAAACTTGACTGAACAGGGGAAATCTTTATCTTTACCTTCATCAGTCAAAGACCCAATGTTAACATGCACTCATTTATACATTTATTTTAGAATTAGTGGCACATCAGCAATTTTTTCATTGATTCAATGCATATATTTATGCATTGAGAAAAGGTGAGGCAGGACAAAATAGGTGATTATTCTCCATCTTTTGCAGAATGTCTTTTGCTCTCTAAGTATTCTCAAGACTTTTGGAACTTGTCCATTAACTCAGAGTCATTTTACTTCCAGTAATTCCCAAAGAAATAAAACTTGTCTTGGTCTTGGTTCAGTCTTTACCATGGAACAATTAACATTTTCTTTTGCTATTTAATTTGTTAGCTTCACTCATTGCATACTGAATGATTTATAGACAACTGCATGAAATATGAATAATGTTAGCTCTATTTATTGAATAGAGCTTGCATATTAAACATTTTACCAATTATGCAATTATAGGTTATTTAAAATTCCATTTATTATTCATGAAATGAAAACTTCTGGCTATAATAATCTATAGTTAAGCCTGGCTGAGTTTTTTGTTACTCACTACTCATGCATCTAGAGATTTCCTTTTTTTGGTCGTACAAATATTTAAACATCAATAGAAAGCACTAGTAATTTTGGCTCCTCAGCACTGAGATTTCAGTTATAAATAGTGGCTATGATCTTTTGTGCGTAAGTGGTAATTCTATTTTTTTTAAAAAAGTGCTAAAGGCAAATCTCTTTTTTTATTTTTATTTTTTTAGTATACTAGTTCCATCTTCCATTAAACAGTATGCCATCTGAGTACATGTATCTTTGTGCAGTAATAATAAAAATTTACAATATTAATTTGTAAAAATTTACATTAATATTACTTCTTTAATTTTACAATGCTAATATTGAACATTATAAATATATTCACTTCTCCCTCTTGACATAACTTCTAATAAGAATATAATAATAATATTAAACATAATTATCCAAATAGTCATCATCATCATCAAATCATCATCATCATCATAGTTTTTATCAATCCATCAAAATGTAGAAGAAGAAAAATGAAGTTTGAATGATTATATGAACCAAGTACAGAAAAATTGCTGAATTCCTTGATATCCTCTTCCATTTTATTGTTTGTATGTAGGTCCTCTATGTTGTGACCTAGGCCCAAGCAGGTATTATCAGACACAATCAGTTCTAAACAAACAGATTTTATTAGAACAGCTGAGAATTAACTCATTCTCAGCGTAGTCCAAACTAATTCAAAACAAATTCTTCATAACACAATTCTTCTGCCTTATCACCAACCTTGGTGTACTTTAGCAACCTACCAATGGCTTTTCTTGGCAAAAGTTCAGAAGCAGGAGACGCTGACAAGAAATAAATGCAGCAAGACAAGAAACAAATCTATCACCATTGTTTTCTGACAAAGAACCCAAGAGCCATTGCTGGTCTTTTAAGCCTTATGCGAGGGGCCAATCATCTCTTGGCCTTACTCCTGAGTCGTCCTTTTTGCTTTAGCTGCTCTTGCCTTCTGGCAGCTCTTCTCATGCGTTTTTTTCCCTTTTCTCACTTGCACCCCCCAGCTTTCACTTCTGCCTGTAGGTGGCACTGTTGCTCTACTTCTCTCTTTTTCTTTCTTCTTTTGTATAAACTTTGTCCAAATTTTATAGTATCCAAAAACTTCTAAATTAATCAATGTTATATTTGAGGTCCCCAGTCCAGCTTCCAAGTTGCAAAGTTTCTTTTCACTTTTTAAAAAGTTCTTCGACTTTACTTCCTGTTCTAAAAATGGCTCATAGGCTTTACTCACCACTTTTCTTGGGAGGTGGAAGAAAAACAGTTTCACCTCCTCTTTTTTAGGTCTCACTTTCACCCAGATGTTTTCCTAGGGGCTCTTTCTTCCATAAAAATTAAAACTTAAGAGTCTCTCACCCAGATTGATCACACTGTTCTTCCATCTTCCATGCTTTCTTTTCCAGTGGCTGTCACAGCTTCAGTCTGGCACACAATGGCTGTCTTTTCCTTCCTTTTGAGTTTGAGAGCCTTCACTGGATCAATGATGGAGTTTGCAGGCTCCCTGAGATCAGCAGAGTGCGATCTCTTTATTCATCACCCCTCCAAGGTGATTTAGATCCATCCAGACCTCCTAGCAGTTTGGATTTCAGCGTGATCCCATGGAGCCCCATGAGACACGTCGTGTCACCACACCCCTCCCAAAGGCAAATATCTTGATGTACAAAATATTTCTGTAAGACAGATAGAAGAACTTAAATTGTTCTATAAGTCATCTAATAAGCCAATGAAAGATAGGAATGTTTTTCCTCAGTGAGGTATCATGGAAAGGAAGGTCAAATACAAACTGAAAATTAGATAGAGATTAAAGTTTAGATAAGAATGTTGCACCATATTGTAGAGTAAAAGATAAAAGTTGAATAAATAAAAGCAAAGAATTAAATAAAGTAGTCATTTAGGTACAATTATTGCTAAGAAAATATTTTAATTACATTTGGGAGTTGTTTCTCTGGTAAGGGGCAGAGTGAATCTCAGTAGATCACATTTCTTTAGATCTTAAAAGATTCAGTACATTTTTTTCATTATTAGTCCAAGTGGGATTGGAGAAGAGGGAGGTAGGATATGGAGGCCTCATACAGTATGGAGTATGGGGGGAGGGATAATTTAATTAATATAATAATTAATATGTATTAACAATATAATTAATATATTTTAAGAACTCATATTTGATGTTTATCATGCACTTCTAAAAACTAAAAAAAAAATCCACAATTTTAGATTGATATAAATAGTATACAATTTTTTAAAATATTTAGATATCACTATTAGTAAAAATATTAATAACATTTTTACAAATAATTGGTGCAACGCTTATAGTTCATTGTTAACTTTCTTCTGCACCGGTGACAAATTCCTTATGTGTCTAATCATATTTATATTCATATTATCCATATTATAATATATTCATATTATAA
Source organism: Ptyas mucosa (assembly GCA_012654045.1). Lineage (NCBI taxonomy): Eukaryota > Metazoa > Chordata > Lepidosauria > Squamata > Colubridae > Ptyas > Ptyas mucosa. The sequence continues at coordinate 1,376,215 of WNWU01013597.1, read as the reverse complement.
TATATTCATATTTTCCATATTGTAAAGAATCCACTCCCATGAACTCTGATCAGAACTTAAAAGACGTCAAGACCAAGGACATACTGACTTGTACATCAACTACCGTGCCGACTGTATCAAAAGAAAGTCCCACAACCCACATCCTAACACCCAATCCTCCTCCATCCAACATCCCATCACCCAAAACTAGGAACACACGCCCCAAACTTCCTCTATAACAACTATTACTGACCTTAAATGCAAGTTACTTAATACAAGAAGCCTTGTAAATAAAATACCTGAATTCCTGCTCTTACTAAATACGGCTATATTCAACATTATATTTGTCTGTGAAACTTGGCTGAATACATCCCTCCCTGACTCCATTACTACAGTAAGAGACTATCATGTTTACCAGTCAGATCGTGAAATCCGTAGAGAAGGTGGTATTGCTATCTTCTACAAAAAGTCCCTACATCTAAAAAATATTCAAGTTACACACGAACTTGCTCTTCCTGAGACCATTGTCTACGACCTGTCCTTAATATCACATTTCGATTCTTACTTTGTTATAGAGCCCCAGATTACGACATCGAACATGCGAACAAGCTAACTTCACTACTAACCTGGGCAGCCTCCTGCCCACACCCAATAATCTTTCTTGGTGACCTTAACTTACCACTTATTAATTGGATCATAAATGAAGGTACAACTGAACCTATATATGCAACCCTGTACAATACTGTAACTAATCTGGGACTTGATCAACTAGTAATTAACAACACTAGACTCAACAACTCCCTTGATCTCATCTTCTGCAACAGTTTAAATTCAATTTATGGACTACAAATAAAAGAACCATTCTCCAACAGCGACCACAGCATGATTGACTTTTGTCTCAACTTACGCCCTCTCAAAAATCATCATAATGATGGGATTCCCAGTTATAATTTTAAAAAAGCCGACTATGATCTCATAGACAATGAACTTTCATATCTTGATTGGCAAAATCTATTCTCTGGCTGTAATACTGTTGATGACCATTATAACATTTTCTTGCGCAAAGTCAAAAGAATCATTAAACTTTATGTACCACTAATACCCCACAAAACCAGAAAAAATAAACTATCAATAGCAATAAGGAAATTACAATCCAGAAAAAAATCTCTTTGGTGAAAAAACAAAACAAACTACATAGCTAACTTCAAAAACTGCTACAAAAATTTATGCCAACAAATAAAGACTGAATACACCAATTATCACATCAAGCAAGAAGAAAACCTTCTATGCACAAAATCCATCCGTGCCTTCTATAATTTTGTAAACAACAAACTTAAAGACTTGAGATCCATCCCACCCCTAAAAGGACCAAACAATGACCCCCGACGAGGATAGCCAGAATGTTCAAGAACAAATTGGAGAAATGTTGGAAGTGTCATCAGACTCCAGGATCTTATTACCATGTGTGGTGGACATGCGTGGAAGCAAGGAGATTTTGGGCTAAGATACACACATGGTTGGAAAAAATGACAAAGAGACATATTGACTTTAAACCAGAGATATTTTTATTAGGGATCTTACCAGAGACATTTAATAAAGAATTACAATATTTAATTGTGAACATTTTAACAGCAGCTAGAATTGTATTTGCAAAAAATTGGAAAGGAGAGAAGATAATTACTGATGAAGAAATTATTAAGAAAATGTTGGACTGTGCTGAAATGAGTAGATTGACATTTGAAATAGGAGAACAGGAAGATAAACAATATTATTTGATATGGGAGATATTCTATCAATGGTTTGACAATAAAGTATGGAGATGAGATAGTATATATGAAATTAAATCTTGATGAAATGTTTAAATATCTATCTTCTGTCCGAGTAAATAATTGTTGTATGATGAGATTTGGAAATTGCAAGCACGAAATGATTTTAACCAATCAAGATGCTGTCTGTAATTGTTTGTAAGGATGATATATTTTTTTTTATTAAAAAGTTTTACAAAAACAATTTCCAAACATTTTCTTCCCCCCTCCCCCAATCCCCCCTCCATCCTCACATTTTTAATAAACAAATTTACATCATTTTTACTTTTCACTTTTATCTGGTTTTTTTTTTTGGCTTTTTTGGTTTTTTCGGGGCTGCTCTTCTACCCCTTTCTTTTATCCCAACCTTTCTTCCCCTAGTCCCCCTCCCTTCCTTTCTTCCTCCCTGCTTACCTCCTCCTTTCCTACTTCCCCTTCTCCACCCCCACTCCTCTCCTCTTTCCACCTTCTAACCTTCTCCTCCACTCCTTTTCCCCTCCCTTTTCCTCCTCTCCTTTTCCTTTCCTATTCGCCATTCCACCCTCTATAATCCTTCCCCTCTCTCCAGTTGTTTCCCTTTTAAATCTTAAGTGGTATTCAAGCAGCCCCGAGTTCCCAATTATACATACATTTATATAACTTCTTTCCCCCAACCCATCCAACCCCCCTCCCCCCTAGACTTCCCAAAGCAGAAACAGGGTATTGCAATGATAAACATATGCTAAAATATGCTAACACACTGTAAAGTTCAAAATTTCCCATAGCTCCTTTAACTCCCCTTGTTTAAATTCATCAACCTCCCTAAAAATATTACAAACATTAAAAAAAAAGAAAAAAGAAGAACCCAACTAAATATCCTTCGCAAATTCTCCAACACATTCTTTTTAAACATCTATAGTAACATCATCATAATTATTCATGCTACTTACTTATTAAAATTATACATTTAAAAAAAACAAACCACAAACAAAACCCTAAACTCTTTTTAAAATCTAAAATCGTTTCTATTAATATAAGTTCAACACAAACACTATTCATTTACAACATTTCTATAATAAAACTAAAATTATTATCAGTCCTTTTCTTTGTTTGTTTGTTAAAGTTAAGCATTTTAAAAACCTTAAACTTTTTATCTCATAAAATCATCAATAGGGCTTGAACCATTTCTACTAATATAAATTGAAAAGTTTCCAAAAAATATCTTCCAAGTTTTTAATTAACCATTATAGTACCTTCAAACATTTTAAAAAATTATCATTTTTGTGTAGTAGATATAACCTTTAAAGACTACAGTTTGGTTAGGTTCTCTATCCTTTTTGTTAAAATTAAACGTTTTTTAAAAACCTTAAACTTTATCTCCTGAAATCATCAATAGGGCTTAAACCATTCCTATTAATATAAATTGATATAAATTAAATTAATATAAATTGAAAACTTTCCAAAATACATCCTTCAAGTTATTAATTAACCATTATAGTGCCTTCAGTTCAGATTTAAATTTAAAAAGTTATCCTTTTTATGTAAATCCTTGCTTTAAAATAACAAATAATAAACAATAATAAAGAAGGCTTTCTTTACTTTAACCATTATAGTATCATCATATCATTAAACAAGAAAGTTATCCTTTTTACATATAAGACATCCATACTTGAAATAACCTTTAAAACTGCCAATTTAATAAAAGTTTTACATCTTCTTCTTAAATCTTTTCCAATCCTTTTCTTGCCTTAATTCTTTCAAAAAAGTTCCTTCTGCCCCTCCTAAAAGTTTCTTAAACTTGCGCTGAGATTGATGTGTCATAAAAGTTCCCTTGAACTTTGCAATCTTCTCCCTTAACTTGAAGTTAAAATCCTGATTTCGCCATTTCTTACTTGTATAGTCCAGCACACCATTCCTTTGTTTGCCAGATAGTTCCTCCATTTGTAATTGCTGATTCAACTCCAAGTCCACTATAAACAAATTGGAAGTATCTACCAAAGCTTCCATTTGAATCATCTCCCCCTGCATTCTGGACCCTGCAGCTTGTGTTTCAATCTCCAAACTCCACTGTATATTGTCTTCTGGTTTCCCCGCCAGCACTTCATTATCAGACTTCTTTTCAATTAAAGCCAAAATGTTAACAATAATCAAGTCTGAAAGTTCTTGAAAAATTTTTGCAATTTCATTTCGAATATCTCCTAATTTAGAAGGCAATAATCCTGCAGGTCCAACTTCAACCATTGTTTCAACTTTTACTTCCATTCCAAAATGGCTCTGAACGTTTTCCAGTAGCTCTTTGTCTGCTACAAATGTAACAAGCCTAATAATCACTTTCACTAGGCGCCATTTTTTTGACGTTTTAAACGGAGTTAAAGATTAAGCGATCTTATTTTCTTGTCTCCTGCTCTGCTCCGCCAGCATCTAGCTTTCAGTTAAAGTAAAGTTTAAAAATAATTCTTAAAAAATGTTTTACCCTTCAAATGATTTTGATGGCTGGTTGTGGTCATGACGTCTGGCTATGCATCTAGCTGAGTTGTTCCAAGTCCGGAGCTGCTTGGCTGGTTTCTGGGGAGTTCCCCTTCTTTGCACCCCAGAATTTTTCCCGGGGGGCTTTGGGGAACTCTACCCTCACCAGCCTGCTCTTCACTCTCCCCTTTGCCCGGGGAGAGCCTTTCCAAGCTTCCCGATAGGGTTTGCCTGCTGATCGGGAGCTTTTACAGAACAAAGAAGCAGGCGCCCATTTCTAGGTGTCTTCGACGAGCCGCGGAGCCACCGGAAGTCCAAGGATGATATTTTTATGTTGTTTTTTATTTTTATTCAAAATAAAACTTTTTTCAAAAAAATAAAATAAAAGGACCAAACAATGAAGATTGTACTGATAAAACCATTAAAGCCAATCTCTTTAACACATTCTTCACTCAGTCTTTGTAAACAGCAACAACACATACCCAATATTTCCCAGTTGTACTACAGACAATTACAACGATTACGGTGATCTTATACATATTGATTTACAGAAGACAATGTTGAAAAGGCAATACGCAATCTAAAACCATCTCTAGCTATTGGACCTGATGGACTATGTGTATACTTCTTAAAAAAGCTTTCCACTGCAATTGCAGAACCTCTAAGCATAATTTTTGAAAAATCTTTCAGCACCTTGCCCTACCAATGGTCACAAGCCAGGATCATCCCTATCTTCAAAAAGGGAGACCCTAGCCTAGTTGAAAATTACAGACCAATCTCTTTATGTTGCATCACCTGCAAAGTCATCAAATCAATCATTAACCAATCTATAACCCTCCATCTAGAGACAAAAAACCTACTTTCTAACAAACAATTTGGTTTCAGATAAAATTTATCCTGTAATATATGACTACTATATTGCAAAAACATATGGACTACACATCTCGATCAGGGCAAAGCAATAGACGCAGTTTACATAGACTTCTGTAAAGCTGTTGATTCAGTGGTACATGACAAATTACTTCTAAAACTAAAATCCTATGGCATTTCTGTACTCCTACATAAATGCCTTCCTGTCAAACAGATAACAAGTGGTCAAAATAGGAAGCACTCTATCAAATCCTGTACATGTTAATAGCGGTGTTCCCCAAGGCAATGTTTTAGATTCAACACTCTTCATACTTTACATAAATGACCTTTGTGATCATATTAAAAGCAACTGTGTTCTCTTCACTGATGATGTTAAACTATTCAACACCACCAACAATGCAACTACCCTTCAAAAAGATCTTGACTATGTGTCAGATTGGTCTAACAAGTGGCAACTTCAAATCTCAACCAATAAATGCTCTGTCTTGCAATTTGGTAAAAAAAATCAAAACATAAAATACAAATTAGATGGGCATGACCTTATAGATGACCCTCACTGTGTCAAGGACCTTGGAGTACACATTTCTAAAGATCTAAGTGACCGAGCCCACTGTAACAACACTGCCAAAAAGGCATTAAGAGTTATTAACCTAATCTTGTATAGCTTCTTCTCTGGTAATGTTGTACTACTAACTAGAGCATACACATTTGCTAGACCAATTCTTGAATACAGCTCATCTGTCTGGAACCCACACTGCATATCAGACATAAATACAATCGAGAGAGTCCAGAGATATTTTACGACAAGAGTCCTCCATTCCTCTAACCGCAATAAAATACCTTATGCCACCAGACTCCAAATTTTGGGCTTAGATAACTTAGAACTACTCCGACTTCAGTCTGACCTAAGCATAGCTCATAAAATCATCTGCTACAATGTCCTTCCTGTCAATGACTACTTCAGCTTCAACCACAACAATACACAAGCAAATAATAGATACAAACTCAAGGTAAACTGTTCCAAACTCGATTGCAGAAAATATGACTTCAGTAACAGAGAGGTCAATGCCTGGAATGCACTACCTGACTCTGTAGTTTCTTCCCCAAACCCCCAAAACTTTAACCTTAAACTGTCTACTGTTGACCTCACCCCATTCCTAAGAGGTCTGTAAGGGGCGTGCATAAGTGCACCAGCATGCCTACCGTCCCTGTCCTAATATTGCTTTTTGCTTACTCTTTTAATGTATTCAAATTATGTTTATTCTTTTACCTGTTATTTTATATATGCTTGACAAATAAACTTATGATTATGATATTTGGCCAAATAAAGCCAATATTAGGAGATAAAGAACTTCCATCTGGGAGAGTGAATGTTTTATCCAACCTCAGTTATATGTATGTCTATTATGTTTTCCTAATTAGGTTTATATTTTGTATAAATTGATTTTAAAAAATATTTTTATTGATGTCCACTATATTAAATCAAAAATTATTAGTTGGATAGTCTTATAAATTTCTTAAATACAAATAAATAAATACGAATACATATTCTTAAACTAGGTATTTGAAATAACAACAAAAACAGTTCTTAAGGAGATGACTGGATGAATCATTCTCATTCTCATTTATTCTAAATAATCTAATTGTGCTTTGTGTACCCTCTCCATTCAATCCCACCCATTCGTTCATGCAACCTAATAGATTCCCCCGTCCCCCATGGATTAGTTCAGCTCACCCAAGCAGTTTGCAAGTAGCATTTCTCCACCATAGCAGATTTCTCCAGCTCACAGGAGAAGTTCTCAAGCAGTTGTAAAATTTCTTTTAGGTTAGAAATGTACTTATTCTCCTGGGTCTCTGAAAAGACCCAGAGAATTCTGGGAACTGGGAAGATAGCAATCTCATTTTTCTTCTATGAAAAGATAAGATATGCCTTATCTTAGCAGTAAAGAATTTGGGTACCCTGCATCAGGGTTTTGACTGTATCGGATAGTGCACAATGTTCACAGGGTTTGCCTTGTCTTATTGCTATGTTCACATTTTCACTTCTTTAATTTATTTTGTGTATGAATCAAGGAAGTTTGCTACAATGCTGTTTTGATCACAGCTCTTGATATTTGGAATGACCTTGTTTCAACCAATTTATATTGGATGAACCATAAGTTGTTATGACAATCTGCTTGTTATTGTGCTTTCTTTAAAGTGTTGCTTGTAAACTGAAATTTTCTAGAACAAACCACATTGACTTTGTAGCATGTTTAGTATGGATTTCATACTTGTTTTTGTTTTTATTCATTTATTATTTTTATATTTTATATATTTTTGCTTTATTTTTTATTTTTTTCAGTTGATGAACATGTGTTTATCCCTAGCATGTTTAAACTGTTACTGATGATTCACCCACTACCTCTGCTGGAAGTTGTTCCAAGCTTCCACTTCCTTTTCTGTGAAGTAATATTTCTTTCTTTTTTTTTTATTCTTTTTAATTGAATTTTTCAAAATACATAAACAAAAACAAAACAAAAACAAAAAACAAAAAACATAAATAAACATCACCTAGTGTATAATACAAAAACAAGGGAAAGAGAGGAGTTCATATCTTTGTTGTCAGTTCAAAGTCTCTTTGAGTAGGTACTGGTGTCGTCTCTTCCAAATGTTCAATTGCACTGTCCACAAACGGTTGCCAGATCTTCCAGAATGAGTTTTCCTTTATTAAACCTTTCCTGAATTTTAACTCACATGTTAGCTTATTGTTAAGGGCAAATTTCCAAATTTCTTTATACCATTCGGCCAAATTATAATCAATATCTAATTTCCAGTATCTCGCTATTATTATTCGACCCATAATAATCAATATTCGTACAAGCTCCCTTTCTTCAATTGTTAGCATCTTATCAATTATTTTTAATATGAAAATGATACCTAATCCCAATTTAATTTCCTTTTTAAATATTTTACTGATTTCAATTTCTATTTGGGACCAAAAATTTTTAACTTTACCACATCCAAACCACATATGCTCATATGTCCCGTCCTCCACTTTACATCTCCAACACAATTTGCTAACTTCTTTATTCATTTGGTATAATCTTATTGGGGTCAGATACCACTTCCAAACAAATTTATAATTATGTTCCTTTATTCTAATCGATAAGGCCTTCATTATTCTACTAGTCCAATTTAAATTCCAGTCCTGGTCTGAAATATCTATTTTTAAAACTTTTGCCCAATTACTTCTCATCACGTTTTGTGAGTTATTATCCAAATTAATAATTTTATATATTTTACTAACCAATCTTGTTATTCCAATTTCTCCCTTTCTTATTTGAGATACTATTTCTTCAAATTCCGTTTTTGGCCTTTGTACCCCCAGTCTATCCTTATAATTCTTGGTCCAGTTATTGATCTGTATCTTTTCTAACCAATTTAGCTTCCATTTTTCATATATTTCCTCTTTTTTATGGTTGTCTCTTACCAAATGTATCCATTCTTTTATTCCTTCCAAATTTTTCTCTATTAATATCTGTTTCCTTTCCCTATTTAAATTTAAAGGAAAGTCTCCATCTTCCAAATTTCCCAATTGCAATCTATCTGGAATCAATTTTCTATCAATTTTACTCCAGGTTTTTAACAAACTATTTAAAAGATCATTTCTAATTTTATTTTCCCCGCTATATTCTCCATAAAATATATTTTCCCCCATTTTTCAATTTCTCCTAATTCTAATTTTCCCCATAATTCATTTCCACCAATAATTATTTTAACTACCATCTTTGCATGAAAAGACCTATAATAGTTAATCAATTTAGGTATTCCTAGACCCCTTTCCTTTTGAGTTTGATACCATAACTTTTTGACTAATCTAGGTCTTTTATCTCCATTACAAAATTCATCAATTTTCTTTTGATAGGATTCTATGTCTTTCTCAGAAATATATATTGGAAGCATTTCAAATAAGAAATTAAATTTTGGTAATAGCATCATTTTACTCAATGCAACTCTTCCAAACCAGGATAATGTTAATTTCTTATATTTCTTAATTTTCTCATCAATTTCTCTTATCAATTTATCGTAGTTCATTTTTTTCAATTCATTTGTTTTTGCTGATAATATAATTCCTAAATATTTTATGTTTTCTTTAACTTTTATTCCAAATTGATTCTGGAATTTCTCTTTTTCCTTTTGTGCATCCCAAGTTAATAGCATTTCTGATTAGGCCCAGTTTATAGATAAACCAGTAAGATCTTCAAATTCTTTTAAATGCATCTTAACCTTTTCCATATCTTTTTCTGGATTTTTCATTACAATCAGAGTATCATCAGCATATAAATTAGTTTTAACACCTTTATATCCGTGAAGTAATATTTCTAACATTACTTTTGAACTTTCCTCCTGTCAGTTTGAGATTATGCCATGTTCTTGATTTTTGCTTAATGTTGAAAATACTGACTTTTAGAAACTTACTCACACCCTTAATATATTTAAAAGTGTCAATTATGTCTTCCCCTCCCCCTTTCCCTTCTGTCCTCCAGACTGTACATATTCATTTCCTCCAATCTCTCCTGATATATTTTGTCCCTCAGATCTTGCACCATTTTTATTGCCTGTCTCTGGACTTGCTCAACCTCATCGAAAAGCATGGTTGTATGATATATAATTTGAATATTTCCATTTCATTTATGGTTGACTTATTAAGTCATGTTTCTAAAAGATTTTCTGTTTATTAATGCTTCTTCCCCAAGCTATATCTATTATTATTGTTTAATCAAACAATAACCTATAGAAACTAAATCTACCAAGAGCCAGTTGGAAATTCATCACTCCTCTGTTTCCAAAATATGAAAAATCACTTATACAAATTTGTGTATTTACAGCTCATATATTTTTGTATAGCTATAGTTGTTTTCGGATTAAATAGTGTTCAAAAACTGAAATTTTAATGATGCATTTCTTATTTTGTTTCCTTTTAAAATTATCTCTTAAGTGCTTAATACTGCTTTCTTTGTCTTACAGTTGTTTAGTGTATGTCTGGCTTATAAACAATGAGAAATATGAGTAAAAAAGCTACTATGATAAAATATCATAAAATATAGTTTTATAATATACTATTCCTGGTCGCTGACGGTCCTTTGAAGACCGCCAGACCAGTCGCCCGTTAAAGAGCCGTTTCGGATGTCGGAAACGGCTCGAAAAACTCCAAATTGTGAAGATTTTGTGAGGAGAGCCGGCGGTTACAGGTAGAGTCCCCTGTGAGACCCCCAGACAGTTTTTTCTGTTTCTGGGGAGTTAACAGGGTGTGACTCCCTATTCAAGCCGCTGAAGCTCCGGACGACCGGGAAACTCTGCTAATCAGCAGAGAAAGACAGCGCGGCTAGCATTACCAGGACCAAACAAATAATAAAGAAGAATTGGGACTTTTTGCCAAACAGCAAGTATTAAAAGCTCTGTGAAATATTTGAAAGAATCATAGTTTCAAAGTTAAAGTAACTCGGAACTGAGAAGGGAAAAAAATGGCGCTTGCTTTCAGCGGAGACCAGCTGAAAGCGAAAGTAATTTGACTTGTGTATTTGGTTACATTCTAAAGTAACAAATCCAGCTGGAAGAGGGAGAAAACTTAAAAAAATAGAAACAGTAATTGATCGTTATAGACCTGATTGAATCTGGAGAAACTTTTGGGAAGAGTTGCTAGAATTTGTACTGGAAAAGGAAGATCTTTAAGAGGCAAAATGTCAACAAAGCAAGCAGGGGTGGATTCCCTCACTCATAAGCAGAAGCAGCCTCAAACAGCACAGCTGCAAACTCAGACAAAGGAAGAAGGTTATCAGGATATTATTATTAAAGAAATTAAGAGATCAGAACAGGAGGTCAAAGGAATTATTCAAGAAAAATTTGAAGCAGTCAATAAAGATATTCAAACAGTAGTTAAAGGCCTGTCTGAGGTAGTGTTGCAGATTGATAAAAAAGTGGATAATCTTGCCTCAGATGTGGAGACTAAATTTAAAAAATCTGACTCAAGAATCACAGAGGTTGAAGAAATAACACAAAAAATTGAAAATGAGATTACTATGATGCAATTTTGGTCAATGGAATTTGCTATTAGACTCAGAGGTATAAGAGAGAGCAGCAGGGAAGATCTTAGAAAAATTTGTGCTGATGCTTTAGCAGTTTTACTGAAGGTTGAACCTGATGAAGTCCTATGTAAGATTGACAAGGCTTATAGAGTTAACTCTCGTGTGGCAGTACAAAGGCAATTGCCCAGAGATGTGATATATTTTACAGATAGGAGAATAAGAAATGATATTTTGCAAAATTCATTTGTCTCTGCTGTTCTAGTTGATGGAGTTGAAATTGGAGTTTTCAAAGAATTACCACCTAAAATGCTAAGGGATAGAAAGGATTTTGGATTTCTGGTGGCAGAATTGAAAAAACAGCAAATACAATTTAGATGGGATGCGCCAACAGGTATAATACTGAGGATACGAGGAGTGAGATACCGCTTAAATACCATTGCAAAAGCAGAAGAATTTTATTATAATGTCTTGAGAGCGGGTTCTCCTCCTCCACGTACATCTTTACCAATAGATAAGGATGTTGAACCACAGACCCAGTTTGATCAAGAAACTATGGCACAAATAAAACAGTCGCAAAAGGAGGCAAGAGAGGCACAGGGAGCTGTAGGTGGCGTTGTGGTTGATCCTTTTGCTCCACTTGAAATTTCTCCTTTGGAAGAAACATCTAAAACCATTACAGAGGAGGCGTTGGATCTTGAATTGAGAACATCTAAATTGGAAGAGCAACGTATAACCAAAGCAATGTTTAGACAAATGAAGGAAGCACAACAACAGGAGCAATACAAACCACAACGAGCAAAAAAAGCTAAAGGAAAGTTGCAAGCTGAAGTCATGAGAGGAGCTAAACCAAAGATTATTTCTGTGGAAAAGAACCTTCAGCAATTGCTCTCAAAACTTCAGACTGGATCAAATGACACTTAAATTTTTGTCTTGGAATGTGAATGGATTGAACTCTCCACAAAAAAGAAAAGTATTTCACTATCTGAAGCAATTTCATAATGATGTTATTTGTTTGCAAGAAACCCATATAAAACGGCAAGACCAGAAATATTTGATAAATTCAAGATTGGGAATGCAATTTGTCGCCTCAAATTCAGAAAAGAAGAATGGTGTGGTGATTTATATAAATAAAAGACTTTCAGCTAAAATTATAGAAGCAGATGATTGTGGAAGATATATAGCAATTGAACTTCTTACAGATAATGGTCCAACCCTGTTGGTTGGAATATATGCTCCAAACCAGCAACAGGAAAGTTTTTACAAGATGCTTCATTTAAAAATTTTGGAATGGAATTATACAACTATTTTAATTATGGGGGACTGGAATGGAGTAATCCAACCTAGAAAGGACAAAAAAAGTATGGCTAAATTAGGGGCTAAGCTACCACAAGCTTTTTTTGAAATGCAAGAGGATTTGGAAATGAAAGACATTTGGAGAGTCCATAACCCAAATGAATTGGACTTTACTTTTTACTCAGACAGGCATAAATCCTTTTCCAGGATAGATTTTATCTTGTTAACTACTGACTTACTTCCTAAAGTAAAGAAGACAAAGATATTTCCTAGGACTTTGACTGACCACAGTCTGGTCTGGATGGAAATTGAGATGGGGAAAAGAGAAAGAAGATCCTGGATATTAAACGAAAATTTATTGAGATATGAAAAAAATATAATTGAACTTAAAAAGCACTTAAAGGAGTTTTTTAAACTGAATTTAAATAAAGGTACCCCTATTGAAATAGTCTGGGATGCAGGTAAGGCATATATGTGGGGGTACTGATTCAAATGAACTCTAAACATAGACAGAATCAACAGAAAAAGAGACTAGACTTGGAAGGAGAGATAAAGAAAAAAGAGCAGCAATTGATACAAAAACCAGCAGATGGAAAATTGCAAACAGTTATAAAATTTTTGAAGGATCAATTTCAAATGCTTATAGCAGATCAAGCAGCAACTAATTTACAATTTGCAAAGCACAATACTTTTACTAATGCTAATAAACCGGGCAGATGGTTGGCATATACTTTGAGGAAACAATTAACTACACAAATTATTGATAGTATTGAGTATGCAGGCAAAGACGTTTTTCAACAAGAATCAATTAAGAAGGCCTTTTTGGACTATTATACCAAGTTATATGCTAAAGATAATATACAGAACAGTTGTATAGATAAATATCTAGAAGAAAAAAGAGTTTCAAAGGTCTCATCAGTTCAAAAGGAAAACTTGGATCAATTAATAACAGTTGAGGAGATTAGTTTTGCCATAAAACAACTGAAAACAGCCAAAGCTCCAGGGATGGATGGCCTAACTGCAGTTTACTATAAAACTTTACAAGCGGAAATGATTGAGCATCTTAAAAACTTATTTTGCAATATACAACAAGGAGGTAAGATACCTTCCTCGTGGAAAGCAGCCTTTGTCTCATTGATACTGAAAGAAGAATCAGACTCTAAGAAACCAGAAAATTATAGACCAATATCTCTTTTAAATACAGATTATAAAATTTTTGCAAAAGTGTTAGCCAACAGACTGATGCCAGTTATTCAAGAGGTAATTCATCATGACCAAGCGGGATTTATCGAAGGCAGATATATGAAGGAGAATGTTAGGCAAATCATAGATTTATTGGATTATCTAGATAAGAATAAGCAGATCTCTGTAGCGCTGGTTTTTTTTGGATGCGGAAAAAGCCTTTGATCAAGTGAATTGGAATTTTATAATTAAGACTTTGGAAAAAATGGACTTGGGGGAGCGGTTTATACAGGCGATTGGAGCAATTTATCATGAACAATCTGCACAACTTATTATCAACGGAAGTTTAACATCAAATTTTAATATACAAAAAGGTACAAGACAAGGTTGTCCACTATCCCCACTATTATTTATTTTAACTCTCGAAGTCTTATTGAACATAATAAGGGATTCGAACTCTTTGAATGGAATAGTCATAAGGCAAGAGGACTACAGAACTAGGGCATTTGCAGATGATCTGGTTGTTTCCCTGACACGGCCAATGAAATCAATAATCCAGATGAAAAACATTATAGAAGAATATGGCATGGTATCTGGTTTTAGACTGAATCAGAAAAAAACTAAAATGATTGTTAAAAATTTGACAGAGAGAAAAAAAAAGGAACTGGAAAGAATGGCATGTTTCGAAATTGTCTCAAAGGTCAAATATTTAGGAGTACAAGTCGCAGACTCAAATACAAAATTGTTTCAAAACAATTATGAGGTTCTGTGGCAAAAGATACAAAAAGATATGCAAACTTGGAAGAAACTGCAGTTATCTTTACTTGGAAGAATATCAGCAGTAAAAATGAATGTTTTACCCAGATTTATCTTCTTATTTCAAATGATACCGGTGCTCAAATCTGATAAACCATTGCTAGAATGGCAAAAAGGAGTGAATAAATTTGTTTGGAATGAAAAAAAAACGAGAGTGAAACTGAAAATTATGCAAGATACTCGTGAGAGGGGTGGTCTTAAACTTCCAAACCTTCGATTATATTATGAAGCAGCTGCACTGACACAAATAAGTGATTGGTTTGGAAAAACTAAGACTGAATTGCTGAATATAGAAAGTCACGACCTAGTTTGGGGATGGCACGCATACTTATTTTATGAACACAAAATGGATAAAGTGTTTAATAGTCATATACTTAGAAATGCCTTGATGAGAATTTGGAAGAAGCACCCAACCAATTGGGATTATAAGATTCCGTTTTGGCTGGATCTTGCTGATACCATGTGGAATACAAATATTAAGTCACTCGGGGGGGGGGGGTTATACAAAGAGCTACTTTATACTGAAGGGGGTAGAAGGCAGTTGAAGACTTTGGAAACGCTGTTGGAAGAAGGGATTTCTTTGACTTGGTTGCAGTATAATCAATTGCAGATGAGATGGAAAGAAGATCAACAAACTGGTTTAATGGAATATGAAGTGGAATTGGTTAGACAGATAAAAGAGATAGGTCCAATGCATATTAAGAGAGTTTATAATGTTTTGCTAGAAAGGGATTCAGAAAATGAGTTAGTTAAAGATTGTATGATTAAATGGGCACAGAATTTTTCTCAACCAGTTATGATGGATACTTGGAAAAAAATATGGGTTCCGAATGTTAAATTTACACAGTCACAGAATCTGCGAGAAAATTTTTATAAAATGTTTTATAGATGGCACTTAGATCCCAAGCAATTGTCCTGCATGTACCCTAACGTTCAACCAAAATGTTGGAGATGTAAGTGTTTAGATGCTACATATTATATTTGGTGGACTTGTAAGAAAGTGAAGGCTTTTTGGATAAAAATTTGGTGGGTTATGCAAAATGTTTTGAAGAAAAAAATACAATTTTCTCCGCAATTATTTTTACTAGGTATAGTTAAGGATTTCACACTGGGAGAAACAAAATTGATTTTGTATATGGTGACAGCAGCTAGGTTGTTGATTGCTCAATATTGGAAGAATGATGCCTTACCGACTGTGGACCAATGGACTCAGAAGATGGCTGGATTTGCAGAAATGGCGAAGATTTCAGCTTTTTTAAAAGATCAGACGCTTGAGAATTATATACAGGAATGGAAAAAGTGGATTGATTATATACAGAATAAATATCAGACTAGAAAATATTATGTAGCTTTCAGCTGAGGGGGATTGATGGATAAGTGCTCAGAGACATGGCCAAAGTAAGGAAGGCTGAAATCCGTCCACCACTGAACAAGACACATAAGTTGAAATGGGTCAAGACTGGGTCAAGAAATATCTGAAGACAGATTTTTCAAAGGTTTTATGGACTGATGAGATGAGAGTGACTCTTGATGGACCAGATGGATGGATCCGTGGCTGGATCAGTAATCGGCACAGAGATCCACTTCGACTCAGATGCCAGCAAGGTGGAGGTGAGGTACTGGTATGGGCTGGTAGTATTGAAGATGAACTAGTTGGAATTTTTCGGGTTGAAGATGGACTCAAAATCAACTCCCAAACCTACTGCCTTTTAGAAGACACTTTCTTCAAGCAATGGTACAGGAAAAAATCTGCATCTTTCAAGAAGATTTTTATGTAGGACAATGCTCCATCACATGCATCGAAGTACTCCAATGCATGGCTAGCCAGTAAAGGCCTTAAAGATGAAAGAATAATGGCATGCCCCCCTTCCTCACCTGACCCTCACCCTATTGAGAACTTGTGGGCTCTTCTTAAATGGGAGATTTATGGTGAAGGAAAACAATACACCCCTCTGAACAATGTTTGGGAGACTGTGGTTGCTGCTGCACAAAAAATTGATCGCCAACAGATCAAGAAACTGACAGACTCCATGAATGGAAGTCTGTTATTGAAAAGAAGGATGGCTATATTGGTCACTGATTTTTTTTTGAACTGTCAGAATTGTTTATTTGTAAATTTTGAGTTGTTTATTATTCTCAATTTAACAGATGAAAATAAATGAGTGAGACGGGAAAATTTCATTTTTCATTTAGTTGCATGATAATTCTGCATACTAATAGTTGCCCAATAATTGTGCATACATATATATTCTCCTACAAAAGCCATAACCTCACTTTTACTTTCTTAAATATTCAGGTTTGAGGTTTATTAATATTTTGGATTGACTGAGAGCACTGTAGTTGTTCAATAATAAAATTACCGTATATACTCGAGTATAAGCCGACCCGAATATAAGCCGAGGCCCTCAATTTTACCACAAAAACTGGGAAAACTCATTGACTCGAGTATAAGCTGGGGGTGGAAAATGCAGCAGCTACTGGTAAATTTCAAAATAAAAAAAGACTGGTCAAAAGTGCGAGGACCTGTCAGAAATCACTTTTTTCAGCCCTCTGGGTAGTCCTTTTGTACATATGGACTACTCAGAGGGCTGAAAAAGTAATTTTTGACTGGTCCTCGCACTTGTGACCAGTCCTCGAACTTACGACTGTCCTCACATTTTACATTTTTGCCCTATCTTGTCACCATTTCCCTCTCCCCCTCTCTTTCTCATTCTTTCTCTCTCCCCCTTTCTCTCTCCCCCACTCTCTCTCTCATTCTCTCTCCCCCTCTTTCTCTCTCTCTCCCACTCTCTCTCTCTCTCTCATTCTCTCTTTCATTCTTTGTCTCTTTCTGTGTCTCAGCCCTCGCCACCCCTGATTTCAAGCCCCATAATGCTCAGCCTGCCTAAAGAATGATGCCCTCTGTAGATTCACCCGCCCAACTCCAGTGCCCCTATTCCCCAGCCAACTTGACGTCACTCACTGTTAGAGCCAGGACCTGCACATTTTGAAGCTCATTCTACCCTTCTGAAGCCCCCAATGCTTTGAGTTTCCCTCCACCACCCAAGCAAACATCGGAGCCTTCTCTTGCAGAAGCAGAATCCAGCAGAGAAATGGAATAATGGGGGGGGGGAGGAATGGGAAGGAGAAGGAGAAGGGGTAATTAGCAGAATCCAGGCACAGAAATGGAAAAACGGGTAGGGGGAATGGGAATGGAGAGGAGAAGGTGTAAGAAGACGTTTCCTTAGATCACTGACACTCCCAGCAATGAGTTTGGTGGAGATGTAAGGAAATGTCTTCCAGCTCTTCAAGATTGACTTTAAGCTGACAGCAAAAGTAGTGGGGGGGGGGCAACAGGGGTATATGTGTTTATGTATGTCCCTCCCTCCACAAGAACTTGGAGGCAGACGCTGCCCCTCTGAGGAAAAGAGGAGGCGGCGAAGCCCTGGCTGTCACCTGGGAGAGGAGGAGGGCACGCTGGGAAGCTCCCTTCCCCGCAGTCCTGCAAAGCTTGCCTGCCTTCCACGTGGCCCGGTTCAGGGGCATGGCCAGCCACCAATTGCTACCAGTACGGCAAACTCGCCTCAATCTCCGCTACCTACTCGCCCGAGCCAGTCCAAAGCGGGAGCATTTCACCCCTGCCTCCCTGCAACCCCTAAAGCCAAAAAGGGGCACGGGGGAGGGGCGCCGCACCCCCCCCCACACACACCCCATTTTGGCTTTAGCAAGCCTCTCTGCAACCCCGGGAGCCAAAACAGTTGCAGGGAAAAAGGCATTTTTTTCCGTGACTCGAATATAAGCTGAGGGGGCTTTTTTCAGCCTGAAAAACGGGCTGAAAAACTCGGCTTATATTCGAGTATATACGGTAATCCTCCAAAATATAGCTTGCCTAATAATTGTGCACACAGTGTATTTCATTGTTAAAATTTCTGAATAAGAAACTTCATTGATGGACTTCCGGTTGACGTGGCAAGAACAGCTGGAAAATAGTGGAACTCTGCCAGGCTCTGTGCAATGCAGCCAGCAACTGCTTGATGGGAGACCCTATGGGATTAAGCCGCCCTGGAGGGGTGGTGAAGAAAGGAAAGGCACTTTAGCAATCATGAGGAAACTGCAATTTCCTCATTGATCTGAAGAAAGCTCTTCTGAATGGCAGCAGCGATAACGGCCATCTTGGTTTGTCACAAGCTGGGACAACTGGGACACTAAGATCTTGTGCTGGAGTGGTGTGTAGACAGAGCAGTGAACCTGGGTGAGAAAATTTTCAACTGTTACCTTAGGGATTTAACCTAAATTAAAAGTGCAAAAAAAATGATCTCCAAACGTTAAAAAAGCAGCGATTGGATTTATGGAGAAAGATTAAAGACTAAACAACTAAAGAGGAAGATTAAAGATTGGAAGCCATATTAGGCTAGAAGCTTCAATGTTGCCACCTCCTCATGTGTGGGAAAGTAGGAGGGGGGATTTAGGAGAGGGGAGGTTTTTTAAAGAAAATTTTTTTATTTATATGCCGCCCTTCTCCGGAAACTCAGGGTGGCTTACAATGCATTAAAGCAATAGCGTCCATACTTTTGTATATTTTATACAAAGTCAGCTTATTGCCCCCACAAACCGGGTCCTCATTTTACCCACCTTAGGAAAGATGGAAGGCTGAGTCAACCTTGAGCCTGGTGAGAATTGAACTGCAGGTAGCTGGATGTTAAATGCTGCCTTAGTAGGAGGCATTAGCCTCCTACACCACTCAGGCTCTTGTTAGTTAGTAGACATAATTGCATTCTTCCTATTGGTCAAGGTCAGGGTGAGCCAGCATCTGGAGGAGGAGTGGTCAGGGGCAGGCTTGAGGTGGAACGGATGATGATTGGAGCATGTGACCGAAAGGGGAGAAAGGGGTTGGTTTTGGGAGCTTTGTATTATTGAAGGAAAACCCGGGTTTTTCAGATTCAGGATTTCCCAGATGTGCCAGTTTCCTTATTGCTAGTAAAGTGAACTTTGGAAAATGCCTGCTTCAGTGTCTTTACTGGGAGTTGGGGGTTTTCTGGAATGCTGACATTATCCCATATCTCCCCTTTTTGAAGTAAAAGAAAAACCTAAAGGATGATTTAAAACATAGAAAGCCTGGAGAAGCCAAACAACATTGTGAAAAGTGACTATTGGGAGAAATTGCTTTTCTAAATTTTCCTGATAGCGGACTCGAGACTCCAGGCATGGGATTCACTCTGTCTTCTAGCTCTACAGACTAGGTTGTAATTTGAAGAGATGCCCCCTCTGGTGCTCCTCTCAGTTTCAACTCAGTCTCAAGCAGTTCAGACAGTGTTTGATGGACTTCCAGATAAAATTGGAATTATTAGAGAGGTTTGTTAGGAAAAATTGGACAGTTAGCAAGGGCTCCAAAGGAGAGAACAATCAGGCTTCAAGGGGCTGCAGCATTTTGTTCTTCGCTCTGGGGATCCGTGTGGAGCAGCTGGCAGGCGGTGGGACCCGTTTGAGGCTGCTGAGGCAGAACCGCCATTTTGAGGTTCCATAATGGTGGAGCAGCGACAGATGAAAGGAGGACTGAGCCAGGCCCCCAGAAAAGCAGTGAATTACCCCAGCAGACCATGGAGAAGATAAGTGGCAGTGCAGGGGCACTTGCAAGTGGTGATGCAGCCGTGCAGACCCATTTATCTGCCTTTCAGGCACCGAGGCGCACAGATAAGCCCAGGTTTACTACAGCTTCAGCATGGTAGACATTTGAGTACGAAACAACTGCCAGAGCCATTGGGAGCAGTGGCAGCAGCCATTTTGTCCCTTTTTAAAATGTTTCACAGCCATCAGTTTTAAAAAAAGAAACGGCTGGCAGAAGGGCCTGGTTTTCAGCCCTCGGGCATGGCTCAGAATTAGGGGGACTGCGGGAGTGATCCTGTTCTATGGAGCGGTCCCCAATTGGCATTCAAGGGGCTTCAGAGGTTCCCTCTTGTGAGGTCCACATATCAAATTTAGAAGCGTAAAGGGCATTAGCCTGAGCCCGCTCAGAAACCTTGAAGCCCCAGCCCAACTTAGTAAGACAGGAGATTGGCTGGTTCAGGCCAGCATTTGTCTATTTTGCCTGTTTAGGGCTGGTTTGCTGCTGCAGCAGCTGGTGAGGACAGTTCATTGACATTAATGTCAAGGACTTGTGAGTGATGGAAGGACAGTTCTCTGGATGTTAATAAGGGGCCTTTGTGGCTTCCCCAATTGCTAAGATACACAACTTTCAGCAACGGGCAGTTGGCCTTAAGGGCTGCAGCCTCACATTATGTTCTGCCCCAGCTATGGACCCCAAAGAACGCAGCACACACAAAGTCCATACAAACCTTAGTTAACTAATTAAGGACTACTAATGAGCTTTCTTAGTAATTGTTTGAATACAAGTACAGTTTAAATCAGTCTTTTCTGAACAAGGGCTGTTAGTTTTAACTTCATTAACAGCCGACAAGAATCCAAAGAATAATAACTCAATTCTGAGGCACAGTATTTCAGATAACCATAATCTTACTGTGGTTGGGAGAATGCCCAGAAGCAATTTGCAGGAAAACTGACAAGAGAGAAACAAGAGCCAAATCAAACATTTCTGGAATCAAGATGCGAAGGAATATGAATGAAGTTGTTTCCTGCAAAGTGCATCAGTCATCGTCCTTCCTTTAATAGGCTAGGGGAGTGGCCAATTAGCCCCAAGCCTTACTCTCAAGGAGACCTCCTCCTGAGGAGCCACTCCTGCCTTTTAACAGCTCTGTGCGCTTGTGCATTGAGAAGAGGCTCCTCCTCTTCTTCCTCTTCACTTATGGGAGCTTCTGGAGGTTCTGAAGGCCCTGGCTGAATCCCCGCCTCTGGCACCACATCTTCTCCAGCCTCCTCATTGTCTTACTCGAGCGCCAGGTGCACAGGCTGCTGGCACAGCACTACACCACCCTCCTCACTGTCGGAATCAGCTACTAACTGCACAAGCTGCCGACGGGCCACAACACATTAGGATGGCATTGGAGGAGTCTTTTAATGACCCTATGGAGTTGGGTGAGGGATCTCATTCCCACGGATCTAAGGGACGAGGCTCCAAACACAGCCATCATAGAGCTAAGAGGGGGAACAAGGAGGTGGTGGCCAAATTAAAGGCCAAGACCATATCTCTCAGGAGACCATCTAAGGCTCAGGAGAAGGCTGAACAGCGCCTGCACAAGGCTTTAGAGAAGCAGGTAGAGAAGGGAACCAAAGCGGCCGAGAAACACAAACACATCCATTCCTAAGGGAACATAGAGACCAGAGCAGGACCTGTGCAACAGGTGGCAGACCTGGCCTTGGATCTGGACTTGTTGGAGGAGCCAGACCCTTCCACTGGGGTCAGAGCCCACTGACATTAGGTGCCAAGGCATACAAGGGGGCTACTGCTTCCCCAGAGGGCTCTATGGCCCCAATGGAGATGATGGAACACCACTCTGGGGGCGGAGCTACATAAACACCAGACATGGTCCAGAAATGGATCTCAGAGGCAGTGCTGCACAGCTTTCAAGCCGGCAGACAACAGCATAGACAGTCAGCAATAAGAGCAGAGTCACCAATTCAGGGTACCTATCAGCACGTTTCAGACCAGAGGGAGAGGCTGTCTTAGCAGAGTGCTGCTGCTTCTTCCTCCTCCTCCTCCTCCTCCTCCTCCTCCTCCTCCTCCTCCTCCTCCTCCTCCTCTTCTTCTTCTTCTTCTTCTTCCAATGAATATCGATCCTTCGAGGAAGGGCAACTGGAACAGGAGCTGTAGGATGAGGAGGGTCTATTACCAGACCAACCCATTTTCAAGGGGTTATTCCACCCTCACTTGTTCAAGGCCCTACTATTCAAAACGAAGGCCTCAACTAAGTTGGGCACCACAGACCTAAAGCAGGTAGGGTCCATGACAGAGCAGGACCTGGCTGAGCTACTCTTTTCAGAGCCAGCCACAGAAATGGATGCAATTCCTGTGCCTCCATTATTTTTGGATATGATCCAGAGACAGTGGGCTTCTCCAAGGTTGCATCCAAACACGATTTCATATGAACGAAGGTTTTACAATGCGACACCTGATCTTAATGACCTATTACAGGTACCAGAGGTGGATGAGCCAGTGATGGCTTTAGCTTCTCCTTTCGCAGCACTAGCAGAGGTGGAGGAGGTTCTGAAGCCAGAGGACAGAAAACTGGAGCTAGCGCTCTGCAAGGCACATCAGGCTGTGGCCTGGGGAATAAAGGCAGCCAAAGCTGCATCTTTCTTTACCAGGGCATCTCTGCTCTGGTTAAAACAGATACATGAAAAGGTACCGGCCAGTGATGTTAGAGCCCATTAAGAATTTAACAAAGTAGTGGTGGGTGCAGAATTCACTGCAGATGCCACACTGAATTCCACCAGCACCATTGCAACTGCAGTTACGGCCAGATGCCTGCTATGGCTCAGAAATTGGCAGGCTGACTTCAAGCAGAAGTGGAGGCTAGCATTAGTTCCATTTAAAGGATCTAACCTTTGGACCCTCTTTTGGTAGAGGCTAGGGACAAGCAGAAAGTATTGCCGGCCCTATCTAGGCACTTTGATAACCAAGCTGCGACCACCTTTAGGCGGTCTTATTTTCAGCCCTACAGGGGATCAAGTTTTAGCCATGCTCAGAAAGGGTTCACTCCAGGACAGGGATACCAGACAACACAGTACCAGACAGATCCGGGATTCCCAGACAGAAACAGAGCACGTCCTACGAATAAGTGGCCATTTTGTGGGGGGAGCAATCACTCCTTTCATTACCCCCGCTGACTTCAGAGACAGGGCTCCCATTGGTGGCTGACTAGGTCTCTATGCAGACCAGTGGGAGCAGTCAACCACAGACGCGTGGGTAAGGGAGACCATAACATCCGGTCTTTCCCTGGAATTTCTCGTATCACCCCCAAGGATTTTGTCCACTGCCCTGTATCATGGGATGCGACCAAGAAAAACATCATGGACACCACCATCCAGAATTTGCTGGAAATTCAGGCAGTGGAGCCTGTTCCCATAGAAGAACAGAAAAGCGGGTATTATTCCATGTTATTTGTAATACAGAAGGCCTCCGTGGGGGTGGGCTGCGACCAATCCTCAATTTAAAGGGCCTGAACAAATTTCTGAGGTATCGGAGGTTCAAGACGCATTCTCTACAATCAATCTTGGAGAATGTACAAAAGGGAGACTTCTTGACCTCCATAGACCTCATGGAGGTGTACTTGCATGATCCAGTTTCTCTGCAACACAGGCAGTACCTGAGATTTTGCAACAACGGCAAGTATCTCCAATATCATGCCCTCTCGTTTGGTCTAGTATCAGTCCCCCAAGTGTTTACAAAGATATTGGCGGCGTTGAGGGCTTCACTCAGGGCCAGGCCTGTCCAGGTTCAGGCTTACCTGGATGACATTCTGGTCCAATCAATATCTTATGTACAAATGGAGGGGAACTTACAGACTACGATACGTTGCCTGCAGGCACATGGCTTCTCCATCAATGTGGAGAAGAGCCATTTCATGCCGACGACTCACCTTTTACATCTGGGGGTGATAATAGACACCCTAAACAGTCAGGTTTTCTTGTCCCCGGAGAGATTGCAGAGCATCAGAAGTCTAATAGTGCAGATTCGCTCCAACAGAGCAGTGTCACTAGACTTACTCACTACTCTATTAGGCAAGATGATTTCTTGCATCAATGTAATGCCTTGGGCAAAGCTCCATGCTCAACCTATGCAGTGGTTTCTACTACCATTTCAGAGGGCAGGCCGGGGCAGTTCCCCTGCCAGAGTTCAGGTACCAGCAGATGTGTTGACTTCTTTCAACTGGTGGGGGTCCAGTCGCATGGAAAAAGGTTGTTATTTCAGGGACCTGGACAATCTGATGGTCACAACGGATGCCAATCTCGAGGGCTGGGGAGCCCATTGCAAGAATTTAGTGGCACAGGGGACTTGGTCAATGACAGAATCATGTCAGAGCATCAATTGGCTGGAAGTGAGGGCAGCACGCTTGGCTCTCAGGAAATTCAAGGCCCAGATTGTGGGTCATCACATGCTCCTGTTGACCAACAACATAGCCACCAAGGGTCACGTAAACCGACAAGGGGGCACACACTCCAGGTCACTGATGGAGGAGGCGAGGCTCCTCTGTTGCTGGGTGGAGAAGCACTTAATATCCATCAAAGCCAAGCACATTTCGGGCTCAAGCAATGATTGGCTAAGCAAGGCTACCATAGACCATTCAAAGTGGTGCCTACTGCCAAAATTGTTCCAGGAGATTGCGGTTCGATTCGGTCAATTGATCGTGGACCTTTTCACATCACTGACAGTCAACTGCCTCGTTTCTTCTCTGGGTTCCTAGCACAGGGGTTGGAGGGAGTCAACACCCTTCGTTGCCCTTGGCCCCAGGGACTTCTTTACACATTTCTGCCCATGGCACTGATGCCACAGGTGGTCAGTCAGATTTTGCGGGACAAGGCAGAAATAATTCTCATTGTCCCGCATTGGCCCAGGCTTCTGTGGTTCGCGGATCTGGTCATAGAATAGAATAGAATTTTTTATTGGCCAAGTGTGATTTGACACACAAGGAATTTGTCTTGGTGCATATGCTCTCAGTGTACATAAAAGAAAAGATACATTCATCAAGAATCATAAGGTACAACACTTAATGATAGTCGTAGGGTACAAATGATACAAGCAACAAAATTACAGTCATACAGTCATAAGTGGAAGGAGATAGGTGGTGGGAACGATGAAAAGATTAATAGTAGTGCAAACTTAGTAAATAGTTTGACAATGTTGAGGGAATTATTTGTATAGAAGAGTGATGGCATTTGGGGAAAAACTGTTCTTGTGTCTAATTGTTCTCGTGTGCAGTGCTCTATAGCATTGTTTTGAAGGTAGGAGTTGAAACAGCTTATGTGTCAGGTTCCGATGTTATCTCAAATAAATTTCATTCTCAAACACACAGTCTTTAATGAAATCTTTCATTGATTGAAAAATAACAATCTGTCCTGAACTCATTTGCAGCCGAAACTGACTCTTTGATCCCAAACCCCTCCCTTTCCGTTCCTCAAACCCCAGTGTCTCATTGGCCATCTTCCAAATCAGTCTTCCATCCCGGCTTGCTTCAAAGCAGGGAATTTCTCCCTTCCCTCCATCACCTAGGTGACGTTATCTGCCGAGTGGAGAAGAAACTGTGTGAAAAGCCAAGCTGCTAAAATTTCAAACTGCTGCTTCTAAACATTTTTCTCTTTTCATGTCAGCGATGGAGCAAGAATGATTTAGAGCGCTGACATCCGGCCCCTCTCCCTTCATTTCTCAAGGACGGCCTGCCGAGAAGGAAAAAAAAAATACAAGTTAAGCATCGTTATCCCGTCTGAGGGTGTGTCCCCCTCCCTCCCAGCTTGCCCGGGTGATCTACATGGAATTTGGCTATAAGGCGGTCAGCTTGGATGTTTGTGCTTGTCAGCGACTTAAGTTGCATTTTTTCATCGCTGCCATAATCAAAGAGAAAAAGGAAAAGAAAACCAGAGCTAGAAGTACAGTTTGAAATTTAGTGCTTGGCATTTGAGATATTGTCCTTCTCCCACTCCCTTAATAGATAGGGTTACCCAGGTGATGAAGGGAGGGGGACATTCCTGTGATCTAAAGTAGTGGGCAGAAGAGACTGACTTGGAAGATGGCCAATGGGCATTGAGATATTGTGAGGCAGAAGGGGAGGGGTTTGGTTTCAGAGAATCAGTTTTGGCTGCATATGAGTTTTGGTCGGATCGTAAATTCTTTAATAAATGAGAGATTCATCAAAGACTTTGTGTTTGAGAATGAAATTTATTTGTGATTATGCCGAAACCTGACAGACAGCCAAAACTCCTTTCCAAGCCAGGCTGGCTGACTTCAAAGCTCCCACCTCCGTCCCAGATATTTGGGGTGAGTGGAGGAATAGTCCATACGCCATGGCTGGAAGCCGTTTATCCCAGGAAAGTTTACTGGAGTTCAAGCAACTGGAGGAGAGCCAGTCCTGACTCCGGCCAGCTTGGATACCTCGGGATCTCATCTCCCCTCTCCCCCAACGAAGCTGCAGGATAGCCCAGCTCGGACCGGGACGCGAGCCAAGGAAAAGAAAGATAAGTACACGGGCCCCTTGCCAAAAGTTGCGAAGGTCGCATATAATAATGCTGTCCACAGTAGCATGGGATTAACTCCATTTAAAATATGAGTGGTATGGATTTCGCCCCCATGCCAGAGTACCCGAGGGAGCCCCCTTCCTCAGTCAGTTTGACCGACTGGATGACAATGTTGAGGGAAAACTGGGAGAACGTTAAGAGGGCATTGGCCAAGGCCATGCAGGCGGTAGATGTGTTTCAGGAATAGTTTGGATAACTGGCGGGCCGAGGACAGCCTGCTGCAAGGAATGAAGTGTGCCTGTTTGGAGAATAAGTCTATTATAGTCCAGATCACTGTATTCCCGCCACTCCTCGGTAGTTCTACTATGAAGTCCATCGCAATCTCCTCCCATGGTCTTGTCGATTCAGCTACTGGTTGCAACTGTCCGGGAGAGCATCCTGGTCATGTCTTCATCGTGGCAAAAATGGTACAACTTTTTACATAACTGTCTATGTCCTTCCTCATGTGGGGCCACCAGAATTGTCTTTGTACTAAGTGCAGAGTCTTTAGGAAACCAAAATGTCCCTCTGGTTTAACGTCGTGCCTCCTCTTGAGGATCAGGGTGCATAGAATCTGTGGGACATAGAGCTTTGTCCCCTTCCATGCTAGGTCATTCCTTTTTGTCAAGAGATGTTGATTGTCTCGGAACCAGGGGTCCGCTGCTGTTTCAGTTTTGAGCCTTGTCGTTATGTCACTTGCAAGTTTGCCCTGCTGGTCGTGCTGTTGCCGTCTGGTGACCACCTGACCCACGACTTGGGCAGAGGGGATGATGGCATTCACTATCTGCTCCCGCTCACTGTTATATTGGGGCATCCGGGAGAGTCCATCGGCCAGAAAGTTCTTCCCCCCTGGGATGTGCTTAAGCTTGAAGCTGAAACGATTGAAGTATTGCGCCCAGCGGACTTGCCTGGGCGACAACTTCCATGGGGTTCTAAGTGCCTCCAGATTCTTGTGATCAGTCCAAACTTTGAACGGTCTCTGGCCTCCCTCTAGTAGGTGTCACCAGGTCAGCAGCACCTATCTCACCGCGAACGCTTCCTTCTCCCATGCTGCCCATCGCCTTTCTGCGTCGGTGAGCTTTCGGGAGTATAGGCACAAGGTTGTAGGCTCCCTTGGCCGTTCTTTTGGAGCAGCACAGCCCCTACTGCCACATCACTGGCATCTGCTTGGATGATGAAGGGCTGTTCGAGGTCAGAATGCTTTAAGACAGGTTCTTTTGCAAATATCTCTTTCAGTGCTTCGAATACCCGCTGGTGGGTTAGGTCCCATTGTAGGGGTTGTCCTGGGCGGAGCTTTGTTGCGGGACTCCCTGTCTTTAGGAGGTCCATCAGAGCTTTGGCAATTCTTGCAAACGAGGGGATGAATTGTCTGTAGAAGTTCGCGAACCCTAAGAAGCTTTGCAGTTGTCTGCGGGTGCGAGGGAGTTGCCATTATAAAACTGATTGTACTTTTGCTGGATCCATCTCTACCCCCTCGTTTGATATTCGGTAACCTAAGTAGTCTCGGCATGATTGGTGGAACTCGCATTTTGACAGTTTGACATACAGGTTCGCCCTCAGCAGTTTCTCCAATACTTGGTGGACGAAGGGTAAGTGTTCATCTAAGGTTTCCGTGTAAATGAGAATGTCGGTCAGGTAGATGAGAACCCCTTTGTAGAGGTGGTCATGTAGGACTTCATTTATCAGCTGCATGAACACCGCCGGGGCTCCCTGCAGTCCAAAAAGCATCACCTTAAATTGGAAACTCCCTAGGGGGCAGTTGAATGCTGTTTTCCACTCATCCCCTTCCCTGATGTGTATTCGGTAGTAGGCTTCTCGGAGGTCTAGTTTGGTGAAAACTTTACCTTTGGCCAGGTGGGCTAGCATGTCTTTCATGAGGGAAAGGGGATATAAGTTGTGTATGTAGACGGAGTTGATACCTTGGAAATCCACCTCTAGATGCATAGAGCCATCTTTCTTCTCTTTAAAAAGGACCGGTGCCGCGACCCGTGGTTTAGCTGGCTCAATGAAACCCCTTTGTAGGTTCTTGTCTATGTAGTTCCGTGTTTCTTGCATTTTGCGGGGCGTCATGGCATATAGTTTAGGCTTAGGTAATTTCGCTCCAGGGATGATCTCAATGACGCAATCGGCCTCACGGTGGGGGGGGGTAGAACGTCACACTCGGCCTCGCTAAACACCTCTGCAAGGTTTTGGTACTCTTTGGGGATCTGCTATGTGTCGTGGAAGCTGTCGGATGCGGCCGCCAATTGCTCTGTTGTACCCTTAGGGAGGGCCCTTGCATTGGCGGCATCTTCCTTTGCTGGGGTGGGGAGGATTGGGGCCCCTGTGTGGTGAGCATCTCCTCTGGTTGGAGCGGGAGCGGTTGGGGGCACTTTGCAATCTTCAGTCTGTGGGTCCCCCCCTTGCCACCAGATGATTGGGCCCCATTTGTCTAGCCATGAGAGTCCCAGTATGACCGGGTCAGTCATTTTGGGGGCTATTATGAACCGAACAGTTTCCCAGTGGTCTCCTAGTCCAGTCTCACTGGCTCGGTCAAGTATGTGGCGTAAGCCTCCCACCCTAGGGATCCATCCACTTGTTCAAATCGTATGCGATGGTTGAGCCTTTTTGCACGGATTCCCAACTTTAGGACTATGGGTAAGTTAATCAGGCATCTCGTGCAACCTGAATTTATTGGGGCTTGGAAAGTCCCTTGGGTCCCTGTTTTAGGGTCTGTTAGGCGTATGGGGAAAAGAAAGGGGTGGATGGGTCCACTCAGCATCGGGTCGTCTTCACCCTCATCCTGGCTGTCATACGACTCAGGGGATTGAACTGCCTCATCCAGGGCCCCTCTTGCTTCGGTCAGGTGGGCGAAGATCTCTGGGCCCTGGGGGGCTTTCTGTGGCGCATTGGTGGCACGTTTGGGTCCTCGTTCCAGTTGTGCCCTGGGTGGTGGGTCTGACCTCGGTCTTGGGGTTCCACACACTGCTGCCAGATGACCGATCCGCCCGCACCTATAGCACCTCAGTGGGCTCCATGGGATGACTGGTCTCTGGATGGGTTGTGGTGCTGCGGTTCCTCGTCTGCCATGTGGTCTCTGGTCAGGTTGGCCTTTCTCCCTACTATCTGGCTGCTTCGACATGTTGTTGGCCTGCAGTCTCCTGTCGACTTTTATCGCTACTCGGAACCATTCAGAGAGTCGGTTAGGGATGTCTCGATAAGCGGTCACTTGGGCAATTCGCTTATCTAGGCTCGTTCTAAAAAAATACACCAGTAGTCACTCTGGCAAGGGAGGTAGGGTCCCAATGACTCTCCTGAACTCACGGATATGTTCCCGGATAGGCTTCCCTTTCTGCATTAGGTTCGTGAGCTCATCTTCCACATATGGGTCCTCTTGTGCCTCTTCGAACTGGGTTCGTAATAGTTGTAAGAACCCATCTGCGTTTTGAGTTGGGGGGCCTGTTCTTGTAGAGGGCTGCTGACCATCTTCTTGCTTCTCCCTCCAACCCCTCTGAAATGGCACTGACTAGGGCTCTGGGAAATGGATAGAGGTGCCCGTAACGTTCAATGTAGATTTCAGCTGTGTCGAGGAATTGCCCCAGCTGGTCTGGGTCGCCATCGAACTTCCGTCTGAAGCGGGGTGGGTCCTCCCTCACTGCTCTATCCTCCCAGTGTGGGGCTCTGTAAACCTGCTCTTGGTGCCACTGATCCACTTCTTCTCCTCTCATTCTAGGGTAGGGAGGTGGTGTCCTGTCCTGACGGCTTTGCTTGCTGTGCAAGGGAGGAACCCATGGATGCGGTTTGGACTTTCTCTCCTTCTGCCATGGGGGGGGGGGGAAGGGCTGCATCTCCACCTAGAGCATCTCAGTTCAGCAGGCTCGACTAATCCCCCCCTCTCCTTGGGCCTGCATGATGGCTCCTCCTCCAGAAGGGTGGCACGGTCAAATTTCTCCTTCAATTCATCTATGGAGCACTGGAGTGGCTTCCCTGAAGCTTTGTGGTGCCTGGCCTGCTGCCAGTCCAATAGCCAATCCACCCTCCCCAACTCACTTAGGGGTTTCCGCTTTCCCTGAACGTTCGGGAAGGGAAATTCAGCCTCTGCAGATTTTGGCAAGGGCCCCAGATACTTATCTCCCTTCTTTTTGGCTTGCATCGCAGTCATCTGACCTTGGCTGTCTTGCAGCTTTGTTGGGGGAGGGAGGGGATGAGGCCCCGAGGTATCCAAGCTGGCTGGAGTCAAGACTGGCTCTTTTCCAGTTGCTTGAAGTAAACTTTCCTGGAACAAATTACTTTCTGCCATGGCATCTGGACTGCTCCTCCATTCACTCCATACGTCAGGGAGGGAGCTAGAGGTTTGGAGGTCAGCCAGCCTGGCTTGGAAAGGAGTT
Source organism: Ptyas mucosa (assembly GCA_012654045.1). Lineage (NCBI taxonomy): Eukaryota > Metazoa > Chordata > Lepidosauria > Squamata > Colubridae > Ptyas > Ptyas mucosa. The sequence continues at coordinate 1,345,249 of WNWU01013597.1, read as the reverse complement.
TCGGCTGTCTGTCAGGTTCCGATGTTATCTTAAATAAATTTCATTCTCAAACACACAGTCTTTAATGAAATCTTTCATTGATTGAAAAATAACAATCTGTCCTGAACTCATTTGCAGCCGAAACTGACTCTTTGATCCCAAACCCCTCCCTTTCCGTTCCTCAAACCCCAGTGTCTCATTGGCCATCTTCCAAATCAGTCTTCCATCCTGGCTTGCTTCAAATCACAGGAATTTCTCCCCTCCCTCCATCACCTAGGTGACGTTATTTGCCGAGTGGAGAAGAAACTGTGTGAAAAGCCAAGCTGCTAAAATTTCAAAGTGCTACTTCTAAACTTTTTTCTCTTTTCATGTCAGCAATGGAGCAAGAATGATTTAGAGCGCTGATATCATGTCCAGAATGCGAGGGGTCTGTAAATATTTTCACATCCCTCTTTTTGAATTGTGCAGTATACAGGTCCTCAATGGAAAGCAGATTGGTAGTAAGTGTTTTTTCTGCAGTTCTAATTATCCTCTGAAGTTGGTGTCTGTCTTCTTGGGTTGCAGAGCCAAACCAGACAGTTATAGAGGTGAAGATGACAGACTCAATATCCTCTGTAGAACTGGATCAGCAGCTCCTTGGGCAGTTTGAGCTTTCTGAGTTGGCGCAGAAAGAACATTCTTTATTGTGCTTTTTTGATGATGTTTGTGATGTTAGCTGTCCATTTTAGATCTTGTGATATGGTAGAACCTAAAAATTTGAAAGTCTCTACAGTTGATACTGTGTTGTCTAGTATTGTGAGAGGTGGAAGTATGGAAGGGTTTCTCCTAAAGTCTACCACCATTTCTACGGTTTTGAGTGTGTTCAGTTCCAGATTGTTCCAGTCACACCACGAGGCTAGTTGTTCAACCTCCCATCTGTATGCGGATTCATCATTGTCTCGAATGAGACCGATCACTGTTGTATCATCTGCGAACTTCAGTAGTTTAACAGATGGATCGTTAGAGATGCAGTCATTGGTATACAGAGAGAAGAAAAGTGGAGAGAGCACACAGCCTTGGGGGACCCCTGTGCTAATTGTACAGGTATTTGATGCGATTCTGCTTAGCTTCACCTGCTGCTTCCTGTTTGTTAGGAAGCTTATGATCCACTTGTAAGTGTGTTCAGGTACCTGGTTTAGCTTAGATAGAAGTGTATCTGGAATGATGGTATTGAATGCTGAACTAAAGAGGACCCTTGCATAGATCTTTGGAGATTCAAGATGTTGTAGGATGTAGTGCAGAGCCATATTAACAGCATCATCTGTCGATCTATTTACTTGGTATGCAAATTGCAAGCGGTCTAACAGCGGATCTGTGTTGGTTTTCAAGTAGTACAGCACTAGCCTTTCAAAGGTTTTCATGACTACAGATGTTAGAGCAACTGGTCTGTAGTCATTCAGTTCCTTGATGGTGGGCTTCTTTGGCGCTGGGATGATAGTAGAGTGCTTGAAGCAAGAAGGAACATAGCACGTCTTAAATATTTCAGGGTGGCTTTGGAGGATTAAAGATGTAATGGCTAAAATCTGAATAACATTCCTGCCTCATGTATTCAGTAATAAATAAAAATAAAGTTAAACGAAACTGGCTCATTTTGTATGAGCAAATTCTAATTCTGATAATGCCTTAATACCCGTATTTGCATGCCTGGAAGATTGTCCATCAGTAAGATTGGCTATTTTAAGGTGAAGGGGTGGGTGGGTGAGGTGTGATCTATGAACTCAGTACCCTGTATTTTACCCATATTTTTACAGCAGAACAGAGGTAATATGAAACTTTATGCTTTTATCACAATATCTTATGAGATATTAAATATTGCTGTTGACCTTCCTTTGGACTACTTAAGGCAAGTGAGCTTTTGGCCAGGACTGAAGTCATTTATAGTAGAAAGTATTTGACACTTGGTCTTATTAATAATGAATAAAATTACTATTAATACTCACTTTCACAGTTCATTTTATACAGCTGAACTTTTCTCATTTGATAGAATTTTAGTAGACAACTTTTGTTATATAATCTATCTCTAGTTATATTTTATTTATTTTTTTGGCTTTGGCAATGACTTGTACAAACTTTGTGTTTTATAACTGGATTTTATTATGGGGTATTACATTGTTCTATTACTGTTACATTGTATACAAGTTTATAAACTTAAAATGAAAGCAATTTATATGCTTTTAAAATAAATAGTTGGGGTGGGGGTGGGATCAAGGATTGCTGTTATTCATTGAGCATGAAAATATCCAGGGCTACCAATACATGTACGTTTTACTGACTACCTAAATCAGTATCTGTTTTATAATGACAGGTGGTCTGTCAGAGGTTGTAGGGGAAAAAATTTCCTTTATAAGCCTCTGGCGATCCCAGCTGAGTTGCCTGATCGTCAGAGGCTTTTAAAAGCATTTTTTTCCTGCAACCTCTTATGGTTGTAGAAAAAAAATGCTTTTAAAAGTAAAAAAAAAAAGTTGGCCACGCCCACCCATTGCGACCTGATGGTGCAGTAGGTGCGCTGTCACCGCCACCGCCCAGGCGGGAGAGGAAAAAGAGAGATGTAGAGAAAGAGAGATGAAGGAGAGAAGGGGGGGGGAGAAAGAAAGAGATGAGAGAGATGAAAGAGACACACAGAGATACCTGTTTAAAAGAAAATACTGGGAGCCACAAAACCTGTATGGGAGTAAGTGATATGGAGTTGGCAATGCCCACCCAAGTTTAAGGTTGTGTTTAAGTGTTTACATGTGTTTAAGGTTGAATGTTTAAAGTTGCAGACCCTTGACCTACCCCATCCGATCGCTTCACCCTGCAGCCAGCCCTGTAGGCCTGCGCCTGCCTCCCACCTGGGAAGCAGCAGCCTACCTACCCCGGTTGTATCACCTTGCCTTGCAGCTGGCCCAAACGCCTGCCTTGGACTGCCTCCGACCGCTCCAGTAGGTCATTTTTATTTAATTAAATAAATGATGATGACCAGACATAAATGATGATCGGTCAAAAGTGCGAGGACCTGTCAGAAATCACTTTTTTCAGCTCTCTGGGTGCATATGGACTACTCAGAGGGCTGAAAAAGTTATTTTTGACCAGTCCTCACACTTTTGACCAGTCCTTGCACTTATGACTGTCCTTACATTTTATGTTTTGTGCTCTATCTTGTCACCATGGTGAAGAGAAGTAGTTGTGAAATGAGTGACACAGTTGTTAAGAGTGCTGCAATGGGCATAAATGTGAGGATGGTCATAAGTGTGAGGACCGGTCAAAAGTGCAAGGACCAGTCAGAAATGACTTTTTTCAGCCCTCTTTTTTTTTTTAAATTTGATTTATATGCCGCCCTTCTCCGGAAACTAAGGGCAGCTTACAATGCGTTAAGCAATAGCCTTCATACTTTTGTATATTTATACAAAGTCAGCTTATTGCCCCCACAAACTGGGTCCTCAATTTACCTACCTTAAAAAGGATGGAAGGCTGAGTCAACCTTGAGCCTTGGTGAGATTCGAACCTGCAATAATTGCAGGCAGCTGATGTTAATAACAGGGCTTTAGACCACTGTACTATCCAAGGCCTCTGAGTAGTCCCTATGCACATAGCCACACCCACCCAGTCACATGACCAGCTAGCCACGCCCACCCAGTCACATGACCACCAAGCCACACTCACCCAGTCACATGACCACCAAGCCACACACCCCCCAACTAAGCCATGCCCACAGAACCAGTTGTTTAAAAAATTGAATCCTACCACTGAATGGAATGGAATGGAATGGAATGGAATGGAATGGAATGGAATGGAATGGAATGGAATGGAATGGAGCAAGGTTTCTCTTCCCCACCCCCATTTGCTCTTGTAAGAGACGTTTCTTTCCTGATAGAGAGATGGGAGGGAGAGAGCGAATGGAATGGAATGGAACGGAATGCAGCTATGTTTCTCTTCCTCACTCCCATTTGCTCTTGTAGGAGCCATCTCTTTCCTGACAGAGAGATGGGAGGGAGAGAGTGAATGGAATGGAATGGGATTCAGCAAACTTTGTCTTACACACTCCCATTTGCTTTTCTAGGAGAGAAGGGAGCGAGAGAGAGAGATGGATGAATGTTGATTGTAACCTCCTTGGGGCTGAGAAGAATTGCTGCAAAACTGAGTTTTCTGAAGTGGACCACTAGACTCATAAACAATTTAAAAAATGATCTAGTAAAAAGAAAGGTCAAACAAAAGCAAATAAAACACTCTCAGGAGGAAAACAAATTAAAGTTTCATTTGTGTGTATTATTTAATGGATTGCTAAATTGGCAAAATGGACTGCTAAATTGGCCACGCCCACCCAGCCATGCCCACCCAGTCACATGACCACCTAGCCATGCCCACCCAGTCACATGGGGGGCCCAACCACAGCCACTTAGCCAGTCCAGCCCCCCCAACAGTCTGAGGGACCCTGAAGTGGCCCCCTGTTCAAAAAGTTTGAGGACCCCTGTTCTAATCCAATCCCCTGCTCAAGCAAGAGACCTTATATCATTCTAGACAAATGGCTGTTCAATCTCTTGTTTACACAGGTTTGTGGTGGGACATAAACAGCAATTAGAAGAAATGAGGAAAATTCACGAGGCAAATAGTATGGTTTGCAGTTGATAATTAATGTCTCTAGGTTTTCATCACAGAATTTATATATTATAGTTATATCCTGAGACCAACTGTTGTTGATATATAAGCATAAGCCTCCTCCCTTCTTTTTACCAGATGTTTCTGCAATTCTGTCTGATCGTTGAAGCTGAAAGCCTGGGATATGCAGGCTACTGTCTTCAATTGATTCATTTAACCAGGTTTCAGAGAACTATAGGGCTGCTTAATTGTGAAAATCAGAATTGTATCTGTTTAAAAGGAGTATTTCATCCATCTTATTAGCAAGTGAACATACATTGTTTAGGAAAATTGAAGGCAGAGGAGTTTTATTGCTCTTATTCCTTAATCTGTTTAAAGTCCCCGCCCTTTTACCTCTCTTTCTTCGCTTCTTCCATTTGGTTTTTTTGGTAATCCATGGCTCCAGGGAAATTGCTTCTTCCTGTGTTAGAATCTCCTCTGCATTTGTAAAGTGGGGGGAGAGATCACAGAAAGATGCTCGTTAAAGAAATATTGCTTAATTTTTATCACATAGTCTTGTGAGTAAGAAATCCGTAGTGAGTCGCAGAGAATAATTAAAAATAAAGAAACCATTAGAGAGCATTTCACTGAGGCAGCCTTCGGTGGCACCATCTTGGATTATTTTATTTTTTTTGGTCAGCCTGTCAATTGCCACACCATGGAGAATACCGCCTGACAGGATCTCCCTCAGCCAGGGTCCTATCTATCATCCGGATCCACAATAGTTGCATTTGACTGCGTGGCTGTTGAGCGGAGACTTCTGAATGAGTGAAACTTCTCCTCCGGTGTTATTCGGACGATATAGGCTGCCAGGCGACCATCCACGACATGTATTTATGATGCCACTTGGCAGACCTTTTGTGAATGGTGCACCAGACCAAACATTGAGGTCTCCGTTCCACAATTGTTGGACTTTCTTCAAGACGGTTTGGAAAAGGGGTTGCCCCATTGACTCTATGTAGGCAGGTAGTGTCTCTGGCTTCAGTTTTGTCCTGTGGAGTGAGTGACTTGATAGCATAGCACCCAGTGGTGCGGAGGTTCCTAAGAGGGGCCACCAATTTAAGGCTTATGGTGGTTCACAGGTATCTGACTTGGGATCCTTCTAAAGTGTTACAGGCACTCACTAAAGCTCCTTTTGAATCACTTAGGACTGTACATCTGTACATTTTAAACATATACGGTGGTTTTTCTCGTGGCCATAACATCAGCCAGGAGAGTATCAGAAAGGAATTATGTATTTTTCACACGGATTGAGTTGTATTGTGGTTAGGCCCTTTCTTTCTGGCCAAGATCAACTTCTGGTTTCATCGGACACAGGAGTTGATTTTGCCAAATTTCTGCCCTAATCCGTCTCACTCCAGAGAACATGTATGGCATACTCTAGATGTGCAGAGGGCATATATATATTTCCATCTTCTGGAAAGCCTTCGTGTATGTATATATATATACATACACGAAGGCTTTCCAGAAGATGGAAGCACTTTTTGTGTCCTATTTACCGGGCACTATGGGGCAGAAGCTTTTGGCTTCTACAATAGGCAGGCTGTTCAGGGCGACTATTGCCAGAGTTTATGATGTACAATCCTTGCTGAGACCTAGGGCAATCACTGCCCACTCCACCAGAAGTGTGGCAACCATGGCAGCCTGGGCAACGGGGGCTTCTGTGGAAGAGATATGTCAAGTGGTGACTTGGAGACTCTGTCCTCGTTCATTCGACATTACAGGCCGGACTCTTACGCCTTGGTGGAGGCCACATTTGGCAGAAGAATCTTACAGCGGGTATTGGAGACACCCAGCAACCAGGACCAGACAGGTACCACCCGTGCGGACAACCTGTTTTAGTAAGTCCCATGCCTGGAGTCTCGAGTCTCCTATCAGGAAAATGGATGTTGGTCCTACCTGACACACCCCTTTTCTGGAAAGGAAGAGAGACTCCAGCCCCACCCTAAGGAGGGGTCTAGTCCAGGGCATCCTTGGAGTGTTATTAAAGGTGTGGCATCCTGAAACATCATGAGGACATCGTTGAAACTGGGAGGAGTACCAGAAGGGGCGTCTCTTCAAATTACAACCCAGTCTATAGAGCTAGAAGACAGAGTGAATCCCATGCCTGGAGTCTCTCCTCCCCTCCAGAAAAGGGGTGTTTCAGGTAGGACAACACCCGTTCTATCTCTAAGTCCCCTGACTGGATGACAATCAGCTGGTTTTGACTTTTACACTCGGTGGAACCTTGGAATTGGGAGCAGGGGAGCCATCTACTGGAGGAAGAAGATTACTGCAACTTGTAAAATTCAAAGGAAAATGATGAGAGAAAGTAAACAACATCTGGAAAGCTACTTGACCTTGACTTTACCTTAGTAGGTGATTTGGATGCTGGGAAATATTTACTGAGCTTTTTGAAGAGTCATAAGGCAAATTAAATTAAACACTAAAACTTTATTGGAACTGTACTCTGAAAAGCAGATTTGAAAGATCTGAAGAAACTTGGTGAGCTAAATTGGATTTGGGTTATAAACATCATGTGAAAAAAAAAGAAATGATAAATAAGACTTTAAAATCTGGACAATTGGGAAGGTGTAAATTGGAAATTATAAAGACTGAAAAGCACAAATTTATAGTAGCTAAGGATTAGAAATGTAGGGGACTTGGAGGAATAACTTGGGGATTGACCAAATCTTATTAACAATTGATTTTTTTCTGGCATTTTCAAATATTGGGATACTGGGATATTAGAGGTATATTAACTTGTTATAAAATGACCCAGCAGGAGACAATAAAGTTTTATGAAGAAATGTTAGAAATAGTGACAAAGAATTATAAGAAGTTGACAGGAATATTTAAAGATAAAGATGTGGAAGTAGAAGGCTCTCAACAAGTGGTGGGGAAAGATGAATATAACACACAGAAGACAGCTGAGAAATTAGAAGGAGTGGTGGAGGGGACAAAGCAAAATAAATTACAAAAAGATAAAAATAAGTTAAAAGCAGATAAAAATACTGAAAAGACAGTAATAATAAATACTAAAAAACAAATAGACAATACCTTAAAAGCTTCGAATAGCCGGTTGGGGGGGGAGAAAGGAAGTTATTTCAAAAATAATGAAAGGGTTGTGGATGGCTATTCAAAGGATGCAGCAGAAGGTGATAAAAGGTAAGGCAGAAGGAACAATCAGTCTGTGTAAAAATGCTAAAAAGACATGTAGGATTCCAAGAGAGAAACATAAAGAATCACCAAAAAAATCAATAAATGATGAAATTCTAAAAAGTCTGAGAGATGATGGATAGAGATATAATATTTTGCAATATAGTAACAATATTGAAACCAATATAAATAAGTGGAAAGTTAGAATTGTGAAAATAGTAGCACATATATAGATATATGATAGAATTTATTATATTATATTAAACATAAAGATGGTGGAAGGCTAAGACTAGGTAAATAATAGCTAAAGGTATTATTACGATTAACAGGATGTAAAAATACATTGGAAAATATAGTTTTCAAGGACTATAAATTAAGGGGACTAATTAAATCTTATTGACAACTGGTTTTATTGGTGTTTATAGAAAATTGAGATATTGAAAATGTGGAACACTGAGTGATATTTATAACATTAAAATATTAGGGGCTAATAAGTATATTGTATAAAGAAATGTTATTGATGTTTACATATACTTTTGGAGAAACTGATAAAAATCATAAAGAGAATAGTATTGTTTAAAGATAATGAGGTAAGAACCCCAACAAATGGGAAAAATAAAGAAATAAGTATAAATTGGGAAAATAGTATAATATAGATTGATACATAGAAGATTACATTGAGGTTACATTAAGAAGAGCACATTAAGGTTAGAAGTTGGAAGATAAAAATTCTGTATATGTAATTGTATTATTACTGTGTGAAAAATATGTTAACCTAATCATTACATTGTCCATAAAAATGTTGGTTGTTAAAGAAAAGCTGCAAATAAAACATATACAAAAAAAAGAAAAGAAATTTCATTGACAATGAGTTATCAGCTGTGATGAAGCACCTAATATAAAAACCAGTAGACTTTCTGTATTTGTATACTGGATTTTTTTTAAAAAAAGAATTCTTGTATCATTTTATCAAACTTGGACATCTTGAAAGCTAATGTTTCAAATATTCCAAAAAGTACCATATTTTTCAGAGTATTTTGGTGTGTCTTATACAGCGAATGTTACGGTGGGGGGAGAGGGAGGTTGATGCGGCACCAATCAGTTGCTCTAGAATGGGCTGTGGCGGGGTGAAATCTACTTACCTTCCCTACCAGTTTGGAAGTGCACACGCTGCACAGACGCACTCGCTCCACTTGTGCGTGCATGCATGTCACATGTGCGTGCGGACCCTCTGCGCATGCACAAACTCTTCTGCACATGTGCAAACCCTTCTGCGCATATGCAAACCCTTCTGCGCATGCACAGAGGGTAAAAAACAGGTTACTTCCTGGTTAAAACCAGGAAATAATGACGACCGGGCGAGTGGGCAGAACCTCGTGCTGCCATCGCTACCGGTTTTCCGAACCACCCACCACCATCGTTACTGGTTTGGGCGAACCAGTCTGAACTAGTAGCATTTCACCCTTGGGCTGTGGCAGCGGTGCTAAATGGACCGCGCCGAACGGGCCATGCTGAATATGCCGCGCTGGTGGTGAATGGGTGGAGGTGAATGGGTCATGGTGAACGGGCTGCAACGAATGGGCCACGGCAGTGGAGAATGGGTCGCAATGAACGAGCCACGGCAGCAGCAAATGGGCCATGGCAAACAGGTCGCTCTGAACAGGCCATGCCCAGTGGGCTGTGACAGCGGCAAACAGGCAGTGCTGGCAAACGGGCTGTGGCATCAGCGAATGTGCGGCCACAGTGGTGAAGGCGGAGAATGGGTGGTGTCAAACAGATCATGGTGAATGGGCCGCGGCAGCAAATGGACCACGGCAAATGGGACAGATGAATACCGGATGGATGCTGGGAGGCAGAGGCAGATATTTTTTTCTTGTTTTCCTCCCCCAAAAAATCTGGAGCATCTTATACTCCAAAAAATATGGTATATGATTTTTTTCATTCTTTTTCTAAATATAAACAATATTGTATGAAATTGAATAACATTGTAAATGACTGTTTAGGTTATCAGATCCATTCCCTCAACACTGCCAGTGATATAGATAGAGGGCTATAGGATATTAGCAATTATTTTAAGCATATAACTCAGGTTGAAGAACCATTCTAAACTCTAGTCTTCCTGAGAGAATCATGATTTTTGTGACTTGAGCAGAGTACCTGCTACTGATGGTTCACTGGTAAGCATTGAGCTATTTGCTTTGACTAAGAATCTCCCCATTCCACTTCCTATTTAGTAATTGTTTGGTATGTTTTAGTTCACTATATTGTATAAGAAATGGCAGGTTAGTAAGAAGAAAAAGAGATATCTAGATTTTCCATTATCTTCCTCCCTCTAAGCCTCTTCCTCAGACTAGAGTGCTAATTGGGTAGAATTTAATTCTTCCATTTAGTTGTTGTATATTGTATTGTATATTGTATACTACTATTGAAAGCACTGCTGTATTATTTGCTTCACAATACACATCCTGTAATGAGTTCTACATGGAACAGCCTTTGGAGAGTATCCTTAAGCTCCAGCTGGTTTGGAATGCTCCTGTGTGAACAGTTATATTAGCCCTTAAGGTGGCACATTATATCGCTGCTTCCCAAGATGCACTGGATGCCAGTTTGTTTTCAGGTGCAATTCAAGATGCTGATTTTTTATCTTTAAAGCAGGGATCTCCCACCTTGGCAAATTTAAGACTTGTGGACTTTGTTTTTTTATTTATGCTTGAACTTTTTATGCTTTAATTATTTTATATATTATATGCTACCCAAAGCCTCATTTTGTGAGATGGGAGACTATATAAATTTGTTAAATATTCCATTCTTAATTAGGAATATTGTAAACAATCAAGATAATAATTAAAATGGTAGTACTCGATTCATTCAGAAGATAAGAATTTCATTCAGAGATATCAATTGATAAAGGATTTCTAAACTTTACAATGATTTTCTTTCAGGGTAATGATGATTTAATAGCTGAGCAGCTGCTGTAATGTTGTAATACTGTAATGATGATGCAATGGTAGGAATGAGTCAGCAGGGTTATTTGACTGTTACCACTTTAAGAGTCTGTATTATAAAAAAAGGCCCTGTTGGGGCGTATCTCTCTCTCTGTGTATGCTTCTGTGCTGTAATCACTGATGGCTGTTTGTTTGAGAACATGTATGTATATATTGTAGATAAAAGCACTATTTAAATACAAACCTCTGTTTACTGTATTTGTTCCTGGGTTGTCTCACATAGTCACACTGTGCACACACTGACATTTTCACAATCTAAATAATACCTTTTGTGGTAAGATACTGTGGATAGTAAAAGAAACTACAATTTGTCCGTCAGTCAAATATTAACAGTATGCAGAGAGAAGCTGAAAGGCATAATGGGAAGTGACGAGAAGAAAAAGAATCCCTTTTCCCTCATTAGGTTAAATTCTACCATTTTCCATCCAAAATGGTTTTTGTACATCACAGAAGAGATACATCAGGCCTTCTATATCCAGATTATCATATTCTCTTTCTGAAATTCCCATGGCGGGGTCAGAAGTTTTCCTAATTAAAAAAAGAAACTCACTTTATTCACAGAGCACAAAAAGTAAATGTATTTTATAGTCTATGGATTTCGGAATGCTGCAAAAAAGCTTAATATATGATCTTAATTTGAACACTGTTTGGATCTATTGGTCTTTACATACTTCATATATTAATTCAGTGAACCATAAACAATGTCAATAAAATCTTCACACAAATATGATCATGAAGTTATATTGAACCCTTTTTATTAATTACCTCTTGACAAGCTGAAAAATGTACAAGTGTCAATGATGTGTTTGTGTGATTGAAAAAAAATTGAAGCATTTGTGTTGTTTTGCACTACTTTATGTACAATGAGCACATCTCTTATTTATAACTGAAATGACAGACTGCAGACTTGTGTTGTATCTAATGCTATTTGTAGATATGATGTATCTTTAGTTTAGAAAATAAATTATAATTGATAAAATTACCCTTGCATATAAACCTCCATGCAATTGCATGAAAATACATGGAATTGATGTTAAAAAAAACAGCCATACTGTTGCCTGTATGCTCATATTTATATTTATTGTATATATAACTGCAACGTTGTGTACCACTGGGCTGTGTATATGCTAAACCCCACACAAACATATTTCCCTTTGTTTGACAGTAAAATAATCCCTCACTTGAACCTTTTATTACATAATTCCCATTTTGAAGTAACTTGATCTACATCTTCTCTTTCTTAATTGGATATTCCCAAATGGAATTGTTTATTTTTTTTTAGTTATATATCAATTAGGATTACAGTCATCCTAATTCTGGATTATGCAATTTATGGTCAACAAGGAGTTGAAAACAAACCTGTTTCAATAACTAAAATCAACTTAAACTTATGCACATCTACGTAAAAATAATTGGGAGAAGGATAACTAATAGGGAGCTAAACTGACCAGGAATTAATTTATCATATTTTATAGTTTACTAGATTATATAGTATTGCTTTTGTACTTCTATACTTTCCCACATTCCCACCCTTTGTTTAGGCTACATTTATTTTATTTCTTAATTAAAATACACAATGTATGAAGTTAGCTGACTGTGAGAACAGTCCAGCTAGATCAGAAACATTAGACTAAATATCTGCTTTACATCACATTTTTAACATCGCCAAGCTTTTTGTCAGTGAGGTGGTACTACATATGTTCCTGCCCTGTAGGTAATTGTTATGCTTTAGTTTTGAATATATTTCTTTGAACATAAATATATGTTATAAATATGTGTTATTTTATCACATAGACAAACGTTAAAAGATCCGCTGCATGATTCTTGTACAGAGAGATGAGAATTATATACATATTAATTTTATAAATGTAAATTTAAAATAAAACATGTCCACAGAACAGCAGGAAAAGGTGTACATTTTTGTATCTGTTGAAATATAAATATTATCTATTTATTTTGTGGCATTCATATATCTCTAAATTTTGTGACATCATTTTCCAACACCAGTTTTAACAAACTTTCTTTCAATTTTTTTCAATTTTTAAATAAAGAGTAACTTCACTATATTATATATGTGTGTGTGTGTGTGTGTGTGTGTTTTCTTTCTTTTTCGTAGGTTTTATGTCTATTTCTCTTTAGCCAGGTTCTTCCTATGTAAACCTTCATTTTATGCAGCCCTAGTTCAGTGAAATCACAATCCACTAGTTTCTAGCCTTTTTTTTTTCTTCTCGCAGCCAGCAGACCCTTTGCTGCCCATTGGAAGACTAAGATAGATCTATTTTGGCCTTATAAGGCCTCATCAGTTAGCCACAGTGTCCCACAGAGCAATACAGAGTTGCAGTCTGCTAGAAAGTAAAAAGCCCAGAAGTTGTGAATGAGATTTCACAGAACCAGGGCTGAGGAACATCTTAGCTTACGTAGGTAGAACCTGGCTAGAAATAAATTGCATATATATATGTGTGTGTGTGTGTGTGTGTGTATGTGTATATATATTGGATTGCTGCTTGCAATATGCTAATGTCCTAATAGCATTTGTTTTTTTTTTCTACAGAAAATTTGACAAATCATTGGAAAAATGGAGAAATTTCCATCATGATATGAAGAATTTTAATCTCTGGCTAACTGAAATAGAACAAACTTTAGTTAAAATAAGAGTAGAAACTGATGATCCAAATGTTTCTAAAAGCAAGCAATACATCCAGGTATGATTGCTTATATTTTTATTGTATGAATGCTGATACATATATATATATATATATATATATATATATATATATATATACACATACATATATATATATACATATATATATACATATATATATGTTTTCTGAGGTTTTCGCGGGTGTTTGTATGTAGGTCTTTGGTTATTCGGGTTTTCTCCCGCGTAAAATTGGAAGTGTCTTGGCGACGTTTCGACGAAGTCTCATTCGTCATCTTCAGGCTGGTGTTCTCGGCTTCGTGCTTCCAGGAGCAATATATATATACATATACACATACTGTTTAATGTGCATAGATATAAACGTGTGTATGTATGTATGTATGTATGTATGTATGTATGTATGTATGTGAGTGTGTGTATAGATAGAGATAATATAGATCCAATATAGATATGTGGAACAGATAGGTTGGGGTAGATCATTCTGGAGAAAGTCTGCCTATATAGATAAGAGTTAACATTGAATTGGTGGAGTGATTGTATGTGTGTTGCACGTTGCATATGTTTTCAATTTAGCCTCATCATTGATTCAAAATTTGCAGCTCCAAAATCTTTTTGCTTTATTTGTCATATTTTTCCTTGATTCTAACAAGAGAATGTGAAAATCATGAGTTCCTATGAAAAATTGTATGGAAGAGTGGTAAAACTGGTTGTTTTTCACATTGTACAGGTTTTTTATTAGTGTTCCTTTGGAGTTGATTTAAGGTTTGTGAATATAACACTATTTGTTTATTGTTAAATTTATTTGCTGCTTATCTTGCCAAGGGGCCACTGTAAGCGGTTTTCAACAATAAAAAGGAAATGAAAAGAATTTAAGCAAAACGAAAGTAAAATAATAGAATAATAAAATAAGCAATGAAAAAACCAATAAAAATTCACTGATATGATAATATATTAGTAAATTCAGCCTGGTTGCTACAGTTATGATATGTTTTAGCAAGTAAAATTATGCTGTACATTTATGGTATTCCAGTTGGAATACTGTATTTTAATAATTGAAAAATTATGATGGTGTAATATACTTGTTGGTATAGCAATATTGGTGGTAGCCAATATTGGTTGGTATAGCAATATTGGATGGCGTTAGCAACATTAATTGCTAACAACTAACAGTCTTTGAAAAATATGAATCTGTGAGAAGTTAAATAATTGAATCAAATACCCAAACAGGTTACAAAACTCTAAACCATAAAATTACTGCCTGAATAATATACTAAGAATTTGAAAATTCTAAAAACTTGAAAACATTCAGATCTATTTTCCATAGAATAAAAGCAACAAAATCTGAAAGAATAATTTCTTAAGTTACAGAAAGTTAGTATTGCATTAAAAAGGGAAAAATAAGAATATAAAACTTCTTTGTATTTACACAAAGAAATGGTATTAAAATTAATTTTCAGTTATAATTCAGAAAGTACAAATTACAAAATTTCATAGATTATATTTAGTTATATTATTTAGTTAAGTTACAGTTTAGTTAAGTTATATTAACTAAAATAATTTGAAAATAATTTATTTTAAACCACCACAGAAATATTGATGAATTTATATCTACTAATTACTAAAAACAACCAATTTAGGATAGTAAGAGTCTGTGAGAACTTAAGAAAGTTATACACTATTAAACACAACCAATTTTTCTTTCCTTTATCTTGTTTATGTACTTAGATAACAAGTGCTGCAAAATACGAAAGCTGAATATCCTCTCGTATTTGACCTAACCTTTATTAAAATTTAAGAAATAATCTGTAAGTTGTTTCAGCCAAGAATATTATCTAGTCATGAAAGATGTTCAAGTAACTGATTTTACTATGAAAGTTAAACACATCAAAGGTGACTCATATACACCTTCAGACCAGTCAATCAGCTCCAGCAGAGTGGATATTCTGGCTTGACCACTACCCAGTGCATGGCACCACTTTCACAGCAAATACTAACATTTGTAGAATTTTCTCCAATGGCCTTCAAGCTTTTATCCATGCCTTTCTTCTAGATGAAATGCACTAGATTATCTGCAATCATGGTTTTCCTCTTTTTGAGCTTTTGTCTGGAGTGAAATGATAACGATATCTTCCACCCAGCTCACTGCACACAGAATAATGTTCTTCTTTGATGGTACTGGGGAGTGACTGGATCTGAATTGTTTGCTGGGGAATTGCTGGTCTGAAAAGTTATGATATTTATGTAGTTATTTTCCAAGCACATCTAAATTATATTAAAGTAACCAAAATATCTTTACAATCAACACAAGGCATGTCTCAACTTTTGAGCATCCCTAATGTTTGGAAATTAAAAGTTGAAAATGTTGGCATGCCCTATAAGTGGCATGATCTGTTTTTAACAAACCCATGCTGGCTTCTAGTTATAACTTTGTTTCTAGATGTTCACAGATATGTTTTCTAGATGTTCACAGATCTAAATATCCGTGTTTAAGATATGTCTTAGATACAGCTCAAAGGATTAGACACATCTAAATCTTTAAGTGTATGTTTTTGTATCTTTACTCCTATTAAAATCTGAGCAAGAAGTTTTGTTCTAACATTTCAATAAAATCGAAGCAACCAACAGTACAAGGAGGCAAATGGGGTTATGTATTTCAGCTCTACTACTGACCTCTTATGTTTATACAGAAATTCCAAAAATGGATTACAATTTTGTATTTCCAAAATGAGTACTGTGTCTTTTCATAGGCTTGCCTATAAACATGAAGTGATCAGGTTTGAGGAGGTGAATGTAGACCATGTCTTCTTATATCCCTTCCTTACTCAGAATACTTGAAAAGGCTAAAGTTATTTTGCTAGATATAATGCAACAATTTTTGATAAAATGTACCTTTCTCTGTCAGAAAGAAGACTATGGCAATTTTTATAAGGTGTTAGACAAGGAATGGCCAGCTCCAGGAAACTGTGGTCATGTCTTCCTTAGATAAAGCTTCTGATTGCATGAGACCTCAGCTGTCAAGGAAATGTAAATTTTGTTGATGGTAGATGGAGGAATAAGGGCCAAGCAAAGTATAAAAAAGAAAAATTGTCTAGCCACTCTTATGTAAAATTCCCTAATGACAAATCATTCTTTCGTTTTCAGATTGCCAAATAGAGATTTCCCATCTCATTTCTTCTATTATTCTGTTCTGTTGCTTTTCTTTATAATTCATAAAATTAAGATTGATTCCTGTATTTCATTTGGTGTTACGCCAGTTTGGAATGTCAGTTCAATAAAATGTTTAATGAAATAGATGTTAGTTAATAAGCCTTCCAAAAGTAAGGTAGTATTTAGCTCTTTCTCTAAATAATGTATATAAAGCTTTCATGAGCTTTGCAAAAATGAGCTGAGATAGGTGTGACTTTATGAGCTATGACTTATGAAATTTTTTTAATTGTTGGCATACTTATTTTGCCTTAATTACTATAAAAGGTATAGATTTTACTGCTTAGATTAATAAATCATATTTAATTCATGGTGGGCTGGTATCTAGAGTTGGACAGGATGCTATTATTTCTAAATAAATAAGTAATAAAGATGTCTAAAATGCAAAAAAAAGAATGGTTGTGATGCAGTAAACCTTGTTTTTAGAAATCTTTATTTTTTTATTTATTAGAAATAGCTTTTAAATACTATCAGTCTATAATTCTCCTTCTTACATGCTTATTCATGGGAAATAGATATACAAGTGCTTGCTAGCTTATATTTTTGTTTTAGTTTCAAATAATGTGGTCTTTGATTCAACAGGGACAAAATGTAAGCCAGTTGTTCTTTAAGTGATCCTGGTTGTCATCCTCAAACTGGTTAAGAAGCTAATTTGCCTGAGACCCATTGAAATTTGTGTGTGATGAATTTTTTTTCTATTTTATTTGTTTTATTTTATATAACATTCACTTTCCATCAAACAGTGTGTGATCTGGATACAGTTATTTTTAAACATTCATAATCCACATATTTGTTGTAATATTCATCACAATAATATTAATAATATAATAATAATACGTAACATCTTCTTTAACATCTCTCCACATTAACATTTCCTCTTTTTATATCTCCTCCTTTCTAACTTCTGTTTCTATTGTCTAGCCATTGATAAAATACATCCCATATGTATTTGGGCTGGCTTGATCCCATCCTCTCAGTTTTAATTGAATTCGGTTTTAATTGGGTTGTTTTAAATTGTTGGGCCAAAATTGTATAATGTCTTTTAAATTGTTTTTAAATTTTATATGCTATGTTTTATCTCGGCTGTGCACCACCCTGAGTCCCGCAGGAGAAGGGCGGTATAAAAATTAAATAAATAATAATAATAATATCAAAAAATATTCAGTTTCTTCTTTATCCTTAATAGTGAGCGTTAATCTCTGCGCATTCTAATATTTTCTTAATTACATTCCCCTCTGATGGAATCTCATCATTTTTCCACTGCTGTGCAAATACAATTCTAGTTGTGGATAGTATATGCAAAACCAGATATATAGTTTTTTTATCATATTTTTCCGGTAGAATGCCCATCAAAAATATCTCTGGTTTCAAGTCTATGTGTTGTTTTGTCATTTTTTCCAACCAAGTATGTATTTTCGCCCAATATTTTTTAGCTTTTGGGCATGTCCACCACATATGGTAGTATGAACCAGATGATTGATTAAACGTCCAACATTTAGTAGATCAATCTTTATACATTTTTGCCAGTCTTACTGGTGCGAAATGCCATCTATAAAACATTTTATACAGATTTTCTTTATATGCAGTTGACATAGTCAATTTAATATTTTTATCCCCTAATTTCTGCCATTTATCTAATTCTATTGCATATCCAAAGTTTTTAGCACAGGCAATCATTGTCTCCTTTACCTGCTGACTTTCAAATTTAATACTTAATAGGTAACAAAATAATTTCTTTATCAGTTTATCATCCGTTCCAGTTAACATCTGGTCTAATTCTGTTAACTCTCTATTAAAACCATACATTTTAACATCTTTCTCGTAATGGGATTGTATCTACATATGTAGCCACCATGCAATATCTATCCCTTGGTTATTAAGTTCCTGTTTAGTTTTTAATTCCCGTTTGTCATTCAAAATATCTTTATATCTTACAATTTTTTCCATATTAATAACATTAGGATGCACCAATGCCTCCATAGTGGAAAGCCAGATTGATATTTTCAAATAGTGTTCTTTTATTTTAAACCAGACTGATAGCAATGCATTCCTAACATAGTGTCTTTGAAAATAACTCTGTATCTTATTCTTCCCATACCATAAGAAGGTGTGCCAGCCTAGTTGGAGGTCATGCCCTTCTAATGTTAATAATCTTGTGTGTCTCAAGCTGATCCATTCTTTCACCCATGTGAATACCAAGGCCTGGTAGTACAATTCTCAATCTGGTAGTCCAAAGCCCCCTCTTTTTTTTTTGGTTTCCTGCAACATTTTCAAGCCTATTCTTATTTATTTTATTTATTTATTTATTTATTTTTATTTTTATTTATTTAGATTTATATATCGCCCTTCTCCCCGAGGGGACTCAGGGCGGTGAACAGCCAAAAGTTAAAAAACATACATACAAAATTTAAAAGCCAAATAAAACCAAATTAAACAATGGCCCCAATTATTTAAAATCCCAATTATAAAATATTAAAACCCCAAATATTACAATATTTACAGTTTAAAAATTTTAAATTATTTTTATAAAAGAAGGGGAAAAAGGGAAGAATTAGGCCAGGCCGGCCTGGTGAAACAGGAAAGTTTTTAGCTCACGGCGGAAGGCACGAAGATCCGGGATCCTCCGTAACTCCGGGGGGAGCTCGTTCCAGATAGTGGGTGCCCCCACAGAGAAGGCTCTCCCCCTGGGGGCTGCCAGCCGACATTGTTTGGCCGACGGCACCCAGAGGAGCCCATCTCTATGGGAGCGTACCGGTCGGTGGGAGACTATTGGTGGTAGTAGACGGTCCCGTAAGTACCTGGGTCCTAAGCCATGGAGCGCTTTAAAGGTGGTAACCAACACCTTGAAGCGCACCCGGAAGACCACCGGGAGCTAGTGCAGCTCGCGCAGGAGAGGAGTAATATGGGAGCGCCACGTCGCTCCCATCACCACCCGCGCGGCCGCACTCTGCGCCAGTTGGAGCCTCCAGGTGCTCCTCAAGGGGAGCCCCATGTAGAGAGCATTACAATAGTCCAGGTGAGAGGTGACAAGGGCGTGAGTGACTGTGTGTAACGAGTCCCGATCCAGAAAGGGACACAACTGGCGAATCAGGCGAACCTGATGAAAAATCCTCCCGGTCACGGCCGTCAAATGCTCTTCTAAAGACAGCCGTGAATCCAGGAGGACGTCCAAGTTGCGCGCCCTCTCTTGCTTTCTTTCCTAACCAAACATATCTTAATATTATTTTATTTAGTTCTTCAAAATATTTTTTCTCCAACTTTATTAGTATTGTTTCAAATAAGTATAGTAATCTTGGCAAATGTTCATTTTTATAGTAGCTATTCTTCCTGATAGTGA
Organism: Ptyas mucosa; assembly: GCA_012654045.1. Lineage (NCBI taxonomy): Eukaryota > Metazoa > Chordata > Lepidosauria > Squamata > Colubridae > Ptyas > Ptyas mucosa. The sequence continues at coordinate 1,325,271 of WNWU01013597.1, read as the reverse complement.
CAGTTGTAAATCTTTCCATTTCTCCAGGTCTAGTTTGATTTGCCTCATCAGTTTAATGTAATTATCCTCTTTAATTGTTGCACATTTTGCTGTTAGTTGTATTCCTAAGTATTTCCCTTTTTAATTATATTATCTTTCCATCAACACTCTTTTTTGTGTATCTGTAAGATTCTTAACTAAAATCTTTGTCTTATCCCTATTTATTTTCAGTCCTGCTACTTCCCTATATTCTTCTATTTTTCTAATTAGTTTCAGTCCAGTTTCTAGAGGGTCTTCTAGTATAAATACCAAGTCAGAATGCCTGTAGTTTGTATTTCTCTTTTTTATTTCCATTCCTTTTATTTCTTCATCTTGCCTAATGTTCCTGTTAACGCTTCCAAAGTCAATATGAATAGCAGTTGTTATGTATCTAATTTTGGTGGAAAATTAGAGTGGGAAAACTCTCGATGCTCATTGGTTAAGACACTTGGAAAGTAGCTATATAAGGAGAGCTGTCGAACTGCAAAGTTGCTGTATATTAAAGAGTTGTTGTTCACTTCGACCTGGCTCCTGGCTCCTCACTCACCCGATCTAACACTGGCAACGAAGCTGGGATTGAGGTAGACAGGTTGCGCAAATAAGAGCTGACAACTGAATCCAGCCAGGTGGGAAAATCTGCATGAGCCGAGCACAGCAGAGAAATATCTGCCTTTGCACTGCCAATGCTGTTCGACCCCATGAAAGAAAAATAGGGATCGTACATGACGCAGTTTGAATGCTTCCTCAAAGCAAATGACCTCCAAAGGCTGTCCGACAATCAGAAGCGAGCCCTCTTTTTGAGCCACTGCGGTCCTGAAGTGTTTGACACAGCTGAATCGCTGTCAGAGCCAACATTGGTGCAGTCTGTACCATGGCAAGTCCTGCAGACCACGTTGAGGATGCACTATGCCGCTCTGCTGTCCAAATTCGTTCAGCGCTATGAGTTGTGGCAAAGACTCCAGAGGGATGGTGAGCCGATAAATACATACATGGCAGCGCTACGCAAGGCCGCCACACCGTGATCTAGATGATATTCTCCTAGAGCAACTAATCTGCAGAGTCCGGGACATTCGCCTCCAGAGGCGACTGCTGGCCAAGACAAACCTCACCCTTCACATTGCCCTAGATGAAGCCAAAGTGCATGAATCATCTAATAAAACAGCCGAATCCCTGCAGCGACCGGCGCCACCCTAGGCGGCACAAAAGTCTACCCCTATCCACAGGGAATCAGCCCTGACTGATAGCGATGAAGAAGGAGATGAGAAAATCTTCAAAACTGACAGCAAGAAGAGGGATGAAGCCTGGAGTTGTGCTAATTGTGGGGGATTCCATCAGAGACAGATTTGCCATTTCAAAGACGCCATTTGCAGGCGTTGTGACAAAAAGGGACATTTGGTGCGGGTGTGCAGGGTGAGTCCACCATCCAGTCATAAACAGAGAGCATTCGCCAATCAAGCCAGGCAGCCATGACCTCATAAGAAGGACAGAAATGTCCAACAAAAACGAGGTACCTATTCCAAAGCCTCCGAGACATTCCAGACTCGCATTGGCCAAGCTACAATGTCCCCAGAGAAAAAGCTGCATGTAACATCGAAATTGAGGGATCACCATGCCAAATAGAAATAGACACTAGCTCGTCTATTACCATCATGTTCTGGGCCGAGCTAAAAGTGGCAATTCCAGACATCAAGAAACATCAGCTTAAACACCAGCGTCTAAGGCTGAATGACTACCAGGGAAATCGCATTCCCATTGAAGGCTGTGGGATGTTCCAAGTGAAATTCGGCCATTTCAATGAGCGGCTGCCAATCACCATGGTCAGCGGACGTCTACCGATCCTCCTAGGACTCGACTGGTTCAAAGCCCTGAGCATGGAGGTAACCGGGATCCACTCCACCAATGGCGGCCTTATGGATGACCTGCTCCACGAATTCCAGAACGTCTTTGACGGCCGCCTCGGCAAGTATGTGGGGATTCCTATTTCTTTTAATCTGGACCCTAATATAGCCCCCATTAGAATGAAGGCAATGAGAGTGCCATTCGCACTCAAGCCTAAAATAGACCAGGAGCTGGACAAGCTCATATGTCAGGGCATACTAGTATCGGTCGACCATGCAAAATGGGAGACCCTGATAGCAGTGGTGAAATCTAACATTTGTTACTACCGGGTGGGCGTGGCCAACTTTTTTTTTACTTTAAAAACATTTTTTCTACAACCACTTCGGCAAAGAGGTTGTAAAAAAATGCTTTCAAAAGGCTCTGCCAATCCCAGCTGAATTGCCTGATTGGCAGAGGCTTTTTTAAAAACAGCTTGGATCATCAGAGGCATTTAAAAGAAAAAAAGCGGGTTTTTTTTCTTTTAAATGCCTCTGACGATCCAAGCTCAGTTTTTTAAAAAGCCTCTGCCGATCAGGCAACTCAGCTTGGATCGTCAGAGGCATTTAAAAGAAAAAAGGTTTTTTTCTTTTAAAAGCCTTTGACGATCCCAGCTGAGCCACACAGTCATCAGAGGCTTTTTTTTTTTACTTTTAAAAGCATTTTTTCGGCTGAAGAGGTTGTAGAAAAAATGCTTTTAATAGTAAAAAAAAAACCCTCTGATGATTGTGCGGCTCAGCTGGGAAGGGGGGGCAGGGATTTTTGCTACTGGTTCTCCGAACTACCCGCCTCCATCGCTACCGGAACGGGTGATCCGGTCTGAACCGGGAGCATTTCACCCCTGCCTGATAGTCACCCCTCTCAAATCTGACGGGTAAGTGTACCCTAAACAAAGCCCTCCAGCAAAGCGCCTACCCTGACTCCATTGTGCAGCATCTGCTCCATTCCTTGGGTCCCAGCAAGGTTTTTGCTAAACTCGACCTTACGCAGGCATACTAGCAACTGCCGGTAGATGATGCTACCGTGGAAACACAGGCTATAGTAACACATAGAGGTGCCTTCCAGTGCACCAGACTACAATTTGGGGTTAGCGTTACCCCTGGGCTGTTTCAAAATGTCATGGAATGCCTGCTGCAAGAACTGCTGGGGGTTGTATCCTATTTCAATGATGTTTTAGTTACCACTGCAGATGAGCAACAGCTGCGGGACTGCTTGAGGGGAGTGCTAACTGTATTCAGGAACGCGGAGCTACAAGTTAAAAGGGACAAATGCCAGATTGCTGTACCCACAGTTGAGTTTCTAGGGTACAAGATCGATGGGGCTGGTATCACCCCTCGGAGAGCAAAATCCGGGCTATTCATAACTCACCTACCCCAACGACCTGGGCGGAACTGCAGGCATTCCTGGGACTTTTAAACTTTTATTCTATCTTTTTAAAAGACAAAGCCACAGTGGTAGAACCACTCCACAAACTATTGGCAAAAAAATCTCTGTGGGTTTGGGGTAGGGCGGAAGCCATGGCGTTTGCAGCTGTCAAAAGACTTCTCTCAGCTGACAGCCTCATAATCCAACACAATGAACTGCTTCCCCTTGTCCTTGTCTGTGACTCTCCCCCTTTGGCATTGGGGCTGTTTTGAGTCACAGACTGCCAAATGGACAAGAAGCCCCCATCGCCTATTTCTCCCATACCCTGTCCAGCACTGAGAGACATTACAGCCAGCTGGACAGGGAGGCCCTGGCGGCTGTCGCCGGAGTTAAGAAGTTTCATGAGTATCTGTTTGGAAGGACTTTCGAACTCATTACTGATCACCAACCCCTGCTAGGACTTTTGGCTGGGGATCGCCCCACCCCAGCAGCCATGTCCCCCCGTCTGACTAGGTGGACTATTTTTCTGGCTGCCTACTCATATCAGCTCATCCATGGACCGGGTCAGAGCCTTGGGCATGCCGATGCCCTCAGCAGGTGCCCACTGCCGGATTTGCTGGAGGACCCAACTCCAGGCATCCCTGTTCTGCTTATTGACTCTATGGACTCTGGCCCTATCACTTCTGCTGAAGTTGCAAGGGCCTCTGCTAAAGACTCTGTGTTGTGAACTGTTATTGGCTGGGTGCATAGGGGATGGCCGAATGGCCCTGTTGGCAGGGAATTTAAACTGTTTGTAAACAATATGAGCTGTCTACAGAAGGGGGTTGCTTGCTATGGGGTGACCGGGTGGTGATTCCGCCGTGTCTAAGGGAACAAGTATTGGCCACATTGCACATTGGTCACCCGGGAATTGTAAGGATGAAGGGATTGGGAAGGAGCTATGTGTGGTGGCCTAATATGGACGATTGCATTGCTGAATGGGTGGCCAAGTGTACTCCCTGTCAAGAGTCTCGCCCCGCTCTCCCAAAGGCCCAGTCCAAATAGTGAGAAAGGCCCCAGGGACCATGGTCCCGCATTCATATTGATTTTTCTGGCCCGTTCCATGGTGAAACCTTTCTGTCAGGTATGCTTCCTTCAAATACCAGGAAAGAAAAGACCAGACTCTATTGTATTAGTAAATCTGTACTTTTACTGGCATAGAAAATGAACGCAACCAAGCGAAGCTGAAACTAAGACTTTTTCGCGCTAGCCTGCATATACAAATCATCCCCTCCCATTGTCCATCGTAAATCATCCAATCCACAGGTCTTCTAGGGGTCAGGTGGAAGCACGTCTGGCCGCATCATCAATCAGGAATGTCACGACGGTTGGTCCGATAACTGTGGTTTCGATTTCCCCTCCTAAGCATACTAGCATCTAAATAAGTTTCACATTCCCCCCCCATAGCCCACACACCCCCTCCCCCTTTCTATGGCAGCCAAGCAATAAGGCGGAGGCTGACACTTTCTGATCGTGGTGGATGCTTTTTCTAAGTGGCTGGAGATCATTCTAATGCACTCCACCACTGCAGAGGCTGTAATTAAAGTGCTCCGGAAACTATTCACCATGCACGGGCTACAGGACACCCTGGTGTCAGATAATGGGCCTCACAGCTACTTAATTCGAGGGGTACCTAGCTGAGATAGGGGTCTGTCATGCACTCACAGCACCTTTTCATCTGACCAGTAATGGTCAAGCTGAAAGGTTTGTTAGATTGGCCGAAGAGGCATTAGCCAGACTCGGATCGGGAGACTGGCAAGCTAGGATTGATACTTTTCTAGCAGCCCAGCATGTTACCCCATGCACGGCAACAGGACAAAGTCCAGCAGAGCTATTAATGGGCTGGAGTCTCCGTTGCACCCTAGATAGGCTATACCACAATTACTCCCCTGGGAGTAATGGAAGCCAAAAATAAGACTACAAGTTTTTCTATTGGGTCCGCGGTCTTCGCAAGAAATTATGCAGACGGTCCCCTCTGAGTAGCCGGGTAGATCACTGACATTACCAGGCCCAGGTCGTATATTGTAGAAGTCAGTAATGGAAGGGTATGGCAAAGACATATTGACCAGTTAAGGAAACGTCTGGGTCAAACAATGCCTGATGAGCCAGACTGCAAAATAGACAAACCAGTCCCTGACTCACCAATCATTCATCCAACTCAAAACTGAAGTGGCCGGAAGACTTACCTGATGACTTCGGTGTCCAGCGCTGCCCCCTCGAGAAGCCAGGCCCATCCGGAGAGTGCGACGCCCATAAAAAAATCCAGAAGGTTCCATTGGCTGGGCTGGGAGAGACAAAGGGTCCTCCGACCAGCCCAAATCCCCACCTCAGACTGAATTGCGCAAGTCAACTAGAATCAGGGAACACCCTAGTCACCTGTGTGATTATTTATTTATTTATTTATTTATTCGGCTTATATGCCGCCCTATCTCACAATGGACTCAGGGCAGCTCACAATAATAAAAACAAAGCCACAATATAAAATAAAGTCTAAAAATTTAAAAGATTTAAAATTAACCTTTAAAACCCCATTATCAGTCCAGGTCAAGGGATTTAAACAACCAAGTTTTTAATTCACGGCGGAAGGTGCGAAGGTCAGGCGCTAATCGGAGTTCCAAGGGAAGTTGATTCCAGAGGGTGGGGGCACCCACTGAGAAGGCTCTACCCCTGGAGGTCGCCAGCCGCCACTGTCTAGCTGACGGCACCCTGAGTAGGCCCTCTCTATGGGCGCAAACCGGGCAATGGGATATCATTGCTGGCTGTAAGTGGTCCGCCAAATATCCTGGTCCTAGGCCATGTAGGGCTTTGTAGGTCATCACCAGCACCTTGAATCTCACCCGGAGGGCAACTGGCAACCAATGCAAACTGCGCAGGAGAGGTGTAACATGGGAGTATCGGGATTCTCCCATCACAACCCGCGCGGCTGCATTTTGTACCAGCTGGAGCCTCCGAGTGGTCCTCAAGGGCAGCCCCATGTAGAGAGCGTTGCAGTAGTCAATCTGTGAGGTGACCAGTGCGTGAGTAACTAGCAGGCCTCCCTGAAGCCTCTGGAGGCTGGAAATGGCCTGTTTCCGGACTTCTAGTAGGCCTGTTTTTTGCTGTCCCCAGGTTCCAAAGGCTTTCCTGGCGCCTGGGGAGAGCGAAAATGGCTGCCCCCGGCCCTCCAGAGACTGGAAACGGCCTGCTTCCAGACTTCCAGAGGCCCATTTTCTGCCCTCCCAGAGCCGCCATGCGAGCCCTGTACTTACCTGGCATCCAAAACAGGCTGTGTGGAGACTCCTGGGAGGGGAGGGGCAAAGTGGGCAGGGCCAGCTGAAAATCAGCTGGCTGGCAGGGGTGCACATGAGCGGTGGAGGTGACCTAGGGCAACAGCCCGTGTGCCCACAGAGATGGCTCCGTGTGCCGCCTGTGGCACGCATGCCATAGGTTTGCCATCACGACTCTACACCATTTCTGATAAATGGCAGTCCAATCTTTTCTTGAAAGTCTCAAGTGATGAAACTCCCACAACTTCCAAAGGCAAGCTGTTCCATTGGCTGATTATTCTCACTGTCAGAAAATTCCTCCTTATTTCTAGGTTGAAGTTCTCTTTGGTCAGTTTCCATCCATTATTCCTTGTCTGGCCTTCAGGTACTTTGGAAAACAGCTTGACTGCCTCCTCTCTGTGGCAGCCCTTCAAGTATTGGAAGACGGCTATCATGTCTCCCCTGGCTCTTCTCTTCATTAATTTACTGAAGATTCTTTTTTTTTCATTAGTGAGTTCAGTCCATTTATTTATTTATTTATTTAGATTTGATTTATATGCCACCCTTCTCCGGAGACTCAGGGCAGCTTACAATGCGTTAAGCAATAGCCTTCATACTTTTGTATATTATACAAAGTCAGCTTATTGCCCCCACAAACTGGGTCCTCATTTTATCTACCTTAGAAAGGATGGAAGGTTGAGTCAACCTTGAGCCTGGTGAGATTCGAACTTACAGTAATTGCAGACAGCTGGTGTTAATCACAATGCTTTTTTGTCTGCTGAGCTACCAGGCCCGATTTATATTAATTGATAGTAATTTTATTTCTTCTTCCATTGTTTACTTATAGATCGATTTTGTTGTCATAATTGATCTTATTTCTCTCTGTTCTTTCTGTTTTGCTCTTTCCCTTCTCTCTTTTTCCTCTTTTTTGGTTTCTTCTTGTTATGTGTTTCCTTCTACTGTCGCTTACAAGCATCTCTGCTTGCTCCCTTTTCTCTTCTTCCTCGTGTGCTGTGAAGTACTGATCATAAAAATTTTGTGCTCTCTCCACCATGTCTAATCTATGTCTTTTCCCCCTCCAAGTCACCAATATTGTTTCAGGTATTAGCCATCTACAGTTTACCTCATATTTTATCACATGCATATATTAAAAATAACAAAACAAAAGTGAACAAATAATAAAAGCATTGGCAGTTAATAATAACTACTTAATAATCATTATAAATAAAATAATCTAAGAATGCCTTCAAGTCAGATTTTGACTCCTGGCAACTGCCTGGATTAGTCCCTGCAATTTTCTCTTGCAAGGTTTTTTTAGGAGTCTTTTGCCCCTTCTTCCTTCCTAAGACTGAGAGAAAGCAACTGGCTGAAGGACACCTAGCTGGCTTTGTGCCTAAGGCAAGACTATAAGTCATGGTCTCCTGATTTCTAGCCTAATGCTCCCACCAAACTGCATCTCTTTTACAATCATATGGCCTTTTAAAAAACTACTTGTTGTTTCTAGATTCTTTTAAAGCAGCCATACTTATAAACATATTGCAGGAATAATCATTATATGAATAATATATCATAGAATAACAGGATCCCAGAGACCAAATCCTTTCTCACTGAAGAAATTCAGATGAAATCATCCCAGACAAATTTTATTTGTGCATCCTGTGATTTGAACCACACTGTAATATTCTATCAAGTGGGGAATTGGAATGTCATTCTACCCCACTTTGCATGGAGAAATGTGCATTCAGTAAATTAGTATGAATACTCATTCTAGATTATACCATGTGTTTCTTGGTCTGTGACCGCAAATAAATGTTATTATTACCATGTGTTTCCCTGATAATAAGACCTAACCAGAGTGCGCTGACCAAGGGGCTGGTGAAATGCAGCTGCTGCTGGACACCATTGGCCCCCATGTGCTCGCCGGCCCTCTGCATATGCTGAGGGGGCGCCCACCCAGGCTGATCACCCTGATATTTTGGAACCAAAATAAATATAAGGCCGGGTCTTATTTTTGAGAAAACATTGTAGTTAGGCTATCTCTGCATGTAATTGAAACTAGTATGTCAAATTACTGAAAATATTAAACCTAAAAGTTGCTCCAAACTGCTATGTTTATCTTTTGAAAAAAATATAATTTCCTTTAGGATGCCATTCAGTAAAAAAATAAATAACTCACAAATAGAATCTCTAACTTGGATGGCAACAACAATAGCACTTAGACTTACATACTGCTTCACAGTGCTTTACCGCCCTCTCTAAGTGGTTTACAGAGTCAGCATATTGTCCCCAACAATTTGGGTCCTCATAGACTTCCATTTTATTAGAGATGTCATATTACCACATTTGGGAAAACCCGAATCTGAAAGCTTCCAGGTTTTCCCCACCCAAAGGAAAGTTCAAATCCCTGCCCAACACTCCCTGCCCAACACTCACACGTCCATTACATGGCCCATTTACAAGAGTAAATGTGGCAGGCCTGAAGATCCAATGGAAAAAAAATGGCCCCCAGGGCTGACTGGCCACCCTCCTGGTCAGAAAAGTGTGTCCTGAAACGAGAGTAGCATAATGGTTAATTCAGCATACTAACCATATCTCCCTCCCCCAGGGGTACCCTTTGGCTTGTCAGGGAACTTATCATGGAATTGTTTTACTAGCCTGTCTGCTTTGACATTCCAGCTTTTAACCCAAGTAGTTTCAGACAAAGGGTACTCTTTTCAATGTACTAAATATTGTAATCTACCTCTATACAACCTAGAGTCTAAGATCTTTTTTACTTCACAATGGGTTTCCCCTTGAACTACAATAGGCTTGGGTGGTGCTTGAGCTTGTGGTCTTAACCTGGAACTTATTGCTGGCTTCAGCAAGCTACAGTGGAAAACATGTATTTTCCCTAGAATGTGGGGGAGGATAAGCTGAACAGTTACTGGGTTAATTACTTTCACTACTGGGAATGGACCTAAAAATTAGGTCCTAGTTGTTGCTAGGCAATCTCAGCCTTATGTATTTAGTTGACAGATAAACTTGATCTCCCACATGGACAGGAGGTTGAAGAGATCGGTGTTTATCTGCTTGCTTTTTGTATGCCTCAGCAGCCTCCACTATTGCCTTTTTGGTATTCTCCCAGCCTTTCCTCAGCGACTCCATCTACTCATTCAGGGTCATAGAGGAGGGAGGCTCTCTGGGCAGTTCAGGCATGGGTACAAAGTCCATGCCTCTTGTGACCTGGAAGGGGGTCAATCGGTACTACTGTACACAGCATTGTTGTAAGCCACCTCTGCAAAAGGCAGTAGGTCTGCCCAGTTTTCCTGTTGATAATACACATAACATCTGATATATTGTTTCACCATTGGGTTCGCTCATTCTACCACTCCGTTCGTACTCAGATGGAAAGCCAAGCTATGTCCTTGTGTGGACCCAATCAATTTCAAGAACTCTCTCCAAAACTTTGCTGTAAATTGGACCCTTCGATCCAAGATGACTCGTCGCGGTATTCCGTGTTGCCAGTTTTTTCATGGATGGTAATCCTGAATAAGCTGTGAAGTGGGCTTGTTTTGAGAACAAATTGATTACTGTCCAAATGACTGTATTGCCCCCACTCTCTGGAAGCTCAACAATAACGTCCATCGCAATTTCTTCCCAAGATTTGCTGGGGCTTGCCACTTGCTGGAGGAGCCCAGGTGATTTGCCTGGTCTCATTTTCATGGCAGCATAGGTGGCACACCTTTTCACATAGTCTTCTTGTGAAGGAAAGGGTTCTATATTCGAATGGACCGTGACCCGATACACACTAAAGCATGCAAGTTGAGAGAGAAGTCTTAAGAAAGTAACTGGTTTAATAATAAAACACATAAAAACAAAACCTACAAGAAGACACCAACGGCCTAAAGGATTCTCCTCTCAGCAAAGTCCATTAGCTCTAATCTTCTTCCCAAGCGTGGGAGGCTCTCTGTGTCAGGGTGGCAATTAAACCCTGTTCCCCTCCTGGGGTAATTGCACTTAATTAGAGGTGCATCGTGGCATTTCCCTCGAAGCATACTCGATAAGCAAAATAAATCAGAGATGTATTCTAAGAAACTCATTTTATTGTAAAGAAAATTAAAAAAATCTTACTGGCTAATTAGTTACATTTTGGCAGCATTCCTACCGGACCTCTTGGCAGGCGAACAAAAAAAGATAGAAGAGTGAAGGAATGTGGACATGAGCAGTTAGCTTAGAGATAAGATTCTGAGCCTCTACGGTAAATGTTAGAGTTCAAAAGCACAGCTGGCAAAATAAAAAAAACGCAGTGACAATCCCCTTCTTTGCCAGTTGAGCGGACATCAGGTACATCATCAAATAAGACACATCTTCTTACACAAATACTTGTGTTGAGCTGCTGGAAGTGGTTTGTTGAGCATGTCAGCAATCTGATCATGTGTAGATACATACTGCATTTTAACAAAACCTTGTTTCACTAATTGTTTTATGTTTTGATAATGGATGTCAATGTGTCTGGACCTAGAACCTGTGAAATGTGATTCAGAAATATAAACCACCGATTCATTATCTTCCATCGCGGTGATTGGTCGAATCGGATGCATCCAGATATCTGTGACCAAAGCATCAAACCAAGTTAGAGAATTACATGCATCTGAAACACAAGCATATTCAGCTTCAGTAGATGAACAAGAAACAAAATTCTGTTTACGCACTTGCCAGTAAACAGGATATCCATTCAAGAACATCATATAACCTGAAGTACTTTTACGTGATTTCTTATCACTTGCCCAATCAGAATCTGCATAACAACATAATTCTGCATAATCAGTATGTGTTGGTTCTAACAATAACTTCATGTGTTTAATGTGTTTTAGGTATTTCAATAATTTCTTAACTCATGTCCAATGAAACTCTTTTGCCTTACCTATGTATCGATACAAGAGATTAACACTAAGTGCAATGTCGGATCTGGTCTAACTACTAATGTACAACAGTGACCCAATGACTGAATGATAAAGTGTTTGATCCTCGAACTCGGGACTTCATGTTGCAATGATGTAAAATTTGTTCAATTTTATCTTCTTGTGAAAGACTAAACCCCTTCTGTGTTTTGTCAATCTGAACACCTAAATAAGTGCTAACATGACCTAAAGATTTCAATGTGAAGTACCTCTGCAAAGTTTTGGCAAAACTTTCACTCATCTGCTTATTTGGACCAATATAAACAATGTCATCAACATAAACAAGAACTATCTCATAAGCATTGTTAGATATTTTTGTGAACACACACTCATCAGTTTCAGACTTAATAAAGCCCATTGAATTTAGTTTGTCAGTAAGACATAAATACCACATTAAACCAGACTGTTTCAGACCATAAAGACTTTTTTGTAGAAACCAGGTATCCCCTTCTTGCTGTCGGAACTCTGGAGGACCTCTTATGTAGATCTCTTCATCTAGGTCAGCATATAGATAAGCCGTGTCAACATCAAACTGGAAAACTTCTAAACCAAGGATAGTTGCAGTTGCTAAAGCAATTTTTACACTCTCAGTTCGGACTGTCGGTGAGTAGGTATTTGTGTAGTCCCCAGGATAACGTTGAGCGAAACCCTGAGCTACAAGTCTGGCCTTGTACAGTGACTCACCATTTGGTTTCTTTTTGATTCTGTAGACCCATCGAGTACCAATGACCCTTTTGTTTGCTGGAGGTTTTGCAGGAGTAAACACCTTAAGTTTCTTTAGACTGTCCATTTCAACCTGCATTGCATCATATCACTTCTCTTGCTTTGAACCAGGAAGATGCTTGATTTGTGTGAACATATCAGGTGGAAGTGTAACATTGCAAATCAAAGGCAAGGGTGCTTTTGTCAGTTGCCATGAATATCGCTGTGGAGGGATTCCTTTTGTGGCCCTCTTGGAACATCTTGGAACAACAGTCCATTCTTCTTCTGCTTTGTCCTCGTCCTCACATTCGTCAGTAGCGTCAGCATCCATGGCCTGCGAAGACGGAACATCAGGTTGAGAAGAACTTGTGGATGGAACATTTGCCTGTGAATCCTGGCCATCAGGCTGTGTGGCATCAACAACATCATCTCTAGGAAAATAAACTCCAGGATCATTGGAATGAATCCTGGACCAGTCAACATCTTCCTCAAAATTAGCGGATTGGGAAATCACAATTACATGTCTGGAGTCAATAAATTTGCTCCATTTTGAGTTATCATCAATACCCATAAATCTCAGTCTCTTTGCTACTGGACATCCTTTTCTTCTTTGAGCTAAGGGAATGTTCACCATAGCGTATGAACCAAAAATATGGAGGTTTTTTGAGATCTGGCTTGTACCCATACATCATGAAGAAAGGAGTCTGATTTATTACACTGCTCCAAGTACAGTTGACAATGTAATTTGCATATTTGATAGCTTCACCCCAGTATGGCATACTAAGGTTGGCATCTTCTAGGAGACAATGCATCATGGTTTGCAGGACCCCTTGTCGTCGTTCTACAACTCCATTATGAGCTGGTGTGTAAGGACCTGAAGTCTGAGGAATAATTCCATTCTTACACATCCAGTCCTGGAAACAGTGAGACATGAATTCAGCACCACGATCACTCTGGATTCTGGCAATGTGAACTTGGTGTTGGGTAGAAACAAGAGCTGCAAAGTCTTTAAAGATCTGAAAGGTCTCAGATTTTTCTTTCATGGGATATCCATATCCATATCTAGAGTAATTACCAATAATTGTTAAAAAATATTTCCTACCACCAAGTGTTGGCGGAAAAGGACCAACTATGTAAGTGTGAACCAAATCAAAAATGCGTGTTGACAGGCATGTAGCATGTTTGGGAATGGCTGCTGCTTTGGATTTGGCCTTCTTGCAGACAGCACAATCCAAAAACACCTTACACCCCTTTAGATCCAAACCTTTTGTGAACTCCGACATTTTCCTAAGAACACGGAAACTGGCATGCCCCAATCTTCTATGCCACTTATGGATACATCTGTAATGCAAAGGTTTACCAGTTAGTGAATTTTTAACATTAACAGTTTTATGAGGAACCTCAGGCTTGCTCTGAGCAATCTGTTTCCTAATTTTCTTTTTGTTGGCATTAGGAGCCTTTGAAGTAGCAACAGGATCTCTCTCTGGAACATCTCTCTCTGAGCCTGCACTCTCCTTCTTTGGAGTTTGTATACTTGCCTGTGCTTGTGATTTAGGCTTTGGCTTTAAGTAATAAACACCACCAATCAACACAGTTTCAGCAACAATCTCTCCATTTTTAACTATGTAACTTGCTTTCTCGAGGTGGTGAACCTGGAACTTTAAAACTCTAGACAAGTGAGCCTGACTAAGCAAACTGCTATTTGCTGTTGGTATGTAATAAACATCAGGGATGAACGTATCAAGCTCTTCAACATAAACAGTTCCTTTTCCTTTGATCTTACAAGAATGATTGGAAAAAGAATAAAGTTCACGTAGTTCAGGTTCAGGCTCGTGCATCTCTGTGAAAAGTTCCTTTCAGTAGGTAACATGCAATGCTGCACCACTGTCCAAAGTCCTCAAAAGCCGTCTGTCATACTCTGGATGAGGTTGTGGATCATTGGTTAAAGCCAATGTGGCAAGTGGAGCTTGTGGATCACGGCTTGGACCACGATGGCCTTGTCTTCCACCTCTGCCTCTGCCTCTGAAGTCTGTTCCTCTGGACTGGTACAAGACAGGAGCTGGAACTCGTTGGGGACAATCCCGGGTGGCATGTCCCACACGATTGCAGATGTAGCATGTTGGCATCCTTGGAACGTAGGCTCTTCCTCGGAAGGGACGCCTCACTGGAGCTCTTGATGTGGATGGTCCTCTCAAATGTGGCGTGGCTAACATGAGTGCTTCTTCTTCAGTTAAAAGTCTGCACACATAGTCCACTGTGCGTTGAGCAATAGGCACTTAATTAAACTTTGTAATGGCATCTTTCCATTCATAATTCAATGAGTTAATGATAATACTGATCATTTGAATATCATCAATAAGATAGCCTCTTTCTCTCAATTCTCTTCTCATTCCTTTCAGTTTGGTCAAATGTCCTCCAATTTGTTCACCAGGTTTCAATCTCGAACCATGGAACTCAGACATGAGCAAACATGAAGATTCAATTGAAATAGGCCTGTAGCAATTTTCCAGTTGGACCCAAATTTGTTGGGCTGTTGCATCAGGTGGAAAAGTAACCTGCAGTTCAGTATCTATGGACATCAACAATGTTGTGCAAGCTTTAGTCTCTAAGTCTCTTATTGCAGGAGTCCATGGCTGGGCAGGAGGATTAAAAACCATACAGTGGGTGCCTTCTCTGCAAAGCAATAGGCCTACCTCACTGACCCAGGCCTTGTAATTCTGTCCTGACATCTTTAATTTTGACTCACCAGCCAGTGGAGCAATAGAAGATGCCTGTTGAGGAATATGCATTTAGTATGCTGGCTGTGCCGGCTTTGCCAGTAAAAATGCTTGCTGTGGACCAAAAAATGGCCTTGGTTGTGCCACTGGAGGTGGACCAGGAGCTGGTCCTGGTTGCATGGCTGGAGGCACATGTGCAGGCACTTGAAAATGTGGCTGCTGTTGCATTTGAGCTGCAATATTAGCATGGCCTGCTGGAGGCGCAGTCATTTGCCTTTGCTGCATTAAGTATTGTTGTGCCCCATCTAAAAAGATACCAGCAGCACCAGGGGGTGCTGGAGATTGGGCCTTTGGAGACACTTGTTGCATTGCAGTCTGAATATATGAGTGAGCTAAGGACATATTTGATAAATACTTGTAAATATTTGATGCAATACTTGTAAATGTTCCTGCAATCTGCCATGCATATCAGCTGTCTCTAGTAAATTACTTTCACTGGCAGATGGTGCTGCAGCTTTAGTTTCAGGCTGCTCAGTTAATTTTTCTGCCTGCGTGGCATATGGGAGGACTTCTCCTTGTGACCAATGTGACATGAGTACAGCTCTCTGTTCTGATTTGCCTGACACAATATCCTCTTGAGGGTGTGGCTTAGGCTCTGAAGAAGAAGCTAATATGGTGGAGTCAGGGATTTGGAGAACAATAGACTCTCTCTTATCTGGCTCGAGCATAGATAAGGCCATTTCTGCCTGGGATAGCTCACGTTCATAAAATTGTATTTGATCACGATAGCTTTTAATAGCTTGCTCACGCAGGATGAGTTTTGAGCTGTGAGGAGAATAAATTATTTCTCTCTCTGCATGGGAGGAAAAATGCTCTGCTGTTTGTGAAAACTTTGGCTTTGCACCAAGCCTTTCAAATCTTTGGGCTTCTGCAGGAATTGTTTGTGAGCATGCATAATCAGAAGGAGATATCACTGACCTCAGTCGTTCATCGCCTTCAAAAGCAGCTTTTCCATATTCTTGTTCCTGAAACCTTTGCAAGAGCATTTTATCAGTTTCTTCTCCCACAGCTCCTTCTAGTCGGGTTGCTGAAGCAAGCGGCCAAAAACTTGAAAGCCTCCTTTCTATCTCTTCTTGGCCAGAAGAGTATAAATCAGTTGTAGAGAAAGCTCTGGGCTGCATTTTTCCCTTTTTCTTTTTCTTTGGCATATTTGCGATAATTAATTAGCGTTCCGCAGTTGCAACTAATCATCTGTCTAAATATAGCCTGGTTGTTATCAGTTAAAGTAACAAGCAAGGGAAAAGCCATAATTCGAACCGTCCTGCTGCTACCACATGTCACGGTGGCAATTAAACCCTGTTCCCTTCCTGGGGTAATTGCACATAATTAGAGGTGGATCGTGGCATTTCCCTCGAAGCATACTCAATAAGCAAAATAAATCAGAGATGTATTCTAAGAAACTCATTTTAATGTAAAGAAAATAAAAAAACATCTTACTGGCTAATTAGTTACATTTTGGCAGCGTTCCTGCCGGACCTCTTGGCAGGCGAACAAAAGAAGATAGAAGAAGAGTGAAGGAATGTGGACATGCACAGTTAGCTTAGAGATAAGATTCTGAGCATCTACGGTAAGTGTTAGAGTTCAAAAGCACAGCTGGCAAAATAAAAAAACGCAGTGACATTCTGCATTCTTTATCAGTCTTCTCAGGAGCAAGGCAGTGACCCAACTCTTTGTAGCAACTTCAACTCTGGGAGGTCTCAGGTGAGGTTTCTGACCATGATCTGCTGCTCTCTGCTGGGCTCTGCAGAGATCTCAGTGGAGTGATCTCAGCTGCTCTGAACTGCTCTTGGTCAGCTCTCTGCTGCTTCTGTTCGCAGCAATTGCTTATATGCTGACTCATTGTCCGTTGGAAAATGCGGGAAACTCAGAGCCAGGAAGCTGTGCTCTGATTGGTTCATTCAAAATGTTCAAACCAATCAATCAATTAGCTGCAGCTATATGCTGAGAGGTTTTTCCTCTCACAATCCCCTTCTCTGCAGTAATTGATTACAGAAATACATGTACATACAAATCATAAGCATATATATCACAGTAGTAAGAAATACAATCCTACATAGTCATAGATATCTTATCCAAGAGATATTGATGTTGATCCCTAGACAATGGCTTCGTGAGCAAGTTTGCTATCTGCTCCTTTGTCTCGCTGAAAACTGTCCTAATGAAACCTGTCCTGGTCAGTTGCCTGACATGTTTATACTTGATGTCAATGTGATGTGACCTCTGTCCCACTGCATCAGCCTGTGAGATGTTAATAGCAGCCATGTTATCCTCATAAATATCAATAGGATACACTGGTTCTTCCCACAAGTTTGTTAGGAGATCATCAAACCATACCAGATTGTTAGATGCTTTTGATAAACACACATATTCTGCCTCAGCAGTGGAAGTTGCAATTAACTTCTGTTTACCTGAGTACCAATGGATGGGACTCTCATTCAGAAATATGACATAGCCTGAAGTACTCTTTCTGGACTTAATGTCCCCTGCCCAATCAGCATCTGAATAGCAACACAAACTTGGCTTATCTGATATGTCTGGCTCCAGTAGAAGTGAATAGTTAACAGTGTTCTTTAAATATGTTAAAACCCTTTTAATTCCACTCCAGTGGTATTGAGTGGGATTCTCAGAATGCCTGGACAGAATGTTTACGGTCAGACTAATATCTGGCCTAGTCCAGCTTGCAGTATACAACAATGATCCTATCACTGATTTATAAAGTGTCTTTTGCTCAAAAGGTTCACTTTCAGCATACATATTCTTGAGGAAATCTGTCTGCATGGGTGTGTCACAAGGTTTGGTCTCTGTCATGTTGCATCTTTCTACCAATTCTAGGATCTTGTCCTGTTGGGAGAGTTCATACCCTTTCTCCGTCTTTACAAATTATCAATTTGACCTAGAGGCTTTAGAGCAAAATTCTTACTTAACTCCTTGAAAAACATCTTACATCTGTCCTCAGACTTGCAGACATACAAAATATCATCCAAGTAAACCAGAACTGTTTCTTTAATACCCTGATGATTTTTAATGAAACACATTCATCAGCTGATGAGATTGTAAAACCCATCTGTTTTAAACTACTGGTAAGGCATTCGTACCACCTCCTGCCAGATTGTTTAAGACCGTAGAGCAGTGGTTCTGAAGCTTCCTAATGCTGTGACCCTTTAATACAGTTCCTCATGTTGTGGTGACCCCCAACCATAAAATTATTTTCGTTGCTACTTCATAACTAATTTTTTACTACCGGTTCTGTGGGCGTGGCTTATTTTGTGGGTGTGGCTTGGAGGTCATGTGACTGGGTGGGCATGGCTAGCTGGTCATGTGACCGAGTGGCCATGGCTATGTGTATAAGGCAGTGATGGCTAACCTTTTTGCCACCGCGTGCCAAAAGCGGGGGGGAGCGTGGTGGGGTCACACGCATGCGTGCCCACATCCATAATTCTATGCGCCACACCCCCTGTGCTCCCCCCGCTTATGGCACACGATGGCACGGTAGGCCCGTTTCTTGCTCTCCCTAGTCTCCAGAGCCTTTCTAGGAGCCTGGGGAGGGCAAAAACAGCCTTCCCCATCCCCCAGAGGCCCTCCAGAGGCTGGAAACAGTGTGTTTCCTGACTTCTGGTGGGCCCAGAAGGCCCGAAAATCAGCTGGCTGGCACACGCATGTGTGCCAGAGCTGAGCTCGCATGCCCACCGATATGGCTCCACGTGCCACCAGTGGCACCCGTGCCATAGGTTCGCCATCACGGGTATAGGGACTACTCAGAGGGCTGAAAAAAGTCATTTCTGGCACTTTTGACTGGTCCTCACACTTATGACCATCCTCACATTTATGCCGGTGCAGCATTCTTAACAACTATGTCACTCATTTCACAACTGCTTCTTTTCACCATGGTGATAAGATAGAGCAAAAACGTAAAATGTCAGGACAGTCATAAGTGCGAGGACCAGTCAAAAATAACCTTTTCAGCCCTCTGAGTAGTCCCTATACACATAGCCATGGCCACTCGGTCACATGACCAGCTAGCCATGCCCACCCAGTCACATGACCTCCAAGCCACGCCCAAAAAATAAGCTGCGCCCACTGATCCAGTAGTAAAAAATTAGTTATGAAGTAGCAACGAAAATAATTTTATGGTTGGGGGTCACCACAACATGAGGAACTGTATTAAAGGATCTCAGCATTAGGAAGGTTGAGAACCACTGCTTTAAACAGTACTGGGGCAGCTACCCTGGACTTTGCGGGTTGGATGAAGCCCCATGCTAAGTTGGGATTGATGTACTTTCTCAGATCCTCCATTTCCTTGGGGGTCATGGAGTACATCTTTGGCTTGGGCAGCTTAGCCCCCGGCATGAATTCGATCACACAATCTGTTTATTTATTTATTTATTTATTTATTTCCAATTTATATACCGCCCTTCTCCCTGAGGACTCAAGGCGGTGTACAACCAGACATAAAAAACATAAAATATAAATATTAAGACATTTAAAATATATATAATTTGGCTACAAAATTTAAAACTGTTGCATGGTGAGGGGGGAGGAAATTGCAATCTTCTTCCCTAAAGACTCCCAATAGGTCCTGGTATTCCCTTGGCACTTGCAGGCAGCTAGGTAGTCCATCCGTCGTGGAGGCTGCGGCCTGTGGCTCATTGGTATTGTCGTGGCTTACGAACACTTAGCATTGGTCTGGCTTTATGGGTGGTAATGGTCCGATGCCTATGTTTAGTTTTCTATAGCCATCATCCCACATGATGGTTGGTCCCCATTTGTCTAGCCAGGTGAGCCCCAGTATGATTGATTCAGTCATTTTTGGAGCTATGATGAATCAAATGAGTTCTCGGTAATGGCCCATTTCTAGTCTGACCAGTTCTGTGACTAGTATGGCAGGGGCTCCACCAATTAATGTCCCATCAACTTGCTCAAAGTGGATGGGGTGTGCTAGGGGTCTCGTACGTATGACTAGCTGCTCGACTATGGGGAAGCTGATTAGGCATCTGATGCACCCGGTGTCTATGATGGCCTCTACATCCCATTGGGCCCCTGTTTCTAGCACTACTATCCGGGTTTTGATAGTAAAGTGATGGATGTCTTCACTTACCATTGGGTCATGATCTAAGGGAAGGGTCTGCTTCCCTTAGTGAGCGTCAGAAGGGTTTCATCAGCTGGAGTTCCCTCGACTTCAGTGGGAAGGAGTGGAACTTCCACGGCCTGCTTGGTGATTCTTCCTTTATCAGGTGGCCTCCATAGGGACTTTCTTGCCCGGGTGTGGCTGGGGCTCGGGATTGTGGGGCCAGGGCCGGAGCCAGAGCTGGAGCCAGAGCCAAGCATTCTTAAGCCCCGGGCCTATGCTGGCCACACCAGTAGCATGTGGCAGTGGCGGATGGTGTAGGAGGTGGCGCTGCAGGCGGCTTCATCAGAGTTCGGTGACCCAGAGGCCTTCTTGCGGGTTTCTCTGTTGTGGGCTTTCTATGGGGGTGAATTTCCAGATCCAAGGCCACAGCGGTATTGTACCATGCTTGTATGCATTCCAGTACTCCTCTGATGCCACAAGCTTTCCGAAGGTCTGAGTCTAAGTCTTCCTTGAAGTGGTGGACCAGCTGAGACTTCTCCAAAATTCCCAAATTAGCTCCTTGGGGGCTTGGGCTGCCTGATTCAGCGCCTTGATCTGGGATTTGACTTCTACTCGGTGGGCCATGTCTTCAAACTGACCTCTGAGCAGTTGGATGAATTCATCGGCATTGTCCAGCTTGGGGGTTTCTTTATCATGAAGCTCCGCTATCCATTCCGCTGCTTCACCTTCATTCATGCCATCTGCTATGGCTGAAATCAATTCCTGATCTGATGGGTACTGATTCCCATAGTGGTCGATGTAAGCCCAGACTCGGTTGAGAAATATGCTAGCTTCCCTGGAGTCCTGTCAAAGGTTGCCCTGAACCATGGAGGAGGGGGGAGCTGCTGGCAGGGCTGGTTGCTGAGCCAGTTGCTGAGCTGGTTGCTACGCTTGTGTGGGCTGCTGCGCTGGCACTGGTTGCTGGGCTGGCACTGGCTGCTGGGCTGGAATCTGTTGTGGGGCTGCAGCTGGTTGTTGGAACGCCCCCGCAGTTGGGCTGGCACCGGCTGGGCCCCCAGAATCGGTGGCTGGAAATGCGCTGGTTGATAGATGGGCACAGGGTGCAGGATTGGGGCAGGCATCCATTGGTATTGCATCCCTCCCTGGCCAGGGTAAAATGCCCATCTGGGAGGAATCTGGTCTGCTGGAGATAGTCTGAATGCCTGCTGCTGGGGTAGAGCACTTAGCCCCAGTTGTGGTCCTTGCAGAACCATGCCGGGCTGGCTCAGGAAGCTCTGGTGCTGCACTACCCCAATCCCCATGGTGACTATCACTCAGTAGCTCAGGCCTGGTGCGGGAGGCTGTGGAATGATCCACTGTGCACTGAATAAAAGGAGGTAGACACCCCACTCGGTGGTGCTGCGGCTTCCTGGCTCAGGAAGGTGAACGTAGGTTGAACCAGGATCCATTTTGGCTACTCGGTTCCATGCTTGAGCATTGCTGGTCGTGCTGAGGTGGCCAAACTGCTCCAGGAGACTGGCCAACAACTAGCTGTGTGACAGCAGCGGGAATCCCCATTCACTGGAGTGTTTTCAGCACAGCTGGCCCGGTATTCTCCATTTGAAGGTTGGAATCTGTTCTGCTCGGCTTCCACCCAGTTGTGGTTCCAACAGTGCTACTCCGGTGGCCACTTCTTGGAGTTGCATGGTTCCTGTGGCTTTGCCCCACAGGGTTAGATCCAGTTATGTGGCTGACTTAGATGTTGGCTCATTGGGCTGAGCACACAGCTGGTGTTCTCTTTCTTCTGCTTCCACCATGGCTTGGGAAGGGGAATAGATGGTCTCGACAGGAGTTGTCAAGCCAGTCCCCATAGTTCCCTCTGTGGCTTTCTTGTCTTCCTCCATTTCCCCTGAGTCTTCACACCACCAGGATTCGAGTTGACATTCGGGGCTCAGGACCCCAGACAGTATCCCGGTATCGGGGGAGCTGGTTGGATTTTAAAGCAGATTCAGGTTAATGTTGGGGTTCCAAGTAACACCCCCAGTGAAAGAAAACTCTGAGGCTTTAGTTTCCTCAAAGTTCCATTTTATTAGAGATGTCATATTGGCACATCTGGGAAAACCCGAATCTGAAAGCTTCCAGGTTTTCCCCACCCAAAGGAAAGTCCAAGTCCCTGCCCCCCATCCCCATGTCCATCATATGGCCTGATCCTAGCACTGTCCCAACTGGAGATGCCTCCCAGTTCCAGCCATCCAGATGCAGGGCAAGATGTCCTTGACTTTCTGAGAAAGGAATGTTATTATCACTATATATCACCCTGGCTCCATACAATCCCCCCTCCCAGTTTTCCACAGCAGTAAACATGGTAGGTCTGAAGGCCTAATGCAAAAGATGGCTTCCAGGCCTGACACTGAGTTTTAGTTTATATTTAGTTTATAGGGCTTTTTATAATCTATTATGGTTTATGACATCTACGACTAATGTCTCTACAAATATTTGTATCAGAACACCTGGTGACCCATTTGATTTATATGGAAAGATTAAATAAACCTGGATGCTACACATGTTATGGTATCCACAGTCAAATACTATATCTGCCATAGGAATAATATAATATGCTATGAAACGTTTTCTGGATAGTTTTTATCCCAGAGCTATAATTGCACTCAGCAATGAACTAAAGGGCCACCATCAGTGAGCTGTTGGACAGCATTACTTGGTCTGTTGTGTGGATGTTTGGGTGGTTTGGGGGTGGGGAATTGTGGTGGGTGGGAGTGTGTTTGGGGATTGTTATGTGTGTTGGACCTGGTCTTTGGGTGTTAAGTGAATTTCGTTGTATGGGTATACATTGTACACATACAATGACAATAAAGTTATTATTATTATAATATTTTTTTAAAAAAACACCTTCGTAACATAACTAAGCAATTATTTCTCAGGACCACCTTTAATGAAATAAAGTATCTGTGTGATGTTTTATTTTAAACAACTAACACTCTTCATCAGACTTATTTCTATCTTTCAGAATTAGTTTTTTTCCCCTTTTCTTTTTTGAAGTTATTATTATACCAATCAATAGGGGTAAAGAAGATAAATGAGTTACATTCCATGTCAATGAAATTGAATATTGCTGAATATTGCTTTATGAAAATATTTTGATTTCTCAACTTCCATGTGCATAAATAAGAACCCTGGGTCATTTCATTTCAATATTCCCGAAATTTCTGGGTTTTTTTGAAAGAGATACTCAGTGTGATTCTAGACAGTGTTACAATGGTAGATATTTATAAGAAATTTAAATATAATATTTAAATAGAAGGGATACTTAAAGCCCTGGGAATGCTTTAACATAGCACTTTTTCTGATATCATGGAAACAAAAATGGTATATTAATTTAATTTGTATAAAACGTGATTGGCTTTCTACTTAATAATTAAGTCATCTAAATGGAAATTCTATGATATGTTAGATGAAATAATAAATCATAACTGAATTCAATTAAAATATGAATATAAGGTGAACCATGATGTGTAACATTTCTATTGTTTCTAGGTTACAACTATAATATCTGAGGAATATCCTTTTAAAAATAGAGACATAAAGATACACAAAAAGTAACTAAACATTGGTTATATCAAATTTAATTGCACAAAGATTAAGACAAACACCATATTTGTGCCATGGTTCTTTTTCTTTTTATAGTTTTATTTCCTTCATCTTATTATAATTTGGTTTATATAAAATTCTAATTCTTCCTCTGTTCTGGACTGTTGTCAGATAAGGAACTATCTTTAGAAGTTATTTTTTATTACAAATATGAAGGTTTTCTGCTGTTTCCTATGATTCCATCTGTATTTTAAGTTGAATCCAATCCATACTTCAGAAGAGTTTCAGTCCAGATCTTCCACAAAACCTTTGCAACACATACAAAGTTGGCTGATGTGCCATTCAGCATCCTAGCAGCTCTTTCTCTTCACACTAGCAATGGTAAAGCATTGTGCGGATGCTGTGCCGGATGCTATGAAATAAAAATAATTCTGGATATTTAGCAGATATTATATATGTGATGCAAGGTAAGGAAGAGAGCATGTGTGTGGGAGAAAAGTCATTCAGAATGGTTGCTTAATGCCATTCAGCTGTATTTTACATCTCCCATTCTGATGCAGGAGCCCTGAGCAATAAATGGGATGCTTTTGCATTTGAAATCTGAAGATCCAGATTAAAGGTTTTGATTATAATGAACAGTGTAGGGTTTATCAATAATTAGTAGAATGATCAAAGATCTGTTTGAAATCTATTATTTACTATCTAATTGCAAATCTAACTGTAGTGGGAAAAGAAGGTGGGGAGGAACATACAAGCCAGCAATTCCAGTCTGTAAGATGCTTTGAAGTCCCCTTGGATCCTGTTTGGTGGAATCCTCTTACGAAAGAATATTTCATTTTATCCTTATTCCTCCTTTAGTTCCTTCTTTTGTAATACATCAAGGAGTCTCTTATTTTAACAGCAATAGCCCATTTTCCACTTAGCCTATTTATTCACTATTTTAGAGAACTGCAAGTTCAGAATATTTTTGAGATTAGAGCTTCTTATTAACTTTTGTATTTAGGTCTGTATGCAATCTAATTTGTATTTAATTCTTAATCTTAATTTAATATGAATAATATTCTTGGGGGATTTTTTTTAAATAAGCATGTGGTATTTGCTGATTCTTTTACCTTTCAGCAACACTTTGCATTAATGTGTTATCGGAAATTGGACCACAGGGAGTAAAAGTAATCTTAATGTTAACGCTTTTCAACTACTTATTTGAATTTTAAAGATAGTGAAGGATCAAATGTGCTTTGTCCTTAATAATTTATACTGTCCTTTAATTTGTAATTTTTAAAATGTAACTTGTAGCTATCATTTTTAAATAATTTTGAATTATGTAAAATAGCATCTCTTTTTGTTTTTGTATAAGTATCAAGAATAAAAAATAATGGTATTATAGTAAGTATTCTGAAAAGTTTCTTAGGGAAGCAGCTTTTAATAAAGAACATGCTAAATTCTGTAGTTGTCTGTGGCTGGTCTGACATCATAATCATTGTTGCTTTTTTTCTTGATATTTTTGTTCCCAATTTCTTTTAAACATCATTACTAGCATAGTACATGTTGTGATGAATACCTTTTCCCAAAACTGTTTTTAAATACACCTACGCTATTCTCGTTTACTTTTTTGTTTAAACCCAAATGTATATGTGCATTTTCCTTACAGTAACTACAAAATCAAAATGAATAGCAAGAGAATCTTTTGAGATGTAAATTGATATTTATTGTAGCCATACAGTAGTTTTTCTTAATCATTAAGATAATGTCGGGCTCTTTAAAATATAATTAGGATATAATAGAATTACTAGGTGTACTTATTCATTAATTATTCTCAGCCAGCGAAAGCTTTATATTCTTCTGTGGCCCATTTATAAAACTATAAATAACTAGATTGTGTCAACCAAATAGTCTTACACTAATAGTTTCGCTTTTTGTTGAATTCATGCACTGTTACCTTGGTTTTGTGAAGCAATTATTTGTCTATTATTTTCTGTTACAAGCCTAGTATTTATTTTAGAAGTCCCAAATCTTAGGTTATCCAGTGGTTTAAATCTTAAACAGTTGTAAAGTAGCCAGGAGGATATGACACAAATTATCACATTGATGGAGCACTGGTGTTTCTATTGTAAGTAAATTATCAGTGCATAATTTTGGAACCTATTTTGGCAAATTATTTTTACATGTTGTTGTTTTAATTGTCTGGATACAGTAAGGTAAAATACTGTAACTAAAAATATTGCATCTAAATTGTAGCTGAATATTTCATATCTGTTTTTTAGAATAACTCTTCCTTTCCATTTGTTCTAAGCCCTTATATTGTGACTTAAAGCTGATGTCATCTGAGAAACATTTTGTGCTTGTTTTTATTTTATCTGACATGGAAATCTATTGTGTGATGCAACTCGTTCATTTCTAAAATCTATTCTTGCTCTATGCCTCTCACTAAATGCATAGCTACAAATATGAATTAGAAGTTCAGTGAAATAGACCCTTTTACAGTTCTGTAAGGGAGAAAAATCCCTTTAAACACTAGAAAATGTCATGAAAGCTAGAACTGAGCAATGTGTACCCATTAAATTTTCAGTCAGGAAAATGAAAGCTCTTATGGGGAAAAATGATCAGAACTGACAATTTTAGTAATATCACATCAGCTGGTGGACTCTCTATTTTCTTTGTGTCCTCCCTCCCTTGAAGACTTGTCCCCACTCCCTTGAAGACTTAAAGAAAGATGTGGTAATATCAAATGAATTTCAGAGCTGAACTACACAGATGCAATTTAGAGTCAAATGTATCTCTGCATAATGTTTTACAGTATCTCTTGAGCTGCATTCATACTATATTACATGTACATGTAGTCCTCAGCTTACAATTCCAATTGGGACTGGATTTCCAGTTGTAAAACGATTGTAAGTCATGTTACACAAGTTTTTTGTGGCAGTCATTAAGCAAATCAGAGGTTGTTAAGTGAATGCTACACTCTTTAAGTATGAACCCATTCTTCCAAATGAGTGTGATTTCCTGGAAAACAGCCAAAAAAAAAAAGTCACGACTGTGGGCTGCTGCAACCAGTTGTAAATACTTTATGGGCTGTAAACCAGCCCTGTTGTAATTTTGAATGATTGTTAATTGACTGGTCACTGGTCATATGTCAAGGATTATCTATATCAGGATTTCAATTGATATAGTTCCTAATATAGTTCCAAAGTGGTTTTGCAGAAATTTGAAAGCCTTTATATTTAGTCTAGAATATGAATATAGATTTTTGAACATAATGTAGGAGATGATTGAAGTCGAGGGAGGAGTCAAGTGCATCATCAATTCTGAGTCTTTTCATGCTCACAAGAGATTTAAGTCCAGCCCACCTTGAGTTGTTATTTATTTTATTTATTTTATTAAATTTATATACCGCCCTTCTCCCCGGGGGGACTCAGGGCGGTGAACAGCCATAATAAAAAACATATGTACAAAATTTAAAAACCAAATAAAACCGAATTAAACATTGGCCCCAATACTTTAAAATCCCAATTTACAATATTAAAACATTAAAATATTAAAACCCCCAAATTAAAATTTTTACAATTCAAAATTTCTAAATTCTTTTACGACAGAAGGGGAAAAGGGAAGAATTAGGCCAGGCCCGCCTGGTGGAACAGGAAAGTTTTTAACTCACGGCGGAAGGCACGAAGATCCGGGATCCTCCGTAACTCTGGGGGGAGCTCGTTCCAGATAGTGGGTGCCCCCACAGAGAAGGCTCTCCCCCTGGGGGCCGCCAGCCGACATTGTTTGGCCGACGGCACCCGGAGGAGCCCCTCTCTATGGGAACGTACCGGTCGGTGGGAGGCAATTGGTGGTAGTAGGCGGTCCCGTAAGTACCCGGGTCCTAAGCCATGGAGCGCTTTAAAGGTGGTAACCAACACCTTGAAGCGCACCCGGAAGACCACCGGGAGCCAGTGCAGCTCGCGCAGGAGGGGAGTAACATGGGAGCGCCATGTCGCTCCCATCACCACCCGCGCGGCCGCACTCTGCGCCAGTTGGAGCCTCCGGGTGCTCCTCAAGGGGAGCCCCATGTAGAGAGCATTACAATAGTCCAGGCGAGAGGTGACGAGGGCGTGAGTGACCGTGTGTAACGAGTCCCGATCCAGAAAGGGACGCAACTGGCGGATCAGGCGAACCTGATGAAAAATCCTCCCGGTCACGGCCGTCAAATGCTCCTCAAAAGACAGCCGCGAATCCAGGAGGACGCCCAAGTTGCGCACCCTCTCTGCCGGGGCCAATGATTCACCCCCGATAGTCAGCGATGGTACCAGCTGGCTATATCGGGACGTCGGAAACCACAGCCACTCGGTCTTGGATGGGTTGAGTCTGAGCCTGTTCCTCCCCATCCAGATCCGCACGGCCTCCAGACACCGGGACATCACTTCAAGGGCATCGTTGGGGTGGTCTGGGGTGGAGATGTACAGCTGGGTGTCATCAGCGTACTGGTGATATCTCACCCCAAAACCACGGATGATCTCGCCCAGCGGCTTCACATAAATGTTGAACAGGAGGGGCGAGAGGACCGACCCCTGAGGCACCCCACATATAAGGGGTCTCGGAGTCGACCTCTGCCCCCCTGTCAACACCAACTGCGACCGGTCAGAGAGAAAGGAGGAGAACCACCGTAACACAGTGCCTCCCACCCCTAACTCTTCCAACCGGTGCAGCATGATACCATGGTCGATGGTATCAAAAGCCGCTGAGAGATCTAACAGGACCAGGACAGAGGAACAACCCCTGTCCCGGGCCCTCCAGAGATCATCAACCAACGCGACCAATGCCGTTTCCGTGCTGTACCCGGGTCTGAAACCCGACTGGAACGGATCCAGATACGTCGTTTCATCCAGGTACCGGGGAAGCTGTTGCGCAACCACACTCTCAACAACCTTCACCAAAAAGCGAAGGTTGGAGACCGGACGATAATTTACCAACATTGCTGGGTCCAGGGAAGGCTTCTTGAGGAGAGGCCTCACCACCGCCTCTTTCAAGGCGGCGGGAAAGTCACCCTCACCCAGCGAAGCATTTATAATCCCCTGGAGCCAGCCTCGTGTCACCTCCCGGGAAGCCAGTACTAACCAGGAGCTGCTGCCACGTGGCAGGGAGCCAGGTACGTGACCAGCAAACCCATCTGAACCCCATGACCCCACTTCACAAGGAGGGACTCACAACCGGTCGTCTGAGGAACTGTGGCCTCCCTCGGTCTCAGACCTTCTTTAATAACAACCGCTACTCCCCCGCCCCTGCCCTGTAACCTTGGCCGATGGAATGCAAGGAAACCTGGTGGGCACATTTCAACGAGGGGAACCCCCCCCTCCTGGCCCAACCAGGTCTCCGTAATACCTGTCAGGTCCGCTCCCCCCTCACAAATAAGATCACAAATGAGGGGGGCTTTATTTACTACGGACCTGGCATTGCATAACATCAGCCGAAGGATCGGGCCCTGAGGGTCTGTGCAACCTGGGGAACGGGTGGAGTCTTGGGGGCCGGAGCGCGCCACCGCTCGTAAACAGCGGGTGCGCACTCCCCTAACTCGATATGGCCCCCTACTCCCGCCATATCTACCCCTCCCACTCACGGTAGTGATGTTCCAGACACTATCCAGACAACCTCTAGCTCCCCTCTCAACCCCAGGATCCCCTCCTCCCATGCCATGATTCCTTACCAGGCCTGCCCCTCCCCCTCCCCTCCCTCCCCTCCCCCTCCCCAGAACCCCTTAAAAATTTAGTTAATTTAGTTAATGACAATTTTAAAAAACCCCTTAGCCCCCTCTTGGCCGCATGCCAAGTTAGTAATACAGTAA
This sequence comes from Ptyas mucosa, assembly GCA_012654045.1. NCBI lineage: Eukaryota > Metazoa > Chordata > Lepidosauria > Squamata > Colubridae > Ptyas > Ptyas mucosa. The sequence continues at coordinate 1,295,836 of WNWU01013597.1, read as the reverse complement.
TAGTTAGTAGTAATAGTAATAGTAATAGTTAGTAATAGTAATCTGTTAGTAATACAGATTCTTGTAGCGAGTGTTAGCATGCAATAAACCAGTATTCATTTGAACCAACGAAGAGACCATGAATTCTAGTCTGACCTTAGACATAAAGCTTGATTGAGTGACTTTGGGCCACTCACTCCTCTCTCAGTCCAACCCATGTCACAGGATTGGATAAACAAACAAATACTGTATTTGCTTGCTTTTTATCATCTAACTTTTTGGTGATGTTGCCACGCAAATATGTTTATTACTATATTCTATACTTTTATTACTATATTCAAGCTGGATTAGTTTTCTAGTTTGGGAAGCACCTGCAAACCAAATTTTGTTTGTTTGATGATATCAGAAACTAAGAAAATGGAATGTACAAGACAAGGTAATGAAAGGAAGGGTTGCAAACCACTTTTTTCATTTTATTATATTAGAAGTTAAGTAAGTGGAAAGCACATGACAAGATAATAGAACGAAGGGTTGTGCACTGTTACTTTGTGTAGCACCAAATTATTATTATCTATATATTTTGTGTTTATGAATCATTCATTTTTATGAATTATTAGCAGTATAGTATGAAAAAGTTTGCTAACATTATTCTAGAAAGCATATTTCTGAGCTGACATATAAAAAGGTGTACAGTTGTATACTAACATAACATACATTTGTTTACTAACTATAACATGATAAATAATCAGTGTATATGGTGCCTTCCAAATAATTATGTCTATATGGATATGTCTACAATATATGATTGATGGTAAAACTCTTCCTCTGCCCTGTAAACTAGCATGGAAATATTTATCTCACAAAATACTATACAATGCACTATTTATTTATTTATTTATTTATTTATTTATTTATTTATTTATTTATTTAATTTCTATACCACCTTTCTCCCATAGGACTCAAGGCGGTGTACAACCATGAAGAATATAGACATACAAACATCATAAATTGCTAATTAAAATTATTACTTAGTTTGGTCAATTAAATAAAACCCAGAATTAGATAACATTTTAAAAAATCATTCAAATGTTCATATGTTTAGCCCTGCCTGTTGGAACATCAGGGTCTTGAGGGCACGGCAGAAAGCACGGAGATCAGGGGTGTTCCGTATCTCCGGGGGCAATTCATTCCAAAGGGTTGGCGCCCTCACAGAGAAGGCCCTCCCCCTGGGAGTCACCAGTCAGCATAATTTGACTGACTGTACCCTGAGTAGTCCCTCCCTGTGAGAACGAACTGGTCAGTGGGAGGCTATTGGTGGCAGAAGATGGTCTCGTAGGTACCCAGGTCCTAAGCCATGGAGTGCTTTAAAGGTGATGACTAACACCTTGAATCGCACCCGGAAGACCACCGGGAGCCAGTGCAGCTCGCGCAGGAGAGGTGTTACATGGGCGTAACGAGTTGCGCCCATAATCACCCACGCGGCTACATTCTGGACCAGTTGGAGCCTCTGGGTGCTCTTCAAGGGGAGCCCCATATAGAGAGCATTACAGTAGTCCATACAGAAGGTGACTAGGGCATGAGTGACTGTGCGCAAGGCGTCCCGATCCAGAAAGGGACGCAACTGGCGGATCAGGCAAACCTGATAAAAGGCCCCCCTGGCCACGGCCATCATGTGCTCTTCTAAAGATAGCCGTGAATCCAGGAGGACACCCAAGTTGCGAGCCCTCTCTGTGGGAAGTAAGGTCTCATCCCCAATTGTCAGTGATGGTACCAGCTGACTATACCGGGACGCCAAAAGCCACAGCCACTCGGTCTTGGAGGGGTTGAGTCTGAGCTTGTTTCTTTCCATCCAGATCCGCACGGCCTCCAGGCAACGGGACATCACAGTAAGGGCATCATTGGGGTGGTCCAGGTAGGAGATGTATAGCTGTGTGTCATCAGCATACTGATGAACACTCACCCCAAAACCACGGATGATCTCGCCTAGCGGTTTTACATAAATGTTGAACGGAAGGGGTGAGAGGACTGACCCTTGCGGCACTCCCCAAATAAGGTGCCTCAAGGTCGACCTCTGCCCTCCAGCCAACACAAACTGCGAATGATCAGAGAGGAAGGAGAACCACCGAAGCACGGTGCCCCCTATTCCTAATCTCTCCAGCTGGTGCAGTAAGATACCATGGTCGATGGTATCAAAAGCCACTGAGAGATCTAATAGGACCAGGACAGAGGAACACCCTCTGTCCCGAGCCCTCCAGAGATCATCAACCAATGTGACCAATGCCGTTTCTGTGCTGTATCGCGGCCTGAAGCCCGACTGGTACGGATCCAGATAGACAGCTTCATCCAGGTATCGGGGTAGTTGTCGGGCCACCATACTCTCAACAACCTTCGCAACGAAGTGAAGATTGGAGACTGGACGATAATTTGATAATATTCAATTATCAATATTGATAATATTTGAGAGCATGATGAAACTATATTTAAAAATGGTTAGTTTTTAGCTAACTCTAAAATATTAACTTGCAGCTTTTGTTTGTAAGAAGCAGAAAAGGCTAATATGAAAATGTAAAGAGCAAAAGTTCTACAATCATTTTCTTTTAGTTTTAGAAACTACACAATCAACTTTGAAGAAAATATTTGCAATACTGTGAAGAAGACAAAAACATGTAAAGAGATTTGTAAACATTTGGAAAATGTGCAAACTTTAAGAACTGAGATTTGAATTTAAAAAGTGATATTTGTGTCATATTATCACTTTTAACATGACAAATATTCCTTGTTACCTCGTTCGTGAAATAAATGAAGCAGTTTTGGTGAGTTTGCTAAATCTGTTTTGATGACATTTCATGTAGCTATTTATTAGATACTACTTGTAATATCAATTACAATTGATGTAAGAGTGTCAGGCTAATGATAAACCAATGTGAAAGGATATAGATTAGATTATTTCTTCTCTGATAAATGAATGAGACATCCAATGAACTTGGTTAAATGTGTTAACAAATAAAGTAAACCTGTATAAATTTAGAATTAAAAGAATTTTTATAAAGCTTTTATAAGCTTTAATTTGTTCTTAAGTATAGAAACTTTCAAAGTTAATAATCATATTACTGTATTTTTCGGAGTATAAGATGCAGCAGAGTATAAGATGCACCTACCTTTTTTGTTTTGTTTTTTTTTATAAAAAGATTTTTTTATTTTTTAGACAAACACACATACAAACATACAATGTATTTTCTTTGAACAGAGTATTTGGCCGGTTCACAAATTTAAACAGTGTTTAGTCATTTCAGTTAAATTTACAATTTCTATATTTCCTTTTTGCCATATTTATTCCTCATCTATTTTTTTAAAAAACCAATATTACCCTTCATCCTCATCTCTAATCTTAATCAAATTCAATTTTTCCCTTCTATTCTATATTATACCCCTTCGCATTGTCATCTATTTTTAGATCCATCCTCACATTGGTCAATTATGTAATATTACAGTTGCTTAATACAAATTCAACATTTTAATATAAATCAATTAGTTATATAACTATCTTTTTTGGTATATTAATCAATATGAACATGAATATTCCAATTATTTTCATGCTATCCAATTTCTTACAAATCAATTAATTATAGTTACTACTAATAATAAACAAAATAATTTTCCCCATATATTCCTCCAAACCACAACTTAACCATTTTTGTTTTCAATACAATATACAATTAATAGAATCTCAATTATTACAATTCCCTAGTTAAATAGAGCTTTCCCCTTACATTACTCATTTTCACATCTTAAACTCTCCCAATAACCCAAATAGTTTTGCCCATATAATCCTCCAAATCTCAACTTAATCATTTCTACTTTCATAACAATATATAATTAAAAATATTTCAATTGTTACAATTTCCCTAATTAAATTTAAAAATGTTCTAGCTGTTATCCAAGCTACAACTTAATCCTTTTTACTTTTACCACCATATACCATTAAAGGTATTTCAATTGTTACAGTTTATACTTATTCATATTTCTAAAAAAAATAAAAAAATAAAAGCTTATCATTGTCTAGATTTCAAAAATACAAAGACAAATATTCCAATTATTATTCATTTGTTTTTTACAATCATGATTTCCCATTTATTTCTTACTACTATTCATATTTCAATTCTAAATATGTATAACATCTTTCTCTTTCATTTCTTTTTCTCCCTTCCCATTTTTATTTTTGCCTTTTTCTTTCTCCTTTTCTTCTTTTGTGTTTTAAAATCTTGAACTCTCCTCTTTTGCCCTAAATTTCTCATTGTTTGCACCTACTTTTTTGGTAAGGAAAAAGAAGAAAAAGAAATCTCCCTCTGCCTCTGCTTCTGAGCAATTTTGAGGTGTTGCAACAAACAGCAAACAGCCTGCTTTACTTTCATTTTTGTTTTCAGCATAGCTTGATTAGCACAAGGAAAAAAAAATCTGCTCCAGCAATTTACCTCTTTGCAGCCAGCAGCAGAGCCTGTGCAAAACAGCTGAGAGCAAATCAGCTAAGAGTCAGGAGGCCGATCCAATCAACTTGTGCTAATTAGCCTGTGCTGAAGCTGAAAGGAGCTGTTTTTTCTTGCTGTTTGCTTGCAAGGAGGTAACTGCTGCAAGGCACAGGCCAAAGGGTGGGAGCCAGTGGGTGGACGGGGCTACATTCAGTGTATAAGACACACCTAAATTTTTACCCCATTTTGGGGGGGGGAAGGTGCGTCTTATACTCTGAAAAATATGGTACTTGTAATTATATTCTATTTATTTTTTGCATTTTGATGGCCAACAAAAGCCTGATTATAAGGACCATTATAATTTGAAAAGAGTAGTTTGTCCTTTATTCCTCATTTTTTTTTATTTTAAAAAATAAAAAAGGTGGGGGAGATAGATATTCTATCTAGACCCGTGATGGTGAATCTATGGCACGGGTGCCACAGGGGGCACACGGAGCCATATCTGTGGGCTTACAAGCGTTGCCCTAGCTCAACTCCAGCATGCATGCCTGCACCGGCCAGTTGATTTTCGGGCCTTCCAGACCCACCAGAAGTTGGGAAACGCGCTGTTTCTGGCTTCCGGAGGGCCTCTGGGGGCTTTGTGGGGAAGGCCGTCACTGATCTAGACTTTAGATCTTCACAAATGTTAAAATAGTAACTACAGACTTGAGGTTAAGGTTTATACATAAAATTGTATTTAGGTGTATTGACTTTCCAAATATGTATTTGAAAGGATAGGTATTATATTTTTTTTATGTTGGAAGTTTAAGAAATTTGAGGGCTCATTCACCAATATGATTATGGACAAGTGATCATTTAATATCTTTTTTAAGATACTGTAATAGAGTATATTAGTAGATTTATAGGAAAATGGTTAAATGTTAAAGATTTAACAGATTAAAAGAGTTGGAAGGGATCTTGTAGGTCTTCTAGTCCAACCCCCCATCCAAGCAGGAGAGGCTACACTATTTCTGAAAGATGGCAGTCCAGTCTCTTCTTGAAAACCTCCAGTGATGAAGCTCCCACACCTTCTGAAGGTAAACTGTTCCATTGGTTGATTGTTCTCACTGTCAGAAAATTTCTTCTTATTTCTAGGTTGAATCTCTCCATAATCATTTCCATCCATTATTCCTTGTCTGGCATCCAGGTCCTTTGGAAAATAGGTTGATCCCCTCCACTCTGTGACAGCCGCTCAAATATTGGAACACTGCTATCATATCTCCCCTGGTCCTTCTCTTCACTAGATTAATCATGCCTGTAATCTTTCTTCATATGTTTTAGCCTCTTAACATCTTTGTTGCTCTTCTCTGCACTCTTTCTAGAGTCTCAACATCTTTTTTATAGCATGGTGCAGTGGTGGGTTGCTACCGGTTCGCCCCGGATCAGACGAACCGGTGGTGGCGGTGAGAGGCTCCGCCCACCTGCCTGGATGCTCCTCCGCATGCACAGAAGTGGCGCGCACATGCCCACAAGCAAACTGGTAGCAATAGGTTTTGAACCCCGCCCCTGGTGTGGTGACCAAAATTGGATGAAGTATTGTACTAGTGGTCTTACTAAGGCTTTATAGAGTGGTATTAGTACTTCACTTGATTTTGATTGAACTCCTCTGTTAATGCAATTTAGGATTGCATTGGCTTTTTTGGCTGCCACTGCACACTGTTAACTTGGTTGTCCACTAAGACTCCAAGATCCTCTTCACAGTTACTGCTATTAAGCCTGGTTTCATTCAGACTATGTGTGTACTTTTGATTTTTGTTGCCTAAGTGTAAGACTTTACTTTTCTCTACATTGAATTTCATTTTTTTAGATAGGGCCCAGTGTTCAAGTCTGTCAAGATCCATCTGGATCTTGAGCCTATCATCTATGGTGTTGGCTATTCTTGCCAGCTTAGTGTCATCTGAAAATTTGGTAAATTCCCCTTCTATTCCCTCATGTAAGTCATTTATGAAAATATTGAAGAATACTGGACCTAAGACAGAACCTTGTGGTACCCCACTGCTTAATTCCCTCCATTTAATTCCCTCCATGTAGACATAGTACCATTAAGGTTGAGTATTCGTTGAGTATGGTTTGTCAGCCAGTTACAGATCCATCTGATGGTGATGTGATCTATCCCACTTTTTTCTAGTTTACCAAGAAGTACGTTGTAGTCTATTTTGTTGAATACCTTGCTGAAGTCTAAGTATACTATGTCCACAGTATTTCACTGGTCTACTAATTTAGTCACAATGTTGAAGACTGAAATAAGATTGGTTTTGCATGATCTCTTTTTAACAAACCCATGCTGACTTCTAGTTATTACTTTACTAGTTTCTAGATGTTGGCAGATCTGTTTTTTTATTATCTTTTCCAGTATCTTCCCAGGTATTGATGTTAGGCCGATTGGTTTGTGGTTTCCTGGGTCTGTTTTTCCTCCTTTTTTGGAGATGGGAACCACATCAGCTCTTTTACAGTTCTCTGGTAGTTCCCCAGTGCTCCAGGAATTTTGAAAGATGTGGTACAGTGGTTCTGAGATGACATCTAACAACTCCTTTATTTTTTTTTTATTGAAAAAGTTTTACAAATACAAATTCCCCCCTTCCCCCCCCCCACCCTTACCCAACATTATAAAATACATATAGAAAAAATATATAATTCCCTCCCAATCCCACCCTAACCCCCCCTCCACCCTTTTCCCTCCCCCCCTTGACTTCCATTATATGCAATACTAGTATTCCCAAACAATGTATATGTTATTCATCCTTCCATATCTTTTTTCTATATTTACTAGCATAATCATCAATCCCTCTCAGCTGAAAGCGACATAATATTTTCTAGTCTGATACTTATTCTGTATATACTCAATTCATTTATTCCATTCCTGTATATATTTCTCATGCGTCTGATCTTTTAAAAAAGCTGAAATCTTCACCATTTCTGCAAATCCAGCCATCTTCTGTATCCATTGGTCCACAGTTGGTAAGGTATCACTCTTCCAATATTGGGCAATCAACAACCTAGCTGCTGTCACCATATACAAAATCAGTTTTGTTTCACTCAATGTAAAATCTTTAACTATACCCAATAAGAAAAATTGCGGAGAAAATTGTATTTATTTCCTTAAAACATTTTGCATAACCCACCAGATTTTTATCCAAAAAGCCCTCACCTTTTTGCAAGTCCACCATATGTGATAATATGTAGCATCTAAAAACTCACATCTCCAACATTTTGGCTGCACATTAGGGTACATACAAGACAATTTCTTGGGGTCTAAATGCCATCTATAAAACATTTTATAAAAATTTTCTCGTAAATTTTGTGACTGTAAACTTAACGTTCTGAACCCATATTTTTCCCCATGTTTCCATCATAACTGGTTGAGAGAAATTCTGTGCCCATTTAATCATACAATCTTTAACTAACTCATTTTCTGAATCCCTTTCTAACAAAACATTATAAACTCTCTTAATATGCATTGGACCTGTCTGCTTTATCTGTCCAACCAATTCTACTTCATATTCCATTAAACCAGTTTGTTGATCTTCTTTCCATCTCATCTGTAATTGATTGTACTGCAACCAAGTCAAAGATTTCCCTTCTTCCAACAGCATATCCAAAGTCTTCAGTCGCCATCTGCCCTCTTCAAAATAAAGTAACTCTTTATATAAGAAACCCCCAAGTGACTTAATATTTGTATTCCACATGGTATCAGCAAGATCCAGCCAAAACGGAATCTTATAATCCTAATTAGTTCGGTGCTTCCTCCAGACTCTCATCAAGGCATTTCTAAGTAGATGACTATTGAACACTTTATCCACTTTATTGTCATAAAATAGGTATGCATGCCATCCCCAAACAAGGTCATGACTTTCTATATTCAACAGTTCAGTCTTAGTTTTCCCAAACCAATCACTTATTTGTGTCAATGCAGCTGCTTCATAGTATAATCGAAGGTTTGGAAGTTTAAGACCACCTCTCTCACGAGTATCTTGCATTATTTTCAGTTTAACTCTCAGTTTTTTTTCATTCCAAATAAATTTATTCAGTCCTTTTTGCCATTCTAGCAGTGGTTTATCTGATTTGAGCACCGGTATCATTTGAAATAAAAAAATAAATCTAGGTAAACCATTCATCTTTACTGCTGATATTCTTCCAAGCAATGATAACTGCAGTTTCTTCCAATTTTGCATGTCTTTTTGTATCTTTTGCCACAGAACCTCATAATTATTTTGAAACAGTTTTACATTTGAATCTGCGATTTGTACTCCTAAATATTTGACCTTTGAAACAATTTTGAAACCTGCCATTCTTTCCAGTTCCTTTTTTTGCTCTCTGTCAAATTTTTAACAATCATTTTAATTTTTTTCTGGTTCAGTCTAAAACCAGATACCATGCCATAATCTTCTATAATATCTTTCATCTGGATTATTGATTTCATAGGTTGTGATAGGGTAACAACCAGATCATCTGCAAATGCCTTAGTTCTATAGTCCTCTTGCCTTATGGCTATTCCAGTCAAGGAGTTCGAGTCCCGTATTGCATTAAGTAAGACTTCTAAAGTTAGGATAAATAATAGCGGGGATAATGGACAACCTTGTCTGGTGCCTTTTTGTATGTTGAAATTCGATGTTAAACATCCATTAATAATAAGTTGTGCATATTGCTCTTGATAAATTGCACCAATCGCTTGTATAAACCGCTCCCCCAAATCCATTTTTTCCAAAGTCTTAATTATAAAGTTCCAATTCACTCGATCAAAGGCTTTATCCGCATCCAAAAAAACCAGCACTGCAGAGATCTGTTTATTCTTATCTAGATAGTCAATTAAATCTATAACTTGCCTGACATTCTCCTTCATATATCTGCCTTCAATAAATCCTGCTTGATCATGATGAATTATCTTTTGGATAGCTGGCATCAATCTGTTGGCTAACACTTTTGCAAAAATTTTGTAATCTGTATTTAATAGAGATATTGGTCTGTAATTTTCTGGTTTCTTAAGACCTGATTCTTCTTTCGGAATCAATGAGACAAAAGCTGTTTTCCATGAGGAAGGTATCTTACCTCCTAATTGTATATTACAAAATAAGTCTTTAAGATGCTCCATCATTTCCTCTTGTAAAGTTTTATAGTAAACTGCGGTTAGGCCATCCGTCCCTGGAGCTTTAGCTGTTTTTAATTGTTTTATAGCGAAACTGATCTCCTCAACTGTTATCAGTTGTTCCAAACTTTTCTTTTGAGTTGTTGAAATTTTTGAAACTCTCTTGTTTTCTAAATATTCGTCTATAGACATATTCTGTATATTATCTTTAGCATATAACTTAGTATAATATTCCAAAAAGGCCTTTTTAATTAATTCCTGTTGATAAACTTCTTTGCCAGCATATTCAGTACTATCAATAATTCGTGTGGATGCTTGTTTCCTCAAAGTGTACGCCAACCACCTGCCCGGTTTGTTAGCATTAGTAAAAGTATTATGCTTTGCAAATTGTAAATTAGTTGCTGTTTGGTCTGCTATAAGCATTTGAAATTGATCCTTCAAAAGTTTTATGGCCATTTGCAATTTTCCATCTGTTGGTTTTTGTATCAGTTGTTGTTCTTTCTTTTTTATCTCACATTCCAATTGTAGTCTCTTCTTCTGCTGATTCTGTCTATATTTAGAGTTCATTTGAATTAGTACTCCCCGCATATATGCTTTGCCTGCGTCCCAGACTATTTCAATAGGGGTACCTTTATTCAAATTCAGTTTAAAAAACTCCTTTAAATGCTTTTTAAGTTCAATTATATTTTTTCATATCTAAATAAATTCTCATTTAATCTCCAGGATCTTCTTTCTCTTTTACCCATCTCGATTTCCATCCAGACCGGACTATGGTCAGTCAAAGTCCTAGGAAATATCTTTATTTTCTTTACTTTAGAAAGTAAGTTAGTAGTTAAGAGAAAAAAGTCTATCCTGGAAAAGGATTTATGCCTGTCTGAGTAAAAAGTAAAATCCAATTCATTTGGGTTTCGAACTCTCCAAATATCTTTCAATTCCAAATCCTCTTTCAGTTCAAAAAAAGCTTGTGGTAATTTAATCCCTAATTTGGCCGTAGTTTTTTTTATCGATTTTAGGTTGGATTACTCCATTCCAGTCACCCATTATTATAATAGTTGAATAGTTCCATTCCAAAATTTTTAAATGAAGCAATTTATAAAAATTTTCCTGCTGCTGATTTGGAGCATATATTCCGACCAACAAGATTGGTCCTTTATCTGTAATAATTTCAATTGCAATATATCTTCCATCTTTGTCTATTTCTATAGTTTTAGCTACAAGTCTTTTATTTATATATATATCACCACTCCATTCTTCTTTTCCAAATTTGAAGCAACAAATTGCGTTCCCAATCTTGAATTTATCAAATATTTCTGATCTTGCAATTTTATATGAGTCTCCTGTAAGCAAATAACATCATTATGAAATTGTTTCAAATAATGAAATATCTTCCTTCTTTTTTGTGGAGAGTTCAGTCCATTAACATTCCAAGACAAAAATTTAAGTGCCATTTGATCCTGTCTGAAGTTTTGAGAGCAATTGTTGAAGATTCTTTTCTACAGTAGTAATCTTCGGTTTAGCTCCTCCCATGACTTCAGCTTGCTGCTTCTCTTTGACTCTCTTTTCACGTTGTGGCTTATAATATTCTTGCTGCTGTTCCTTCATTTGTTTAGACATCGCTCTAGTTATACGTTGCTCTTCCATTTTGGATGTTGTCAGTTCAAGAGCCAACGCCTCCTCTGTAATAGTTTTAGACATTTCTTCCAAAGGAGAAGCTTCAAATGGTGCAAAAGGATCAACCACAACACCTACAGCTCCCATTGTCTCTCTTGCCTCCTTTTGCGACTGCTTTATTTTTGCTTCTGTTTCTTGATCAAACTCAGCTTGTAATTGAGCCTCCTTATCTATTGGTGAAGATGTACGTGGAGGAGGAGAGCCCGCTTTCAAAACATTATAATAAAATTCTTCTGCTTTTGCAATAGTATTAAGGCGGTATCTCACTCCTCACAGCCTCAATATTACACCTATTGGGGCGTCTCACCTGAATTGTATATTCTGTTTTTTCAGTTCTGCCACCAAAAATCCAAAATCCTTTCTATCTCTTAACATTTTGGGTGGTAATTCTTTAAAAACTCCAATCTCACTTCCATCAACTTGAACAGTTGTAACAAAGGAATTTTGCAAAATTTCATTTCTCATTCTTCTATCTGTGAAGTATATCACCACATCTCTAGGCATTTGCCTTTGTACCGCCACACGAGAATTAACTCTGTACGCTTTGTCAATCTTACACAGAACCACACCTGGTTCTACTTTCAACATAACTACTAAAGCCTCTGCACAAATTTTCCTAAGATCTTCCCTGTTGTTCTCTTTTACACCTCTCAGTCTGATAGCATATTCCATTGATCGAAATTGCATCATAGTAATCTCATTTTGCATTTTTTGCGTAATTTCTTCAATTTCAACCATTCTTGAATCAGAGGCTCTAAATTTAGTCTCCATCTCTGAGGCAAGATTATCCACTTTTTAATCAATCTGCAACACTACCTCAGACAGGCCTTTAGCCACTGTTTGAATATCTTGTTTAACTGCTTCATATTTCTCTTGAACAATTCCTTTGACCTCCTGCTCTGATCTTTGAATTTCTTTAATAATACGGTCATAATAGCTTTCTTCCTTTGTCTGAGTTTGCAGCTGCGCTGTTTGAGGCTGCTTCTGCTTATGAGTGGGGGAATCCCCCCCTGCTTGCTTTGTTGCCATTTTGCCTCTTACAGATCTTCCTTTTCCACAAATTCTAACAACTTTTCCCAAAAGGTTCTCCAGATTAAATCAGGTCTAAAACAATCAATTGCTGCTTTTTTTTTCTTTTATTTTATTTTTGCTACTTTTCTTTTTCTTCCAGCCGGATTTGTTACTGTTAAAATGTAGCCAAATACACAGTTCAAATTACTTTCGCTTTCAGCTGCTCTCCGCTAAAAGCAAGCGCCATTTTTCCCCCCATTTTCCTTTTCAATTCCAAGTTGCTTTAATCCTCCAAATATTTCAGAAAAAAAACTTTAAATACTTGCAATTTAATAGGAAGTCCAAAACTTTCTCTTTTATTGTTTGGTGGTGAAAATGCTGCCGCGCTATCTTGCTCTGCGGTTTGCAGAGTTTCCCAGCCGTCCAGAGCTTCAGCAGCTTGGATAGGGAGTCCCACCCTGTTAACACCCCAGAAACGCAAAATAAACGCTCTGGGGGGTCTCACAGGGGACTCTACCTTCTGCCACCGGCTCTCCTCACGACGTCCTCTTGGCTCAGAGTTTTTCGAGCCGTTTCTAATCTCCGAAAAGGCTCTTTACAGGCGGCTGGGCTGGCGGTCTTCAAAGGACCGTCAGTGATGGTCCGCGGCAACACCGGAAGTCCCTACCAACTCCTTTAGAACTCTGGGATGTAATGTCAGATCCTGGTGATTTATATTCATCAAGATCAGACAGGTGTTCTCTTACCATTTTTCCTTATTTTAACTTGTATTTATAGTCTGTCTTTTACAGTTATGTTTTTAGTAGGTTGGGCTATAGTTTCATTTTGTGTGAAGACCATTGCAAATAATGAGTTAAGAATATCTGCTTTTTCTCTGCTGCCTGTTACTTCCTCGTTGTCTTCTCTCTTTAGTTGACTGACTGTTTCCTTGATTTTTTTCTTGCTACTTTTATGTTGGAAGAAACTTTTTTCATTATTTTTGACTTTTGTTGCAAGTCTTTATTCATTCTGAGCCTTTGCTTTCCTGAGTTGTTTTCCCGTTTAGGAATTTTCATTCAAGGAATGTCAGGGTTCCGACCAATGCCCTAATAAAATCAGGAGCCTCAAGCCATTGTGCAAGAAAAATTCAGTTGTTTATTAGGAGTGCCATGTTAGCACGACCTAGGTCAGTGATGATTAACCTTTTTGCCATCGCGTGCCAGGAGGGGGGGCAGGGGAGTTCGTGCACACAGGTGCCCACACCCATAATTCTGTGTGCCCCGCCCTGTGCATATGCACACAAACCCCCCATCCGCCCGCTTCTGGCATGCGATGGCACGTGATGGCCTGGTAGGCCCATTTTTCTTTCTCACCTGGCTCCAGAGCCTCTCTATGCATCTGTGGAGGGCAAAAACAGCCTTCCCCACCCCCTCAGAGGCCCTCCAGAGGCCCAAAATGGCCCATTTCCCAACTTCCGGTTGGATAGAAAGTGACGTTTTTTGCTGTCCCCAGCCTTCAGAGCCTCTCTAAAATCTGGAGCCAGGTGAGAAAGAAAAACGGGCCTAACCGATGCCCACCCCCTGGCCCTCTGGAGGAGGCAGGAAACAGCCTGTTTCCCTACTTCTGGTGGGCCAGAAGGTCTGAAAATCAGCTGGCTGGCATGCACTGAGCTGCCATGCCCACTGATATGTCTACGCATGTCACCTGTGGCACGCATGCCATAGGTTCACCATCACGGACCTAGGTGAAGCCAGGTCTGACTTCATCCAGTTTGCACCTTGCCTCTGACCCTGTTGCCCTCTCCCCAAATGTGTGTCACATTCCCCAATGAAGCAATTTCACGTGTCGTAGAAGTCTCTCCCTCCAGCCATTGCAGATCTTTGTGGAGATGGCCTTGACTTCGGCTGGCTAGGATGTGTTTTGTTTTGACTGAGATGTGAATTCCTCAATGCAGCTGTGAGGCATGATTTCCCATCCTCCTGCCTATGGCAATTCTGCCTCCCTCACTTCCTGATGACAACCTATGCAGAGCAAAAACCATTTGAGTACAGGTATATCTTTTAAGGGTGTAATTCCCCACCCCGTATTTGTTCCTGGCTTGGAAACAAATCTGATATATCACCTCAAGTATTGTTGTTGTTTTTTTTCATTTGGGTTAGAGTTCTTCAGATGTTGCGGGCTAATCTCAGCAGTTCATTAGCTACTATTTAGAGGATGTTTGTCATGCATTAGACCAGGGGTGTCAAACTTGTGGCATCATGGTGGCAGCACATGATGTATGGCGACTTTTTTCCCTTTTCTAAACCGGGTGGGAGTGGAGCCATCTGGCCTGCGGGCTATGAGTTTGACACCCCTGCATTAGATTGTTTCTATACTTCCCCTTACCTTCTATAGGATTAAATGCTGAATGTAAATCATGTTGTCTTCTGTAGGTTTAATTGGGAATTATTCAGCAAACATCAAGAACTATGACTTTCTTATAGCATTTTTGAATTATGCATTTATTCCTATGTCCGAAGCAGTCTGAATAGTTGACTAACTGTATATAGTCAGTAATATATCTTCTAGCTCAGGG
>WNWU01013597.1:1262233-1281023 GCA_012654045.1 Ptyas mucosa | reverse complement strand
CCAGCGTGTGATTCATCTGCCCACAGGCCACGAGTTTGACAGCCCTGTTCTAGCTCATACCTTAAATTTCATTCTTACAGAGTTGGAAGCACAAGCTTATTTAGGCATGTGAAACTAACTGGAAAATAGTAAACATTTATTGCTGATATTCTTTCAAATAAGAGCTAATAGTAAAGTGGACCATTAAATTGGACTATTAAATCTATTGAATTATGGTGAATTAAAACATGAATTACTTGAATTAAAATTATTTTTATTCATCTGAATATTAATAAGCAAAGCTACTGTGAAATTTTAAATATCGTCTTTTATTAAAGAGATCATTCAGTTGTCTTAATGTTACTACTTACTAATAAGCATGACATTTTTCTTCTTAAACTCTCTCCATCATATTCTAATATAAAACACATTTCTTTATAAATGATCTCAGTTGATTTATTGTGTCCTACTTTTCAGGATGCATGCTTAGGATCATAGTATTAATAAGTTCTAACATACCGGTACACGTTTGTGTAATTAGAATTGCAAACTATAATAGTTTAGCATTTTTTTTATGGCTAAAGCTCTCTGGCAGTATGCCATAACAATAGTTACTGACTGTTATTAAATGTTCAGATGTCAATTTTGAATGCATGAGATGGCATTCTGGCTATTTATTTTCAGATCCTATAGATCCGTGATGGTGAACCTATGGCACGTGTGCCAGATGTGGCACACAGAGCCTTCTCTGTGGGCATGCATGCTGTCACCCCAGCCCAGCCCCAATCATGTTTCTCCATCGTGTTTCACTCAATCAATTCCAACTTCTCGCAAAAGAAAAAGATCTCATGTAGTTGGAATTGATTGAGTGCACTTCACAATGGGGGAGATGGGGTCCCATCCTCCTCCTGAAGCCCATTACGATGCAGAGCCACAATGTGACCCATGAGGCTCTTTCACCCCTCTGCTGAGGCTCCCTGTCACCCTGTCACAGAGGGATGAAAGAGCTGTTGTCCTGCTGTGGCTGTGGTGATGGGCAGAGCCTTAGTGCAGGAGCAAAGCACCCCTGCACTTGCCTTTGTGTGGCAACAGTATTCCGCCTTCGTTGCAGTACATTTGCTGTTGCCACCAGCAAAGAGGGCTGGGAGAAAACCATGGGGCAGATCTTGCAGAGTGGGGGCTATCCCCAAAACCTAGCCCTCCTCCTCCCTCGTTGGCGGGGCTGAGAGAAAAAAGGGGGTAGCGTGGGGAAGTGCCCCCCTCCCCCAGCTGAGGACTGAGCACAAAAGCCCAGTGTGGGGGGTGGCGGCAGACCCAACAGAAGTGCCCTCATTGGTGAGTCAGATGGTGGAGAGGCCTGGCCCGGCTCTTGCAGCTGTTCCACTGTTCAGCACCTCCAGATGTGAGCTTCTGCCTTTGAAATGTGCTATGCCTTTGAGGAAGCCAGGCAGATGGCTGGGGCCATTGTGTGGGGGGAGGCAGCAGAGGTGTCAGGGCTGCTTCCCCCCTTCAGCAAGCCAGGCCTAGAGGAGCATGGAGAGTTACGGGTAGAGCACTGGAGGGTCATAAGGCACACTCCCTCATTGCTCCAACAAGTGTTTCCAGCGCGCGCTCCTCTGTCCTGAAGTGACAGGATAGGGATTGAGTGGGGGGTGGATGCAAGGGAGCAGGAAGCAGGGGGAAGGGTAGGGGGGCTTCTAGGAGGAGAAACCCAGCTGACTTTCCTTTTGGCATGGGGTGGGGGGAAGACCCAATAAAAATCCAATTTCCCCCAATAAATGAAAAAAAAATAAAGGCCTGGCAATCCAGAGTCCAAAAAAGAGGGGGGCGGTCTGTTCATCGGAGGATTGGAGAGGAAATCAGTTGAAATCTGGGTTGGAGGCTATTGAGAAAGGGATCTGCCTGGGTCTCTTCTTCCCTCCCCTTAGATTCCCCCTCCTGGCTTTCTTCCCTAGCCTCATTTTAAGGGGAGGGGGAAGCAAGGTGGGACAATAGTAGCTAAAAGGCTGCAAGTGGGGTTAGGTTTAGGGTTTATTATAGACGGAGATGGGGAACAGATGCCATTCCTTTCCCAAGGACCCAGTGAAAGTGGAATAAAAATAGGTGTATGTGTTTGTGTGTGTGTGTGTGTGTGTGTGTAAATAACAGCCCAAGATAGCTTCAGCCACAAACAACAGCTGCCGTTATTTTTGCTGAGAGCTTCTAAGCTACACAGCATTCTTTAATAAATACTAACAATAACAAACCATAATACACAGGATTAAAGGAAGGAAGGTGAAATCAGAGGAGGGGGAGGGAGGGAGGGAGGGAGAGAAAAGAAGGAAGGAAGGAATAAGGATGTGATGGCCCTCCAGAGGCTACTACACTACAGTCCCATCATTCCTGAATTGTGCTGTTAAAGAAATCCAGTGCCACCAGGGAAAAGTCAAGTTTTGAAAGAGTGATTGAAATTCCTCACAAAACCTCATTATTCAGGTTAAATTGCCATGTTGGCACTTTGTGATAAATAAGTGGGTTTTGGGTTGCAGTTTGGGCACTTGGTCCCTAAAAGGTTCGCCATCACTGCTATAGATGCTCAGTAGTCAATGCAGTGAATAATAGTTGATGTTAGTTCACATCAAAGACTCATTTTGTACAACTGACATTGAATATTCTTGTTGCTCTTTTACTAAAAGTGCAGACAAATGAATAAAAATTGTTTTAAGTGATGACATTTTTCTCTTTTAGGATATACAGTCTTCAACTGTAACTAGTATCTGTGGCCATATGATACAGAAAATTCATATCATGCTTTACACCTTTTAATTTGTTCAAGGCTTTTATCTCCCAAAAAATATCTAATCCCACTGGTTAAAATTATTTCCCCCCAACAGTTTGTTTCATTGTCTATCTTTTCTCTCACTTTCATTTCTGGAACAATCTTTATTTGTGTTTATATATTTCAGTGTGTGAAAATTATTCTTTTACTTCTAAAGGCCATTTGACAAATGTGAATGTGGATTGCCAACAGTTCTATCTAAATAGCAGCAAAAATCAAGAGGAAGAATATCCTCCTAGGTTTTCAGTCCTCTTCTCATATGCATATTATCAGCACATTCTCACCATTTGCACATCACTGTAAAGCTCCTGACAAATAACCTGGTAACACAGCCAATCAAATTACCATTGTTACCTAGGTAACCATCAGTCACAGAGGAATGCTGGAGAAAGACCATGCTACTTTTATTTTCTAATTATTTGGATTCATCACGTACAGCTTTAAAAAAAAGCTGGAAAATTATAGGGCCAACATCATGAAAAACAACCCTTTAATCATTCTTCCAACAATCAACTTCAGGTGACATAATACAATACTCTGTAGGGGTTTTTTTTACATATGAAATTATTAATATGTAACACTAGTAATTTCTTATATATGTTTTATCTGTTCCAAGGCTTTAATTCTCTTTCTTGTCCTAATTTAGATATTCATTTCCATATTTCTAAAACACATGTAGTTTTGTTTTGTTAATATTCACAAAAGAAAGGGACATGACACTTTGAAATATTTAACTTAGTACATATGAGTTTCATTTTAGAATATACATAAAAATACTGTTTAAGCCCAGTGATCATACTTCCCTGTAAATGTTTTACTTTAACTTTTGTGCACTGCTTTTCAATGTTTTCTAAGGGTAATTTACAATAAAACTACCGAATAATTTTTTAAAATAATTAAATAAAAGCACCTGGATAGTTAAATAGCTTTCAAGGATTAAAATAATAGAAAACAATCAAAAGCTAAAATAAAACTAATGTCAGATGTACCTCACTGGGGAAGGCATTAAATAAAATTACTCACAGCACTTTAATTGCTACAGAAGGTCATCAGAAATAATTCCTTCAAAAATAATCTGAGGAAATGGGTAGGAATATATGGAAAAAGTTGTTCCTTCTCATATATCCATCTCAACAGGGAACTGTTGTATAGGTTAATACCAACACCTTTGAGTTCAACCAGAAACAAAGAGCCATTGAAAATCATAAAATTAGTATAACTCCCAAAAACACTTTTGCTACTATATTTTATATTTCTTAAAGCTTCTGGACTGTTTTTACAAGAAATACTATAAATGATGACTTGCACAGTATAGATTACTAAAGCAATACAATCTCTGTTCCAAGTAAGGCTATAATTGATTCAGCAATTATAATTTGGAAAAAGAAGCTTCAAGTTAAATGACAAAAATGGCCAGTAAGACCAGGAAGCTATGATTTTTAATTGTTAGAAAGATCTATCTTCTTCTAGAAAAGGTTAATCATGATTCACCTGGATAGATCAACCACCCATAAATGGCACTTGTTATTCCAGACTGAATTTCAGATTCTTGGACCTCATCATCTAGTTGACCAGGCATTGATTCAATATTTCCATATATTGATTCGGATTTGTATAATAAAAATAGAATGTGTGTTATTAGCATACAGTTGCACTTCATTTTAAATCTTTAAATGATATCACATAATTTCAAAGATACAATGATGAATGTTGACTTCAAAGTATGTTCAACCCATCATTGTTGTTACTGTGGATCTAAGTAAGTCTCCCGCTGGGTCAGATCTCACAGAACAGTAATAAGAAGACACAGATGGGAAAAAAAAATTGCTTCTTTGTTTCTATAATTGGTACAAAATAAGTTTGATGATAAACTCTTACTAAAGATCAATTTGATTCAAATTGACTTTACCTCCATCTGCATTCTAGTTATCTTTGACTTACTTCGTTGCCATTAGCTGTAATATATTTCATCTGGCTAGTTCTGCATAGTGAAAAAGAACATTCAGGAGCAGTCATGTAATCTGTCTGGATGATCTCAGTTTCAAATAATCAAGCCTTCAGCAAAAGGGCCAATTTGTGCTAACCAGAAAATCTCCCAGAGCGGAGTGACTTATAGGATCTGTGGTCCTGCAGAGAAAATGCTCCAAGTCTAAATCCCAACAAGAACTGATTGGACTATAATAAGTAACTTCTGATCACTATCTTCCTATGGAGAAAGAGGGGAAAATGAATCCGCATGTTAGCAGATGTTGCCATTCCAACCATGTCCATCTCAGCAGAGATCAATTTAAGAACTACCTCTGTTAACTCACAAGGGAAAAAGTGAGGCAAAGGGATGTATAACCTAATAATAGATACAATCTTGCTTAGATGAACAGTAAGCTTGGGAATAGAAACATTCTATAGACTACAGCCCCATGATCAATTCTCTGACCTGTTTTGATGCTGAAAAGCAGAATTAGGTGAGTTTAGCTTCTTAGCTTCTAAGGGAAGGTTTGTGATTCAAACCAGATCATCTCTCTCCTACACAATCAAATCATAGATCATCGATATTTTAGTCTTTATTGACATACTTCCAACCAGATGGAAAATATGGCAAAATGAGCTTGCTTGTTCATTTATTTATTCATTTACAGGACTTATCTCCAATTCATACAAAAGGTCCTCGGCACTTAAGTTTCTCATAACTTAAGACATAGGTAAAAACAAAGGTACCATTTCCCCCAGGGGCCAGACCAAACATCTTCACAGTTCATCCCACCCCAATTCTAGCCCAATGCCAATCTTTTAAAACCACTGGAAAGCTAAAGCTCCAGAGACAGGCTATTCTAGAGGACTGGGATGGCCACTAAGAAGGCACTCTTCCTACCGTGTTTTCCTGAAAATAAGACCTGGAAAATATATGAATAAGTCTTATATTTTGGGGGGTTCCAAAATAAGCATTAGGGCTTATTTTCAGGGAAACATGATAGAGTTTTCAGGGAAACTCTCAGCTTTCCCACGGCCTGCATGGCATGTCCAGATTGCCTGCCTTCCCCCTGTGTCTGTGCTGCCATCTGCTGTTGGTGCTGCCAAGCTAAGATTAGCCTCCTGTGCCCATCCGCCGATTCTGGCCCACCAACTCTTGGCATTCCTGTGGCCTGCATGGCGCATCCAGATCGTGTGCCTCCCCTCCACCTCTGCCTCCACCTGCTGCTTGGACAAGTAATCAACTCACCTACATTGCGTGGGCTGCGGCTGTTACTGGACATTGTCGGTCCCCACACCCTCACTGCCTCTGGTGCTAACCATGCCCACCCACCCACCCCCTGGCTGATGATGACCTTAATTTGGGCTTATTTTAGGGATAGAGCTTATATTAGGAACACACTAAATAATTCAGGCTAGGGCTTATTTGGGGGAAAACATAGTAGGTGTTGAATCCCGATCTGGGGCGCACCATACCTGGGGGGCACGAAGCTGTTTATTTTGCCAGTGGACAAGCAGAGAGTAAGAGGAGCTTCAGAGGCTGTGGCAGTGGAACACGCCAGGACAGCGCTGACCAGCTGCACGTCAGCTAAGCATTCTTTGGCACCGGCGGTGGCAGCAGCGGGGCACATTGAGGCAGCACCGGCCAGCTGTCCACCAGCTGCAGCAGGGAGCATGAAGACCTTGGCTACTGTGGCATCACCGGGATGTCCTGGCCCCAATCAATGCCCAGAGCAACATGGACACCCATCAGCTGTTCACCCCTGCAGTGCCCACATGTCTCTGTGCATCCAGCCCTGTGGTCTAGGATTCTACTGATGGCCTGAGGCCCGCACCCAGATGTCAGCCACAGATGGCCAGATGCTGGGTAGCCAGCAGGTATGGCTGGGCAATCAGCGGGCATGGCCCTGAGCATAAAACACATTGGGAGGTGAGAGCTCCCAGGGATGACTTTGCATGGCTCTGTGCATTATACTTAACGTGTACCAAGGCTCCGGCCTATGAGTGAGAAGTAAAACCTGGATTCCTGAGTTGTTGAGTTTCCTGTGTGTGTTTGCTTGACTCCTCCATGGTCTGGGCCTGGACCATTTGAGAGAAAGTCAGCATGTTGTGACCCAGGCCCACGTAGTTAATATTAAATGCAAAACAGTTCCAAAAAACAAACAGATTTAATAAAACAGCTGAGAATTAACTCATTCCCAGCTTATTCCAAATTAAATGAAAGCAAAGTTCTCAAAACACCTTCAGTTTATCTCTGACCTTGGGATAATTAGGCAAACTGCCAAAGGCTTTTCTTGGCAACAGTTCAGGAACAGAAGACAGTGACAAGAAAGAAATATATCTAAACACGAAGCAAATTTCTCAATGGTTGTTTTCCGGAAAAGGGGCCAAGCGCCGTTGCTGGTCTTTTAAGCCTTATGGGAAGGGCCAATCATCTCTTGGCCCTACTCCCAAGTCATCCTCTCTGCTTTAGCTGCTCCTGCCTTCTGGCAGCTCTTCTTATAGAAGGCTCCTCCTGTTCCTCTGCCTCTCTACTGTCAGCCTCTGGAGGCTCTG
Source organism: Ptyas mucosa (assembly GCA_012654045.1). Classification (NCBI taxonomy): domain Eukaryota; kingdom Metazoa; phylum Chordata; class Lepidosauria; order Squamata; family Colubridae; genus Ptyas; species Ptyas mucosa. Next base: position 1,273,702 of record WNWU01013597.1, on the reverse strand, counting down.
AAGTCCACGCATCACTCCCCAATGGCCCTGGCCCCATCTCTGCCTCCGATGCAGAGCCCTCATCCGGGCCTTCCCCAGCCTCCAGGACTGGCCCATGTTCTTCTTCAGCCTCATTGCTGTCTGACTCTGCTGCCAGCTCCGCAGGCTGCTGGCAGACCACAACACAGCACTCTTTCTTTTCCTTTCCCCCTCTGGTGTTTGCAAGGTTGGAGAAGAGGAGGTAGGCCATTGCGATGGTGGAAGGGATGGTGCCCAAGCCAGCGGCATCTGGGGACAGCACACAACTGGTTGTGAGACTGAAGGAGAGTGAGGCAAGACGAGATGAGCAACTGACTGAGAGCCACCATGGGCCCCATGCCAGCAAGGTGTCAGGCCCATCAGGAGAGTGGTGGCATAGTACATTGGTGACTAGGGTTTCAGGGCCAAGGGTGCCTATCCCTCCTCGTGCTGGGGTTCCTTTGACTCAGTGGTGGGAGAGGCGGTGGACAGCCAATGATGAGGGGAAGTTGAGTTTCTCGATAGCCCAGGCAGCAGTACCATGGACATCCTGTGGGAGCAGTTCGGGGAGGCCAGGTTCCGGAATGTCCCACCCGGCCAGGCAGTCATGCAGAATGGGGATCCAGTCAGATCCACTGCTGCAGTCCTGATTTCATCTGGCCACCCCAAATTTCTACCTGGACTCGGCTTCCAGACATTCCCAGGACACAGTGCAGGGAGCCCTGTGGGAGCAGAGTTTATCACTGGCTGACCTGGTAGAATGACCAGAATGCCACACATAGGGGACAACCACAGCTGGGGACCATGGGCCCCAGAGTTGGAGGTGACACCCAAGGTCCCAGCAGCAGGAGCAGCATGCACCAGCAGGTGTTGACCTGCATCAGGCAGATTGGGGTCCCCAGGGTCCTGTGTGGCCACCAGGGTACTGGGCCCTGCAGGTGGTGTGGGGCCCACCCCATTACAGGCAACATTTGATGGGAACCCTGACCGAGTGGCCTTGTTCCTGAACCAGCCATTTGGACTGATATGCTCAGTTGTGTCTTTTGCAGTGGGCAATGGTGGTAGCTGTCACTGCGGTGCTGGAAGGTGAGGCTGGTGGATTTGCATAGCAAGCATGCCACCAAGCTGGCAAATGTGGGCCTTTTCCTGGATGTGCATGGGCTCTGGTGTGAGGATGGGTCCAGCACACAGCAGGCAGAAGGAGACCTCCTGGCACTGAAGCAACGGGGTCAGCCAGCAGTGGAAAATGTGTGGGAGTTCAGTTGAGTTGTCAGCAAGTTGAGGTCCTGGCCAGAAAGGTTGTTGGTCCATCAGTTGAGGTGGGATTGGACCGTGATCTTTGGCAGGCTTGTGCCAGGGTGTCTTCCACTTCAGCTGCAACAATGGTATCAGGAGGTCATTGAGCTGGATGCAGGCTTATGGGAATTCCATCCCAAGGGAGATGTGGGCTCCGGGCCCTGGAGAGGCCGACAGACGGAATACTTGCCATCCCCAGTACCCCAGGGACATCGGTACAGCCTGTGCAGCTTCCACTATGGTGTTTCTGGTGTAACAAAATGGGACACTGCACCACTGAATGCACAGCCCCATTACCACAGTTGCCTCCATTACCAGCTGGTGGCTCTGGAAAGACCCCGACAGACCCCCGAGAGATCCCAGGGAGCACAGGAGGTGGAGTCCTTGTTGATGACCTTGGAGGAGGGGGAAGCAACGGCGGTGGGGAAGCTCCCAGCAGTTCCTTATGACAGCGAGGACAGTATCTGGGAGGACCTCATGATATGTGACCCCATCTGTCCCTTCATCATCACTGTCACCATTGTGGGAACCCAGTCAGCATAGCGTGGGGAGTACGGGACATTGATAGACATGGGATGTACCCGATGCCTTATCAACCTAGTAGTTGCCACCCTAGGGATCCAGGTGAGGGAGATGGCCAAGTCAGTTAGCAGGTAGATGGTTCCTTGCTGGGAGGGGCACCGGCTACCCACCTAACAGAACCTGTGCTGTTGAAGATGGGGGAACATAGGGAGGTACTGAGATTCATCATAGCTGCAAAGATGACAGAGTCTGTTATATTGGGCCTGTCATGGCTAAATAAATGGGGCCCCATGATATGGTGGGAGGGAGGCTATAGGAAACTGAGGATAGGCCCTAGGACACCCCCCACAAGCGGGGCCTGAGGGGGATCAAGAGTGAGATAAGGGAAAGATCTGGGGAGGCCTTGGAGAAGGCTTTCCTCCCCCCCCCCCGACTATGCTGACCTGGCATAAGTATTCAGTGAGAAGGAGTCCGAAACCCTAGCTCCACACCGCCCTACTGACTGTGGGATCAAACTGATACCTAGAGCCACCCTGCCAAAACCAAAAATGTACTCTATGATGCTGAAGGAGATGGGGGAACTCCGGCAGTACATTGACAAGAACCTGGCCAGGGGATTTATCCAACCAGCCCGCTCAAGAGTAGCCACTCCGGTGCTGTTCAGAGAAAAGAAAGATGGGACCCTGCACTTGTGTGTTGGTTTCTGCAGCATCAATGGTGTGTGTGTGGCGCTTATGTACCCCTTGCCCCTCATGAAGGACATGCTCGCCCATTTGGTGAAGGGGCGCTTATTTACCAAATTAGACCTGTGAGAGGCCTATTATTGGGTGCGCATTAAACCTGGGGACAAGTGGAAGACCGTGTTCAACTCCCCGTTGGGGAGCTACCAGTTCTGAGTAATGCCATTTGGATTACAAGGGGCCCCTGCTGTATTCATGCAGCTAAGTAACAAAGAGTTACACGAACAGCTACACCAATGGGTGCTTATATATCTCAATGACATACTCATACCATAGAGGAACACATACGATTGATGAGGCAGGTGCTATAGAAATTGTTGGCTGCACAATTATATATGAAACTCTGAAAATGCGAGTTTCACTGGACCCGTCTGGACTACCTAGCTACTGCATCTCCAACAGAGGGCTAGAAATGGACCCCCGTAAAGTTCAGGCTGTGTTGGAGTGGCAGGCACCAAAAACACGCAGGCACCTGCAGAACTTCCTTGGCTTTGCTAATTTTTATCAGCAATTTATCCCATTGTTTGCCAGACTGGCATTGCTGTTAACTGATTTACTCCACACGAAGCACATGCTAATGAATCCTCACCCCGGACAACCGCTCCAGTGGACGATGGATTGTCAACAGGCCTTTGAAATGCTGAATCCTTTTTACTCAGGAGCTAGTCCTGAAACACCCTGACCCTGAGCCGCCATTTGTTATCCAGGCTGATGCCAGTGGTGTGGCTGTGGAGCCATCCTTTTGCTATGTCAAAAGCTGTCCTGCCTGTGCAGCTACAAAACAACAGACAGGGAAACCATTCGGCCTCTTGCAGGCCATGGCTGACCCCTCCAGGCCATGGGAGGAGATCAGCATGGACTTCATTGTCAATCTACCAGAAAGCAATGGTCACACTGTGATATGGACACTCTCTATGGAGAGCGCCACGTGGGATGCAGCTGAAGACAGGCAGGCGGGCTGGCCCTCAGAGACCGTGTTGTTGAGGCAAGCCAGGGAGCCAGACAGACAGCAGCAGCAGCTATGCTGGGCGAGCAGACAAGATGAGGAGTGACTGGGCAGGGTGGGGTGGGGTGAGCAAGGCCAGCCAGAATTTTAACTACTGGTTTGCCCAAACTGGCCAAACTGGCTGAATCCCACCACTGAATCTACCAATGGCCTAAGGCTCCACACTTGGATGTCAGCCACAAATGGCCGGATGCTGAGTGGCCAGCACACATGGCTGGATAATCAGCGGGTATGGCTCTGAGCCATAAAACACACTGGGAGGTAAGAGCTCCCAGCGCTGACTTTGCACAGCTCTGTGCATTATACTTAACGTGTACCAGAACTCCGCCCTATGAGTGAGAAGTAAAACCTGGATTCTTGAGTTGCTGAGTTTCCTGTATGTGTTTGCTTGACTTCTCCCTGGTCCAGGACCGTTTGAGAGTAGGTCCCATCAGATGGCCATCAGATGGCAACATTTAAGGGACAGAACCCAGAATGCATCCATCCTACAAACCAGGGGTGGGTTCTACTTACCTTTACTACCAGTTTGCAGGGGGGCCGCACACGCTTTCTTCTGCGCATGCGCAGAAATGTTTTGATGATGTCAGGGTCGGTGGGTGGAGCCTCCCGCGGTTTTACTACTGGTTCTATAGAACCGGTGTGAACCGGGGGCAACCCACCACTGCTACTAACCTAGTAGGACAGGCAGATACCCTCAGAGAAAAGCAGTCCTGCAAGTAGCCTGGCTCTGTGCCATGTAGGGCTTTAAAGGTAATAAATAGCATCTTAAATTGTACTCTGAAGTGACTATAATGTTATTGACTGTTTTGCTACTTTCTACAGTGATACCACATACCACTTCATCCTGGAAGTAGCTTAATCTCAAGTAACAATTATCTCAGAGCCTTGGTAGTACAGTGATTTAAAGCACCCTGTTATTAATACCAGCTGCCTGCAATTATTGCAGGTTCGAATCTCACCAGGCTCAAGGTTGACTCAGCCTTCCATCCTTTCTAAGGTAGGTAAATTGAGGGCCCAGTTTGTGGGGGCAATAAGCTGACTTTGTATAAATATACAAAAGTATGAAGGCTATTGCTTAGTGCATTGTAAGCTGCCCTGAGTCTCTGGAGAAGGGCAGCATATAAATCAAATTTTTTAAAAAATGCCATCTAGATAATACATGGACAGACATTCATACATACATACATCATGTACTTTTTCAATTTGCCCACCCAAATGCTGTAATTAAGTGTATTACAGTCATGGTTTTAAATTTGTCTCCCCTGCCTGAATGTATATTCTTCATTATCTGTAACTTCAAATGTTTAAGACTTAAATATTTAAATTTAATTTACAAATTAAATTTGCAAAAAAAGCTCTAATGATTTCAACCATTCAGATATGCTTGGTCACTCATACATATTTGCAGTATACAAACAGGATTGAAGAGGGGAAAAAACATTGTTACAGCAATAATTGTTCAATACCTCTTTTCTAAAGACCTGAAAGAACTGAATTTTCTAAAGAATCTATTTAGGTACCTGCAATTCATAAAGGTCTTGAATAGATATCTTTATTTATCTGCCCTATTTCTGCACAGCTAATGAAAAAAAATTTTCATTGTACTTACAATGAACTACATCATTAACTTTTTTCAATAAGAAAAAAGTGCAATAAACAGTTGCTTATCATCATGAAATAGTCTGGTTTGCTTTCTTGGTGAAACAGTAGAGACTGTGAATTTAGTGAGCACACTTTCATTCTGTCTACTCTTTTCCTAAATACAGTATATGATTTTCTGTGCTTTAAAAAAAAACTTAGTTTATTCCTAAGTATCTGTTCCAGTAAGGAAATTGTTTTGAAGAATTATGTCATTTTGCTTTTATTAAAATATTTATCAAATTTACAGTGTATAGACCCTATAAATTGGTTGTATTGCAGGAAAATGGGTGAACTCCCTTATGTTTTATTTTTTTATGGTTTGTAATGGTTTTTTTTAATGTTGTTAAATGAATTCAGCTTTTCAATAAAGGAGAGTTTTGTTGTATTGTTTTTTGTGTTTCTATCTGGTACACCACTCAAAGTCATGTACATCACACATGCAGCTATATAAATTTACCCCAAAAATAAATATTTATCTGTATGACATTTTAAATCTCTTTATAGGATATAATATAGGATTCAGATAATTTATAACATTTTCAAGCAACTAACATTCATCTGTAAATGAAATACCTTAATACTCATAAAGACTAACCTAGAGGTCTGTTTACTTAGTTCAGTCCTGAACTAGGGCTACAGTCTGGAAACTTCCAGTGGAGAACTTTTTTCTGAGCAATTCTAGTGTTTTATCTATGTGTGATGTTTTTATATCTTCATTATATTTTACATGAATTACCTAAATATTAAGGTAGAATTTATAAAATACATTTAACTATTTTGTTCAATTAGCCTATTATTTTCAGGAATTCCTTTGGTACCATTATATAGTATATTAATAATTTATATATATCTAAAGTTATTATGTAAATTTTGTTAGCGATGGATGCTTCAATCATTAGAATTAAAGTAAAACAAATAAGGGTTATGATGTACAATAGAAATGTCAAAATCAAAAAAAAAAGAAATGTCAAAATCCAACCTATCATAGAAGATATTCCTTACTGAAAAGAACACTAGTAATGAAATTAGATCAGACCTCAGGCCGGAAAGCTATAAGAATATCCTTGAAAAATGGCAAGCAACAGAACAAGAATCAGAAGTTATGCCAATAAATCTGGAGAATGATGTAGTGGTGGCATAGTGGTTAGAATGTAATACTGTAGGCTACTTCTACTGACTGCTGGCTGCCAGCAGTTTGGCAGTTCGTTTCTCACCCGCTCAAAATTGACTCAGCTTTCCATTTTCTGAGCTCGGTAAAATGAGGACCCAGATTGTTGGGGGCAATATCCTGACTCTGTAAACCACTTAGAGAGGGCTGTAAAGTGCTGTGAAGCAGTATACAAGTCTAAGCGCTATTGCTATTAAATGGCTCAAATGTTTCTTGTTCTGAAGGAACAAAATTTAAAGTAAGTTGGGTGAACCAGCATTAGTCCCTTCCTTCCTTCCTTCCTTCCTTCCTTCCTTCCTTCCTCCCTCCCTCCCTCCCTCCCTCCCTCCCTCCCTCCTTCTTTCTTTCTTTCTTTCTTTCTTTCTTTCTTTCTTTTAGATCAGGTGACTACAAGCTGCAGAAAAAAATGGTCAAATCAATTATTTATTTTTAAAAATAGATTAAAATCATTTTTAAAAAAGAACCCATTGAATATAATGTTGCTTTTGCTCAACCTATATACTGGCTTCTGCTGGAAAATAACTAAATAAAATTTTGTTTTATTGTTGCACAAATAATGATATAAATGTATAAACAGCCAAAACAAAATCCTATTATTTAGATTCTACAATGATCAAAATCTATATTTAAATGTATTTTGAAATTATGCATCAAGAAAACAAATAGTCATATATACATTGCTCACATACTAAACCTTAAGATAGTGCAGAGGTATTTGCAGTATTAAAGGGATTATGAAGCTTGTCTTCAACAGAACATAAAACCATTCACAGACTGCAAACATTCCCCACGGTTCACCATATCTACCCAGTTATGAACATAATACCAGCATTATATTATATAGTACACATATTGTATCTTATTTACATTGTTTTAGCATTGTTTTATTTGCTTTCATTACTGGTTTCTAAATTGGCTGAGATGCACATGTTTGGACTGAGATGTACATGCTGTAAGTCAAATCAACTACTCTGCTTCTGTGATGTTTTTAAACCATCAGCAATACATTTCCCCCCACAGGCTTCAGAAATATCTATTGCAGAATGAAATTTAGATACTGTAATAAGTTATTATTGTATTACCGAATATACTCGTGTATAAGCCGAGTTTTTCAGCCCATTTTTCAGGCTGAAAAATGCCCCCTAGGCTTATACGCGGGACACGAAAAAAATGACTTTTTCCCTGCAAGCTAGGAAACAGCGGGAGAACGGGGTTTGCTTACCCTGCCCACTCCCAATCTATTGGGACTGCCTCCTGAGTTCCAGCTGATGGCTAGAGGAAAAAAAAACTTTAAATTCTTGCCGCGGGGCTTCAAAGCCCCCCCCTACAGCTGATCAGGGTTAAAAGAAAACAAATGAGAAGATCGGTGCCGGCTGCAAAAAGGTGCCTGCTGCAAAGAGCACATTTTTTTTCTCCTTGTGCTGAAACCAAAAGCGAAACTAAAACAGTTTGTTGGCTTTGCTGTTTGCTAAGGCAGATTTCTTTTCTTTTTCCTCATCAAAAAAGGTTGGTGCAAACAATGGGAAATTTATGGCAAATGGCAAAAGAGGGGAGTTCAAGATTTTAAAACACAAAAGAAAAAAAAGCTCTATTTAAATAGAGAATTGTAATAATTGAGATATTATTAATTGTATATTGTGTTGAAAGCAGAAATGGTTAAGTTGTGGTTTGGAAGAATATTGGGGGAAATTATTTGGTTTATTATTATTGGTAAATATAATTAATTGATTTGTAAGAAATTGGATTGCATGGAAATAATTGGAATATTCATGTTCATATTGATTAATATACAAAAAAGATAGTTATATAACTAATTGATTTATATTAAAATGTTGAATTTGTATTAAACAACTGTAATATTACATAATTAAGCAATGTGAGGATTGATATAAAAATAGATGACAATTGGAAGGGGTATAATATAGAATAGAAGGGAAAAATAGAATTTGATTAAGATTAGAGATGAGGATGAAGGGTAATATTGGTTTTTAAAAAATAGATGAGGAATAAATATGGCAAAAAGGAAATATAGAAATTGTAAATTTAAGTGAAATGACTAAACACTGTTTAAATTTGTGAACCGGCCAAATATTCTGTTCAAAGAAAATACATTGTATGTTTGTATGTGTGTTTCTAATTATTGCTATTTATTCATATTTGTTCTCTTTTATTCTTTAAAGTTTAACAATTCATTCTTTATCTTAATATCTTTATATGTGTTTGGGGTTGGTTTTCTTCCCTTTCATCTTTTTTATTGTACAGCAATCTTTCTCCTCAAACCTACCACCTCTTTTCTTTCCTTCTTACTTTCTCTTCCCCCCCTTCTTCTCCTCCCTACTTCCTCTTCCTTTCTTCTTCTCCTCCTCTCTTCCTCCCTCTCCTTTTATGCACATGGACTCCTTTTATGCACATGGACTACTCAGAGGGCTGAAAAAGTTATTTTTGACTGGTCCTCGCACTTGTGACCAGTCCTTGAACTTACGACTGTCCTCACATTTTACGTTTTGGCCCTATCTTGTCACCATGGTGAAGAGAAGCAGTTGTGAAATGAGTGACACCATTTTTATGAATGCTACAATGGGCATAAATGATGACCAGTCATAAGTGCGAAGACCAGTCAAAAGTGCGAGGACCTGTCAGAAATCACTTTTTTCAGCCCTTTGAGTAGTCCTTTTGTGCACATGCATATTTTTGACTGGTCCTCACACTTGTGACCAGTCCTCACACTTCTGACTGGTCCTTACCCTTATGACCATCCTCACATTTATGCCCGTGCAGCATTCTTAAAACCATGTCACTCATTTCACAGCTGCTTCTCTTCACCATGGTGACAAGATAGGGCAAAAACGTAAAATGTGAGGACAGTCGTAAGTTTGAGGACTGGTCACAAGTGTGAGGACCAGTCAAAAATTACTTTTTCAGCCCTCTGAGTAGTCCATGTGCACAAAAGGACTACCCAGAGGGCTGAAAAAAGTGATTTCTGACAGGTCCTCGCACTTTTGACCAGTCTTTTTTTATTTTGAAATTTACCAGTAGCCGCTGCATTTTCCACCCCCGGCTTATACACGAGTCAACAAGTTTTCCCAGGTTTGGGGGGTAAAATTGGGGGGGTCGGCTTATATGCGGGTCAGCTTATACACGAGTATATACGGTATGTGTTACATTAATTTTTTTCAACTTATGATAACATTTTAGAATTTTGAAAGAGTGGGTTGGAATTGCTATCAGTGCTTAAATCTGAACATACATTGCTAAGTGCAGTATCAATAGCGCCTTTACTTTTATTTCTCCCATTTTTCTTTTCTGAATGAAGAAGGCTCAGCTTAACTGGATGCTTGAATAAAATTTTGCAGTTCAGCTAAATTAATTTTGAATATTAGTATTCTTTAAGCATTCTTCTCAAGAAATATCAGATTTAGGAATGTTTTGCGCTAGTGCAAAATACTATTCTGCAATATTTTTATAAAACATTTTTATTATTAAGCCATTTATATAATATAAATCTTTTAAAACAGTTGACAATAGTGCCTTTCTGTAAAATTTATACCTGGCTATTCATTCAGAATAGAAAATTATAACAATATAATTGTATTCTATTTTATTTCAACAATTAGATTATTTACTTAATTATATTTATCTTTCCCCCTTTGCAGGTAGCAAGGCTATGTTTACTGCCCTAGTAAAACTACAAATGATAAATTTTATTCACACTCTATCCTTCTTACCTCTACTTACCTCCAATGCAAATAAGAGATGCATCCTGCTGCTTTTCTCTTGTTTTCTCTTATTATTCATATGCTGTCCCTCAAAACAGTTAAGACTAGACTAGACTAGACTAGACTAGACTAGACTAGACTAGACTAGACTAAATTAGACTAGAACAGAACAGAACAGAATTTATAGCATGGATCCCCAACCCTGGGCCATGACCCACTACTGGGCCATGGCCTATTTGGAACTGGGCCACATGAGCAGCAGGTGGGGTGGGCACTCATGCATGTGTGTGCTAGCCTGCCACTTGTGCAAGTCAAGTTTTGTGTATGTGCACCGGCTCGCCGCTCACATAGCTAAGTTCCCCTCTGCCCCCCAGCTGGGTTGCCAAGCCACAAAGATTGCAGACCGCTGGTTTATAGCACTTCAAAATACTTTATAGCACTCCAAAATTACATTTGAAATCTAAAAGGATAATTAGAATTATGCAACATATAAAGCAACACAGCAGAAACACCAGAGGAAGGATATAAAACTCTACTGCAGCATAAAATTAAGATATTAAAAGAAAACAATTTTATTAAAAAGCTGATAAAAACAGTCTTTCTTGGATTAAGCATATTAAGCATAAACATATTAGTTCCTCATTATTATTACAGCCAAGCAGTGATTAACCATTTCCACTATTTTACCAGATATGAAGGAAGAAAAGATACAAATATGTTTCATTAGTAAACAGATGACACAGTAAACCTCAAAATAATCTTACTGTTTTTCATGATGGTAGCATGGGGGGTATAGGGGGTATAGGAGAAATCTGTGAAACTCATGTAAATGCCATGATCTTGAATAGAAATCCTACAACATTGAGAATGCCATTGAAGTGTGAACAGTACTGTGTCAACAGCCCAAGAATATTTAACAACAATATTATTTATTTTATAGTACTATAGTACTGTATAGTACCTTTGTGTTTGATACTGTAAATACTCAGGATAACTGTAAGTCTTATCCCAGGCCTAAAGGACTCTGACTGGTATACAGTATCAAATACAAAGGAAACAATAACAAATGGATAAAAGTAAATGAGTATCATCAAACTACCAAATAAAATGGCTAAGACTTAAGATATTAATGTCTACAAAATATACAAAGACATCCTTGACAGCTTACCAAATAATAAGATGAGAAGTAGTTTAAATCCCCTCTATAAATAAATTCTAAGAATAATTTGTCCCTTGTAATACTTGAAATGAATAAGCAACTAAGAGCATAAAAATCAGTTTAGTTTACTTCCTATGTTATGTTTTTTTCATGAAAGGAGAGGGGAGGGGAGGGAAGGGAAAGGAAAGGAAAGGAAAGGAAAGGAAAGGAAAGGAAAGGAAAGG
>WNWU01013597.1:1152580-1262223 GCA_012654045.1 Ptyas mucosa | reverse complement strand
GGAAAGGAAAGGAAAGGAAAGGAAAGGAAAGGAAAGGAAAGGAAAGGAAAGGAAAGGAAAGGAAAGGAAAGGAAAGGAAAGGAAAGGAAAGGAAAGGAAAATCTATTTATAAGCCACCCCGAGTCATTCTCTGTGAGCAGGAGGCTACATAAATTTGTCAAATAAATAAGTAAGTAAGTAAGTAAGTAAGTAAGTAAGTAAATAAAAGATTAATTGATTACAAGAAGACATTTGACTCCCTGCCACATGATTGGATAATCAAGTCCCTAAAAATAACAGGAGTCAGTAAAAACATCAGAAGCTTTATGCAAAGATTGAAGGCACAATGGAATACATGGTTGCTAGTCATGTTGATATCAAGAGAGGTGTCTTTCAAGGAGATTCACTTTCACCACTACTGTTTGTCATTATACTGATACCTCTGCCAACAATACTGAATAACTCAGGCCATGAATATGGATGATCCGAAGCTATATGGAAAAACACCATCTGAAATAGAATAGCTGTTCAACACTGTCCATATATACAGCCACGATATTACAATGAAATTTGGACTGGACATATGTGCCATGCTTACCATCAAACAGGCAAGTGAAAAGTGAAGGAATCAAGATGTCTTATGGAAATAACATTAAGGGCCTAGATGAAAATGATAACTTCATACCTCTGTAGGTATTTGTAATGACAGTATCAACAACACTGAAGTCAAGAAAAAAAGTTAGAATACATCAATAGAATAAAGATGATCTTAAACTTGAAATTCAGTTGAGGAAATACCATCAGGGCAATCAACCTGAGCAATTTCATTCATTAGATATCCAGCTGGAATAGTGGACAGAACTTAAGCAGAACTAAAGGCCTTGGATAGGAAGACTAAAAAAATGATGACAGCAAATCATGCCCTTCAAGCTCAGAGCAATGTTGACAGATTCTACTTACTAAGAAAAATGGATGTATGTGAAATGTTGCAAGTACATCAGATGGTTGAAGAAGGAAAAAAGGCATTGGAAGAATATCTGAAGGACAGTGAAGATGATGCACTGAAGCTAGTATACCAGGAAGGCTTATTGAATATTTGGAGAGACCAAAATGGCCTATAAGAAGGACCAAATGAAGAACCGAAAAGTGGCAGGGAAAAACAAAGTATTACATGGCCAATAATTTTTTTAAAAAGCAGATAAAGAAGATAATAAGACCTGTTAGTAAGACTATTGGGCTAAGAGTAGGAAAGTTGAAGAAAGAAACAGAAGCTAATTCTGGCTACACAAGACCAAGTTTTAAGAACAAATGCATACAAAGCCAGAACTGAGAAGTCAGCAACAGACTGCAAGTGCTGCCTCTGCAAAGAAGCTGTAGAAATAGTGGACTGCTCAGTTAGCTGTTGCAAGCAGATTGCACAGACTGACTACAAACAATGGCATGACAAAGTACCAATAATGGTGCATTGGAAGATCTGCAAGAAATACAATTTGCCTGCAAGCAAGTACTGCTGGGACCATAAAATTGAGAAAGTCACAGAAAATGAAGAAGTTAAAGTGCTGTGGGATTTTAGAATTCAAACAGATAGGAATCTGCCACATAACACACTGCACTTAACAGTTGTCGGTAAGAAAGACAAAAAAGGCTGGATAGTGGATGTGGCATTACCTGGAGGCAGCAGAACAGAAGAGAAGGAACTGGAGAAGAAAACAAAATACACAAACCTGCAAATAGAAGTAGAAGAATTGTGGCAAAAGAAAGCACTATAGTACCAATAGTAATAGGAACCTTGGATGCAGTACCAAAACAACTGGAGCACCACTTAAACACCATCAGCATTGCCAAAAACACTATTAGTCAATTGCAAAAGGCAGTTTTACTCCAAACAGCTTACATCCTGTGACGATACTTCTAATACTGTATCTATGTACCCTAGGTAATTGGGAAGGACTTGATGGGTGGATAAAAATGCCAAATTCAGTCTGAACATCTGGCTGATTGTGCGATGAAACAACAATAGTTTTCAAACTACATGAACATATTTGTTACTGCTTTTCCTAATCACAAGTGAGAGCAAAAAGATTGTGGTTTTAATAGACTTATAGGATCTGACCTGCATTTATACCAACATTAATTTAAAACAGTCCTTAATGTTAACAGTAGCAGCAACACTCCTGTCTTTTGCATAGGCATTTTATAGACTGTTAAACAATAGACCAAATCCCTGGCAGGCCAGCAATCAGGGAAGCCATCTCACTGACAAGATGACAATTGAAATTGCTCCTGGCATCTTGATATGGATATTTCCCAAGGCTTTGGTTGACTGCCTTTCCTTTACATTATCAAAACAATTATGTAAGGCAAAATGATGCAACATTTTTTCAAAAGAAAAAAGATAGACCATATTCACTCAATAGCCTTTTGTTTGATGTCCAGGATGTGTATATCTGTGTGTGTTTGTGTTTGTGTGTGTATGTTTATGTTTATGTTTATCTGTCTCCCTCTCTGTTTCTCTCTCTCTCTCTTTCCAAAAGTTCATGCAAAATCTTTAAACAATTTCAGTATTTGCCCACATGATAATTAAATACAACAAACAAAAAATAAATGACAGCTAACATGAACAAGAACTGTAACTGATGTCAACCTGTACATTGCAATAGCTCTCTTAAAAATGACCATTTTAACAGCTTTTATCCCTGCAAATCTCAAACTGTTCACAGCAAAATCCCTGGTTCAAGTGCTATGGCTTCTAGCTAACTCCTATCTAAATTACATGCAGATGGAAATTGTACAAACCAAGTTTATATGAGTTTTCCAATCCCATAAATATATCTAATGCAATTCTGAAAAGAGAAACTGCTCAGATAAGGATTGAAGTTATAGCATGGATATTAATTTTAATTATTGACTTAAATGTCATTATTTTAAAACTGGGCTGATGCTATCCCTTTTATTCAAGTGAACTGAATCCCTTGGTTAAAGGGGCATAAAAAGCTGTTATCATGTGACTTCTCCCTTAACTACCTGCATTCTCTTGATTTCACTTCACTTAGGCTAGGAGAGTTATTAAAAAATACTTTCAGATATTACAATACAAAATGAAAAGGACTCATCCCAGATTTTCTCCAGATTCAATTTAACATACAATTTCCATGTAAGATGGAAACCAGTCAACTACATCAATTCACTCACCTTTTCAAACCAACAAGGGTTCTTCAGAGTTAGATATAACATTCTATCCTTGGTGCTTTTATATGGGAGATTCAATAAAACCTTTGTGATTAAGTGAACTTGCCTCTGTAGTAATGATTCAGTTGAATCTGTATTCCACATGGTGTCACAATACTTCTTTTACAATGACATTTGAAGAAGATGGGTGTTTCCCTCGCCTGCTATAAGTATCAAATTAACCAAAGAGCTTCATGTCAACTTCCTCTTATCAGATAAGAATAGTGTTATCATCCAAAAGATAGCAAAGTTTTGTATAGCTGCTGTCAAGTTGCACAAACAACTGACTACTACATATAATTGACATCCTTTTACTTGGTTCACTTATCTTATGGCTAAATTGATGATTTGTTTGTTTGTTTTCTTCTCTTGCTCTGCTTTATTCCGTTTATATACATTCTATTTTATTTGAAAAGCATAAATAAATATTATACAGCTAACCAGTCATCTTTACTTAAAAAAAATGGTAACGCATTTTACACCATTAATCTTTTTAAAATAGAAATCAAATATAAATTTTAGATGGCTAAAGTTCAATTATGTCACATCCTTTTTGTTGTTCCATTAAGACTGTTTTCTGACAGGTTTGTCAAAGGACTTTTTATTCTTAGAATCTTTCTATGTAAGCATTTGACAATCCTCTATTGAAAGAATATACTGGATTTGTAAAATCTGTTCAATTGTTTGCTATAAATATACAAGATGGTTATAAGATTTTAGAATTATACTACTGTGGCATCTGATGAACAGTTCAAAATCGAAAGAAACAATATATTAGGTTTCCTTTAAAGCTGGATTTTTTTTCTTCTCTTTCATTTGAGAGTTAATTCTATGGCATTTTAATAGTGTATACATTTGTAGCTCTTCTAATTGGCAGAATAATTTTCATTCTCTTCTTGCATGTCAGTGTAAAGAAAGATTTGGAACTTGGCTCTAATCTGTCTGCAGCTGCTGCATAAACACTGGAGCTACAGCTGAGTTTTTGGACCTAATCCCTGGAGCATACTCAAATTGAAAAAACAAAATACAAAAGATTACTTTTTAAAAAACATATACATCTCTCTGTCACTAGACTGTATGTGAGTGTGTGAGTGTGTGTGTGTGTGTGTGTGTGTATCACACAGGCACAGATATACAGACAATTCAAACACACATGAAATTTTCCTAAAAATCACCCAATTGTTCTGAAAAGCATATATTGAAGTGAAACATGCCCTGAGATCATATTTATTTGCAATGTTTATAAAATTTAGTAACAAGAAAGCAGAGGCAAAGTGTTTAAATTTAGTACAGAAAAACAAGAAACCCAGCAATAAGGGGTTTTTTTTGTATCACATTATAAGTAAAGCATATGGCAAGGATTATTAAACAATGGAGTATGAAAGTAATCACAATTTATTCAATAAACAAATTGTCATGGGAATAAGTATAGAAACAATAAGAGCATCTACCTCCTGAGTATGGGCTCAGTGATGAAACAGAATGAGGATTGAGAATAATCCTTATTGAAAGATGATCCAAAAACTTACCAGGATGCACCAAACATCGGTACTGAAAATTCTAACACCTTAAGGTGAGTTAAATGAGAAATTATTAAGGTTAAACTTTGATAATGGTTTACATAACCCACCCATCACATCAATTAGGAATTCAGTGGACTTTCCCACCATCATCACCTTGAAAATATATTTTAAAAGATTGCCCAAGAAGCAAGTAAAATTTAGAGAAACCAACACTGAAAACTTGGGTTCTCCCTTCTTTCTGTCTTATCTGATTCTGTGGTCTCATCTTTCTAGTGGGACTGCCATCTAGCCAGAACCCACAACACTGAGTAAAGACCTTTGCATTCAGAAGTATACCATGAACTCAATTTTTGCCTATTAAAACTCTTTTTTATTTTGCTCTTGAAATTCTTTGCTTGCTAACTATTTTAAAAAAAACCCAATGAAACTCATTTTTGAATTTCTAAATTTGTTCTGTTTCTGAAGACTAGCAAAAGCCACAATGAATGTACTGTGAAAAGGGAATGCTTTTGAAATGAACAGCTGCAGAATTAAGGAAGTAGCAGGAGTGTTATGTACTGATAAGCCTGTTACTTAGTTACATATTGATAGGCATAAGAATATAAAAATCGGCTTTGTAGTACTTTACACGTTCTCTGAGGTCAAGAGAAGTAACTCCTTTTTCTAGGAAATGTGTAATTCTCATGAAGCTCTCTCATTGCTTTGGATAGGATTCATTTTTGAGCACACTATGCTATTAGTTGATATGTCTGTTCTACATATGTGGAGTGAAAAATATTATATTTAACCCATAAATTCATAGTTCCAGGAATTGTTTCTAAAATCATGTACATTTACAAATTCAAACCTTGTTTCTAGGCTTTCGCTTAGAAAATACAATAAAGAAAATTATGTTTGGAGAACTTCTTTTCAGATGTTGCCCCAAAAGCTGGAGGCAGCCTCTCCTGTATTATCTTAGATGTCAAAAGAACAATCTTTTTGAGTTCCTGAAGAAATCCCCAGTGAATTGGTTTATAGCCTGAAAGAGCCAGGTGGTATTATCAAATCAGACCCGATTATAATCTAACAAAAAGCAGTATGCCTAGTCGGCCTGGGCCTCCAACCTTACTAGAGCAACCTTTAACATCATGAAATTAAAGACAATAATGGACTAATCCAGCCCTAATATCATCCAGCTATTGATAAGGAATCATTTTCTTCCTTTTTATTATGTTTAAGGTGGCCCATTTTCTAATGAGGTGGGAGGGAATGATAGGAAATGCTTTGAGAAATATATTGATAGGGAGTTGGCTGATGGATAGTTATCTTTTTTTTGAGCACGTTTTATTGGATTTTTCTTTCACGTACATATTTTATGAATAGAGTATTGACCGGGTCACATCTTATACAACTTTTAACATAATTATATATTAATTTTTATAATTTATTCCAATCTTCTTTTTTGTTTTTTCCAAATACAATTTACATATTTCAATTTCTGTCATGATATTCTTTTCCCTACTTTTTATCTTATCTTAATGTCTTCTTAATACATAATGTATAAACAATATCACCATCTGCCCTTCAAATCCTAATTTCTTAGTATTACTTCAATTAATTATCTTATTTCTCCATTTATGAAATATATTTCTCAAAATCCCCATCACTTTTTTAGCTATAAACAATGTACTTCATCTTATTCAATTTTTACATTTAACTTAATTGACCTTCCACATTATCTTAATCTCTTAATACTTTCTCTCAAATTTCTTTTCCTTTTATTGTTTTTAATTTCTCCAAATTCAGTTTTAAATCCAGTTGTAAAATTTGGTTTCCTGAGCTTTAATATTTTAATCTCCTCTTTGTTCTTCCTTCAAATTTACAAACTGTCAAAATTATTTCAAATCCTCATTAAAAAGTACTTTCCCTCGGGTTTATTTTTCTTGTATTAGTTTTAATTTCTCCAAATCTAATTTTAAATCCAAATATAAAGTTTTATTTTCTGGGCTTTAGTTCTTGTTATTTTCTCCTCTTTGTTCTTGTCCCGCCATTAAAATTCCCAAGTCCCAATTAGACACTCGTTTCCTCACCAGGACACCTTTTAAAGTTTTTTTAAAATCCTTTTTTACCTGTGAGTTGGCCAATCACTCACCCAGTACCAGTACTCCATTCAAACACTGCTCCTGCACAAAGTCTTATTCCGGTTGCCCCAGCTTCAAAGCAGTAATTTTTAATGGCCGCCCCCCCCCCCCACCACCGGTTTGAAGAGCTGCCTCTGACCTTTTTTTTTAATTGAAAAAGTTTTAAAAGTTTTACATACATTTCCCCCCCTCCCCGACCACCCCCCCGACTTCCCAGAGCAAATACAAAATATAAAATACAGCTTAAATCCCCTAAATTCAACTCCATCTCTCACTTATCATAATCATTAAACAAATAAATAAAAGGAAAGCAAGTCTTCTTTCTTCTTATTTCATCTAATTTAACAGAATTAGTATCCATTTATAATTGCAGCAGTTAATAAAACAGTTAAATATTACCTAATCAAACCTATTGTTACTCAATTTAACTAATACATACTTAGCAGATTATTAAATCTATACAGTTTAACAAGATATTTTATAACTTCTTTCATTGAAAACAAAAAAAGAAACCTCGTTCAAAAACCCCAAATTTAAAATAAAATATTATATAAACTCTTCCGCCCTCCACTTTTAAACCATTAAAGTCCAATTATAGTTAAAACACTTAAAAAAAAATTTTCTAGCTAAAAAGCAGTAATCAAACCTCTTATTAGTTTATCAATACATATTAACAAATCAACTAAAAACATCATTTAGTAGCTATATCAAACATTTAAATTCTTCATACTAGATTAAACCAGTTGTTAATCTTCTTATGTTCACTTATCTTCTTCCAACAGTATTTAGAATGTCTTCATTTGCGTCTACCCACCTAAATAAAAAATACTTCTTTATATAAACCCCCCCCCGAGTGACTTTGTAATTGTATATCAAATAATATCCATCAAATCCAGCCAAAAATTAGATTAATAAGTTCATCAGACATATTAGGGAAACCACCAGATCAGCTGCAATTGCCCTAGGCCTGTAGTCCTTTTGCCTTATATTTATTACCTTCAAACAGAAAACTCCAATTTACTATATTCATTAAAACTTCTGCATTACAATTAAGTCCAAATTTATTACAGTCCTTAATAAAATATTCCAAATCACTCAGGTCAAGGCTTATTTCACAACCCAACACACCAGCATTGCAGTGATCTGTTTATTCTTCTCAAAATATTCCAATACAACTGTAGTTTTTTTTTTTATTTGATTTATATGCCGCCCTTCTCCAGAGACTCAGGGCGGCTTACAATGCGCTAAGCAATAGCCTTCATACTTTTGTATATTTATACAAAGTCAGCTTATTGCCCCCACAAACTGGGTCCTCAATTTACCTACCTTAGAAAGGATGGAAGGCTGAGTCAACCTTGAGCCTGGTGAGATTCGAACCTGCAATAATTGCAGGCAGCTGGTATTAATAACAGGGTGCTTTAAACCACTGTACTACCAAGGCCCCTGTACTACCAAGGTTACCTCCTCATCGTCGCTCATCGCTTAGTTAACTGGCATTAAGCTGTTGGATGTTTTCTTCCAAAAGTTCAAAATCTTTAAGCACTTAAACAATACTTTTTAAGGACCATCATCTCATCAAGCAGGGTTATTTTCCTTGTCTCCAGTCTTTCTTTCTCCAGT
Source organism: Ptyas mucosa (assembly GCA_012654045.1). Taxonomy (NCBI): domain Eukaryota; kingdom Metazoa; phylum Chordata; class Lepidosauria; order Squamata; family Colubridae; genus Ptyas; species Ptyas mucosa. The sequence goes on along the minus strand of WNWU01013597.1, from coordinate 1,253,753 downwards.
TAGAACAATTAATCAGAGGAACAACAACTCTCAGAGGAAAGCAGGCATTTTGGCAAATTCTTTTACACCTCTCTCCTTTGGCTGGATTTCTACTACATCCCCTCTAGCCAATTGGTTGGTGGCTAACTGTCACAGAGGGCGGAACACCCAGGATGAACCCTCTTTCTGCAAATGGGCTGTGTCGAAGGGTGTGGGATGAAGAGGTCGGTGGCCCATTACCCAGGGCAAATGACTGGAGGTGTGCCAGCTGAAGAGATAAGTCGGGGGAGAATCGCCTGAGGAGAAACTGCCCCAGGAGAATGAAAAGTCAGAGACTAAAAGTCCCATTCCATCCTGGTCTGCTCCGCTCGGCCTGCCACTCTGCTTTAGAGATCAGATCTCTCCAACTCCATGTGTTTCTGCTGCTGTGCTGCCTGACTCTACTGCTACGATCACCCCTCCGATGATGATTCTGCTGCTGCTGCTTTTCTCCTCCATGGATTCTGCTGCTGTGTTTCTCGCCTTCTCCGATTCTGCCACCCCCAATTTCTCATAGCCACCAGTTCCCTATGCTGGATGAGTTGCTCCAGGCCTTTTGTCCTCTGCCAGATAATCATCATATAAAATAATATTTAAACTTTACAGAAAGCCAAATTTTGGATATGGTTATGTATATTGAATTGCAATTTATGTATTGAAGTGCAATTTGGGAATGGGAATTTGAATTAATGCTGTGTCAGATTGACTTTTGCAATATTAAGTTATTCTAGAAATTAAAGCATTTATAATTTCAAGGAAGAAATTAAACATCTAGTGCAACAAAACACTATATTGTCCTTGCAGCAGCATGTACAAAGTTACTAAGCATACTTTGTGGACATTTTTGGAGGAAAAATGGTACTCTTTAAGACACCTCTGTGAAAACAAGAAATAACAAATAAAACAGTTCTTCAAACCTTTTCATATGGGGGTGCAGGGTGGGGAAGGACCAGAGATCTCCCACAAGTGCTCCAGATAGTTGTTCCATATGAGAGATTGTAAAACTGTGGTCTGTGGTGGGTTTTGAGTTTTTTGCCTGGGAGGCAAGGAAATAGACATCTTGCTCAAATCACAGAGGTACTTTTAAAAGGGCACTAAAGTTGCATGCTTCCTTTTCTAATCTCATTAAGAAATTACTTATTGACTACATTTCAGCTATTAGAAACCTTTGTCTGACAAGTCTGAAAACTTGTTTTTAATTTTTGATGAAATAAAATTTTAGCTGCAAACTTAATTTGAAAAAAATATGAACAGCAAAAAGTTGATTAAAATTTTGATTTTTTTTTACAAATAGTCTAAGGGTCTAGATTAACTTAAAATAAGATTTTTGAAATTAATTAGAAATAATTCTTCCCATGGGAAAATGCATTTGTTAAATGGAAAGTAAAGAGAAATAAAGATTTTAGTTAAAGGAGAAAACCTAAGCTTGTCTGACAGTTGCAGAATGATACAAAGTATTCTAACACTGGAAATTTTGATGGATTTTTAAAAATGTTATAAAGTTAATATTAACAATAACAGCAATTATAACTGCTTCTATGCATAGACTATATCTAAAAATGGTGTCTTTAGAATGGAAGAGGGTGTCTATGGAGATTCTCAATCATACAGGTTATGAGGTGCTTTTTTGAAAAGGCAACTGAACTTTCTTATGGAAGAGGGACAAGTTTTACCTGATAAGATAGAAACAGAGTTGAAAGTGGATCTACACATAATAAACTACAAGATTGACATGGAAAAAGCTATTGCACTGGACATACAAAAGTCACCCACTGATGTTTTGATAATTAAAATAAACATACAAACAATAAACCAAGACAGGGAACTGTATAATTTTTCTATATTGGATTTATAAAAGAGACTTATTAAAGCCTTGAAGTATTTTGTGAAATGAAAAGTAATCAAGTTCTCTGACATTCTTTGAATGGACTAAAAATTAAAACAGAAACAGAAACAGAAACAGAAACAGAAACAGAATAGAATAGAATAGAATAGAATAGAATAGAATAGAATAGAATAGAATAGAATAGAATAGAATAGAATAGAATAGAATAGAATAGAATAGAATTCTTTATTGGCCAAGTGTGATTGGACACACAAAGAATTTGTCTTTGGTGCATATGCCCTCAGTGTACATAAAAAGACAAGATAAATTCATCAAGAATGATAAAGTACAACACTTCATGATAGTCATAGGGTACAAATAAGCAATCAGGAAACAATCAATATCAATATCAATTGTAAGGGTATAAGCAACAAAGTTACAGTCATGCTGTCATAAGTGGGAGGAGATGGGTGATAGGAACAGTGAAAAGACTAATAGTAATAGTAATGCAGCCTTAGTGAATAGTTTGACAGTTTAAGGGAATTATTTGTTTAGCAGAGTGATGGTGTTTGGGAAAAAACTGTTCTTGTGTCTAGTTGTCTTGGTGTGCAGTGCTCTATAGCGTCATTTTGAGGGTAGGAGTTGAAACAGTTTATGTCCAGGATGCGAGGGGTCTGTAAATATTTTCACAGCCCAGTTTTTGACTCGTGCAGTATACAGGTCCTCAATGGAAGGCAGGTTGGTAGTAATAGTTTATTCTGCAGTTCTAATTATCCTCTGAAGTCTGTGTCTGTCTTGTTGGGTTGCAGAATTGAATCAGACAGTTATAGAGGTGTAGATGAGAGACTCAATAATTCCTCTGTAGAACTGTATCAGCAGCTAGTTGGACAGTTTAAGTTTCCTGAGTTGGCACAGAAAGAACATTCTTTGTTGTGCTTTTTTGATGACATTTTTTATGTTAGCTGTCCATTTTAGGTCATGAGATATGGTAGAACCTAGAAATTTGAAGGTCTCTACTGTTGATACTGTGTGGTCTAGTATTGTAAGTGATGGTAGTATGGGAGGGTTTCTCCTAAAGTCTACCACCATTTCTACGGTTTTGAGTGTGTTCAGTTCCAGATTGTTCCAGTCACACCATGAGGCTAGTTGTTCAACCTCCCGTCTGTATGAGGATTCATCATTGTCTCAAATGAGACCAATCATGCTTCTGTCATCTGTAAATTTCAGTAGTTTAACAGTTATTGGTATATAGAGAGAAGAGAAGTGGAGAAGTGGAGAGAGCACACAGCCCTGGGGGGCCCCTGTGCTAATTGTGCAGGTATCTGATTTGCCTAGCTGACACCTGCTGCTTCTTGTCTGTTAGGAAGCTTGTGATCCACTGACAAGTGTGTTCAGGTACTGCTATCTGATTTATTTTAGTTAGAAGTGTGTCTGGAATGATGGTATTGAATGCTGAACTAAAGTCTACAAAGAGGACCCTTGCGTAGGTCTTTGGAGATTCAAGATGTTGTAGGCTGTAGTGCAGATCCATATTAACAGCATCATCTGTTGATCTATTTGCCCAGTATGCAAATTGCAGGGGGTCTAACAGCAGATCTGTGATGGTTTTCAGGTGGGGTATCACTAGCCTTTCAAAGGTTTTCATAACTACAGATGTTAGAACAACTGATCTGTAGTCATTCAGTTCCTTGAATGACCATTTGGCACTGGGATGATAGTAGAGCATTTGAAGCAAGAAGGAACATGGCACATCTCTAGTGATTTATTGAAAATTCGGGTAAAGATGGGGGCCGATTGGTCAGCACATACTTTTAAGCAAGAAGGAGTTCTTTTGTCTGGGCCTGGTGCTTTTCCTGGCTTTCGTCTGTGAAATAGATCTTGCACTTCCTTTTCTGTGATCACCAGGGGTTGTGAATCCAATGGGATGGGGTTAGTTGTAGGAGGTTTGGCTGTTGTTGTGTCTGGGATGGGGGTTGTGGACATAGGTGTCTGTGGTTTCCTTTCAAACCTGCAGTAGAACACATTCAGGTCATCTGCCAGTTGTTGATTTCCTTCAGCCTGGGAAGGAGGTTTGCTGTAGCGGTGATATTTTTAAGGGTTTTCCACATGTTTGCTAGTTCGTATGTTGAGAACTGATTTCTTAGCTTTTCAGAGTAACTTCTTTTTGCTGCTCAGATCTCCCTTGTTAATACATTTCTGGCCTGATTGTACAGCATTCTATCACCTTTTCTGTAGGCTTCCTCTTTGGCATGACATAGCTGCTTACGTTTAGCTGTGAACCAAGGTTTATTGTTACTGTGTATTCGCAAGTCCCTGGTTGGTACACATGTCTTCACAGAAGCTGACATACGATGTTACAGTATCTGTCAGTTCATCTAAGTCTGCAGAGGTATTTTTGAAAACATTCCAATCAGGGCAGTCAAGGCAGGCTTGTAGCTTTTACTTTGCCTCCTCAGTCCAGGTCCTCACTGATTTAATTGTTGGTTTCATGGTTCTAAGTCTTTGTCTATAAGCAGGTACAAGATGGATCATGCAAAGATCAAAGTGTCCTACAGCTGATCGTGGTAAGGACTATTAAGCTTCTTTTAGTGTTGTGTAGCAATGGTCTAAAGTATTCTTGCCTCTGGTGGGACAATTGACATGCTGAATATATTTTGAAAATAAAATGAAGGAATATAAATTTGGTTTATTGGGTCAAGATTTAAAATAGACATATTGTTATTTCTTTGTTGATCCCAGGACTGAAGTAACAATGCTTATAAATTTGTTTATAAATAAGAGAGGGTTTTTTTGAATAATTATTTTTTAAAAAACAAAAACATAAAACACATCTTTTCAAAATGAAGCTTTTGCTCTGGTCACATATTAAAGCAAATCATTAACAGATCTTATTTTTAAATTAACACAACTAAATATTTTAAACAAGTATTTCCCTCAAATCTGTCTATATAACTATGCCATTATCCCCAAAAACCCGTTACCTTAAACTAAGCAATTATCAATCCATTTTTCTCTTTCATTTGCCTAGATGGATATATTTTAACAACATAAAGCATACAATTATATTAAACATTCCAAAGATATTTAATTTCAACATACCCATTTTATTTCTAACTATTAAACTCCAAATTTATACTCTTTATTTCTATTATTAAACCTACCTTATTCATCTTATCTTAACTATCACTTTCAACATATATTTTCCTAAAGAAACTGAGCGTTATTATCTTTATCTTTGTGTTAAACCAATCATTTTTATTTCTTGATTGTTAAAACAGCATAAACATTTGTTGTAGCTGTTGAACACAGCATATTCTTTTGTTACCGTATATACTCGAGTATAAGCTGACCCGAATATAAGCCAACACCCCCAATTTTACCCCCCCCCCAAACTGGGAAAACTTATTGAGTATAAGCCGAGGGTGGGAAATGCAGCAGCTAGATCCAAATGCATACCATCGTACCATATTGCTTCATATTTATAAAACCATCTGGAGATGATGCGAAGAGGGAAAAAACCCACAGAAAGTCCTGCTCCTGGTGCTGCCAGGGAAGAGGCACCGCAAGAACCACTGTTGCTGGGAATGAGGGGGTGCCAGCGCAAGAAGCAGCGGGCTGGGGCTTCAATCCCTTTCCCTGGACAACCTGCTCGGGTGCGGAGACAGGGAAGCCGCAGACAGCGGATCCTTCCCACTATCCCCTTGCACCCAGCAACAGCAGTTCTTGTGGTGCCTCTTCCCTGGCAGCACCAGCAGCAGGACTTTCTGTGGATTTTTCCCCCCTTTGCACCGCAATAAATTAAGAATGGGGTGATGGCGTTGTCTTCCTTATTCCGAGGCAGGGCTGTTTATTCCACTGAGTACAAGGGGGTGGGGGAAGGATCTGCTTTCAGGGCTTCCCTTCTCCCCAGCCCAGCAGGCTTCATTATTCCTTCCCCCACCCCCTTGTACTCAGCAGAGCTGGTTCTCTTTCCCTGGACAGTCTGCTGGGCTGGGGAGAAGGGAAGCCCTGATCTTTCCCCCACCCCCTTGTATCCAGCGGAGCCGGTTCTCTCCTCCTGGACAGCCTGCTGGGCTGGGGAGAAGGGAAGCCCGATCCTCCCCCCACCCTCTTGTATCCAGCGGAGCCGGTTCTCTTTCCCTGGGCAGCCTGCTGGGCTGGGGAGAAGGGAAGCCCCGATCCTTCCCCTCCCCCTTGTATCCAGCGGAGCCAGTTCTCTCCCCCTGGACAGTCTGCTGGGCTGGGGAGAAGGGAAGCCCCGATCCTTCCCCCACCCCCTTGTATCCAGTGGAGCTGGTTCTCTCCCCCTGGGCAGCCTGTTGGGCTGGGGAGAAGGGAAGCCCTGATCCTTCCCCCACCCCCTTGTATCCAGTGGAGCCAGTTCTCTCCTCCTGGACAGTCTGCTGGGCTGGGGAGAAGGGAAGCCCTGATCCTTCCCCCACCCCCTTGTATCCAGAGGAGCCGGTTCTCTCCTGGACAGTCTGCTGGGTTGGGGAGAAGGGAAGCCCTGATCCTTCCCCCACCCCCTTGTAACCAGCGGAGCAGGTTCTCTACCCCTTGGCAGAGGAGCGGAGGCACCGGCCACCTCTCTGCTCAGTTGCGAGCGAGCGAGCAGCCAGCCAGCCGCAGGAGAAGCTGTAAAAAGCTGCAAGCCTCCCTGCAACCCTTAAAGCCAAAAAGGGGTGCGGGGGAGGAGCACTGCACCCCCCACACCCCATTTTGGCTTTAGCAAGCCTCCCTGCAACCCCGGGAGCCAAAATGGTTGCAGGAAAAAAGGCATTTTTTGGGTGACTCGAATATAAGCCGAGGGGGGCTTTTTTCAGCCTGAAAAACATGCTGAAAAACTCGGCTTATATTCGAGGGTATTTTTTTGGCTGTTACACAGCATGCCCTGTGTAACAGCCAAAACTAACTAACACAGCATATTAGTTTCTATTTTTGGCCATTACACAGCATATTCCATTTTTTGGCTGGTAAACACAGCATATTCATTTGTGTTTGGCTATTCAACACAGTATATTGTGGCTTTTTGGCTGTTAAACACAGAATATTTATTTTTTGGCTGTTACACGGCACATTCAGTTTTGTTTTGGTTGTTACACAGCATATTCATTTTGTTTGGCTGTTCAACACAGCATATTGTAACTTTTTGGCTATTAAACAGCATATTTATAGTTGGTTTAACTATCAATCTCTACTTGAACCTTTCTTTGTTGTTTCCATCCATCTATGCATTGCTTTTTCACATAATCTTATTTTTCTGTATCCTTTTTCATGACATTCATGACATTTTAACATTGAGACATGGTTTTTACTTAAAACATATCTTTAATTATATTTATAAATTCCTTTTAACATTTTTAGTTAATCATATTTATCCTTATTCTTTTTCCTTAACATTTTAATATTAAAACATACTTCTGGCATCTAATAACTTTACATGTATTAATTAATTTCTTTTAACATTCTTAATTTCTATAAAAATCTCCTTTCTATTAATACAATCCATCTTTATTTTATTTTTAATCACTTTATCTTCATTTCCTCGTCTGCAAACATATATTTCCTTCCATTTTCCAAATTATTAATTTTGTTCTCCATAAATCAAGTTAATTCTCTTTTCTTATTTTTGTTCCGGATATGATATATCAAACCTTTTTTTTAAGGTTGCGCTTAATCCTTCTTCTATTCCTGCGCCAGTACTTAAGTTATTATTATTTCAACTGTAGGAGTTCCATTGTAGATTTCTTTTCTTTTCACCATAATCAAATCGCCTGCAAACAGGAAAGAAAAATCCTCCTCCACAGAGTTCAGTAATGTTTATCTATAGAATTCAAAGTTTCCCATAACAACAGGAGGTTACAAAGTTCCTCTTTACTCCAGATGGTGTCTCTCTGTAATCCACATTTTCCATTAGTCATGCAAGACTCCATTTTATTTATTATTATATAACTGTCCAGTCCATTTCTTCTTCTTTTAATTTAAAAAACAAAAATTATCAAGTCTTCTTTTTCTTTTTTAAAATCCAATTCAAATTTTTAAAGTGTTTAGACTTTTTTAATATACTTTTTATTAATTAAAAATTACGAACAAATATAGATACAACAATACAACATACAAATAAACATAGTCAAGTCTTACGACTTCCTTTTTTTAAAGTTTTCACATCGGTAGACTGCTTTTATGTCCTTATTTATATATCTACATGTATTTACATATATAACAATATAATAGCCTCCATATTTAACTTATTATATTCCTTATTTGGTACTCAATTTTTGTCTCTAGTTTGACCCCTCTTTTGTGTCCCTATGTTTGTATTTCTTTCTTTTTCTCCAACCAGTTATACCATTTTTGCCATACTAAATAATAGTCTGTATTGTCTTTTTCTTGTAGTTCTTTTGTAAGTCTATCCATTTCTGCACATTCTGTAATTTTGGTGATTATTTTGTTTTCCGTTGGTATGTCTTCATGTTTCCAATTTTGAGCAAAGAGTATGCGTGCTGCAGTTAGTATGTGGATAATCAGATACTTCATTTCTTTCTTGTAATGGCCTGTAATTATTCCTAGTAGAACAATTTCCGGTTTCATTTCCAATTTCTGATTGGTGATTTCTTCTATTTGTATCCTTATTTCTTGACAATATTGTTTCGCCTTTCGACATGACCACCACATATGATAATAAGTTCCTTTTTGTGATTTACACTTCCAATACATTTGCGAGGTATTCAGAAACATTTTTGCTAGGTGCACTGGGGAGAAGTGCCACTGGTAGAACATTTTATACAAGTTTTCTTTGTAGGGTATAGACGTTGTTAGTTTATAATTTTCATTCCATAATTTTTCCCATTTGTCCAATTCGATGTAATACCCAAAATTTTTCGCCCAAATTATCATATTTTCTTTGACCACTTCTTCTTCTAATTTATATTTTAATAAGTAATTATATATTTTAGTTATCATTTTCTCATCCGTTCCTTGTAAAATTTTGTCTAATTCATATGGCTCTTTTTGGAATCCGAATTGTGCCAGGTCCGTCTTGTACCTGCATTCTATCTGGAAGTATGGCCACCAGCCAATGTCTATACCCTGTTCTTTCAATTCTTGTTTCGATTGTAACTCTCCTCTGCTGTTCAGTAGTTCTTTGTAGGTTCTCATTTTCTCCATATCCACAGCGTTAGGATAAATGAGTGCCTCCATGGTCGATAACCACCCTGGAATTTTATTATAATGTATTTTTCTAATCTCTTTCCATGTTCTATATAGTGCTTCTCTGATAATGTGTTCTTGAAAATATCCATGATGTTTATCTCTTCCCTCCCACAAAAATGCGTGCCAACCTCTTTGCAAATCAAAACCTTCTAAAGTTAATGTTCTCTTATTTTTAAGGTCTATCCAATCTCTTATCCAGATCAATGATGCCTCCTTGTAGTACAATTCCCAATCCGGTAATCCTAATCCTCCTTTTTCTCGTATATCTTGAAGATGTTTTATTTTGATTCTTGCCTTCTTCCCCTGCCAGATATAATTTGCGATCATTTTATTAAAATCTTTTAAAAAATCTTTTCCTGGCTGAATCGGAATTACTTGGAAGAGATATAATATTCTGGGTAATATATTCATTTTAATAGATGCAATTCTCGACCTGTCGTCCTGCCCGAGCTTGCTGCAAAAGAAACGACTCCACACCTTGAGAAGGAGTAGCCAGAACTCTTTACTAGAACACACAAGCAACAAGGCAAAGTAACGAACAAGCCGAAAAATTTAATAAAGTCAGCGCTACAGGAGGCAGCCAGGTGGCGCTATATATAGGAACTTGGCATAAAGCATAAAGAACCTCGGGACATTCCCCTCCCTCCACAGCTGTTTGGCAGTACTGTGCCTCTGTTCACGTCACAGAAGCGCGTTTAGGAAAACGTTAACAGCCACGCCTCCCTGCCGTTGTCTCCACCGCTGCTGGCTTTGTTTGTAGCTGCCTCCTGCTGTGAAGTGCCGCTGTGAGTGTCGCTGTAAATCTATAAGTCTGACAGCTCTGGCTGCGTTCTGCCTCTTCTAATCTCCGTCCCCCCCATAAGTGATGGCGAGCCTGTTCGCGGCTCGACAGTCGGCTCCTCTTTCACCAGGACCCACTCTGGAAGAGGCAAAACAAACAGATTAATTTACAAGTAAGGTTAGATATTACGGGCCCGGCCTCCCTGGGTGGTGACGGTGGTAATGTCGTACCAGGCGCTCGGCCTGTACATCCGACGCAACCACCCATGAAGCTTGAGCTAGTGGGTAGCCCTTCCATCGTACTAAATATTGAAGCCTTCCTCTACGGATTCGAGAATCCAATATTTTATCAATTTCGTAGTAGTCAGCATGGCTAGGTCCTGGAGGTATAGGGCTGGACCCTACTCTGTCTACGGACATGGGTTTTAAAAGACTGCAATGGAATACGGGATGTATCTGACCAAGTAGCCTGGGTAATTGTAACTTGACTGTCACTGGATTGATAACCTGTGTAATCGGAAACGGGCCTATGTATTTCGGACCAAGCTTTCTACTGGGTAGGTGTAGACGTAGATATTTGGTGGATAGGAAAACCCGGTCCCTGATTGCAAACGGTTTGGGGCTTGTTCGTTTCCTATCTATATATGTTTTGTATTCCTTAGCTGCTCGTCTAAATGTCTCCTTTACGGTTTGCCATGTTTGTTGGATTCTTCTAGCCCACTCCTGGGGTGTGGTGGGGTTTGACAATGGCGGCTCGACTTCCGGTATGGCATAGAACTGCTGGCCATACACTATCTGGAAAGGTGACAGTCCAGTGCTCCGATGACAGATGTTGTTGTATGCTACTTCGGCGAATGGGATAAGAGCCGCCCAGTCTGTCTGTTGGTAACTCACATAACAACGTAAAAATCTCTCTACGGCGGCATTAGCTCGTTCGACTGCCCCGTTCGTGCTGGGATGAAATGCTGAACTCAAACCTTGCATAGATCCTATACGCTGAAGAAACCCTCTCCAGAATTTCGCCGTGAACTGAACTCCCCGATCCGATATGATGCGCTTTGGAACTCCGTGTAACCGATAGATGTGTTTCACGAACATGTCAACTAACCGGTGAGCGGACGGAAGACCCCAGCAAGGAACAAAATGTGCTTGCTTGGAGAACAAGTCCACGACCATCCATATTATGGTATATCCATTACTGGAGGGGAGGTCCACAATAAAGTCCATTGCCAGTTCCTCCCAGGGTCAGCTCGGGTCTGCTACAGGTTGTAAGAGTCCTATAGGTTTCCCAGACCACGGTTTGGCGGATGCACAGACAGAACATTTCCTTACGTACTGCTCGATCTCTTTCCGCATTTTAGGCCACCAAAATTGGCGTCTCACTAAATGAAGGGTTTTTAGAAACCTGAAATGGCCTGCTACTTTCTCATCGTGGCACCGTCGCAACACTGTTGACCTCAGTGTACATCCTATCACCAAACCAGGCTAAACCATCTCGTAAAGTCAGTGCTGCCCGGTTTTGTGCCAGCCACATATCTTGTTGAAGCGCCGTTTGTAGTTCGTGTAGGAATGGCGATTCCATATGCAATGCAGAGGCCGCCCCGGTAATAAGCATCGTTGTGGCTGGGATTAAAGACTCCACCACCTCCTCCCGTTGACTATGGTACTGCGGCATCCGTGAAAGGGCGTCAGCCAAGAAGTTTTTACCTGCTGGGATGTGTCGTAGTTGAAATCGAAACCTCCGGAAATACTGCGCCCATCTCAGTTGTTTAGGAGACAGACGCCGTGGTGTCTGCAGAACCTCAAGGTTTTTGTGGTCTGTCCAAACCTCAAATGGCTTTGCTGCTCCTTCCAAGAGATGACGCCATGTTGTGAGAGCCCACCGTACCGCATAGGCTTCTTTCTCCCATATTGCCCAGCTTCGTTCTGTCGCACTGAATTTCTTAGATATGTAGGCACACGGGCGCATCTGACCTTGTTGGTCTTTCTGTAGCAATATTGCTCCTACCGCTATATCACTGGCGTCCACCTGTACTATAAATGCCTGTGTTAAGTCAGGATGTTGTAGGATTGGCTCCTGAACAAAAAGATGCTTAAGTTGTTCAAAAGCCGTTTGGCATGAGGCAGTCCAAGGCAACTTTTGTGTGGGCTTGGCCCTCCCTCCAATGGACTTGGTGCACAACAAGTCTGTCAACGGTAATGCAATGGAAGCAAAGGCTTGAACAAATTGACGATAAAAATTAGCAAAGCCTAAAAAGCTTTGAAGTTGTTTCCTGGTTTTGGGGGGTTGCCATTCAACGATCGTCTTCACTTTATTTGGGTCCATCTCTACCCCCTCCGCTGATATCCGGTAACCCAAATAGTCTATTTTTGTTTTATGGAACTCACGCTTTGACAACTTCACGAACAGCTTTGCCGCTAGCAATTTCTCTAGCACCTGCCGAACCAACGCCGTATGTTCTGTTATATCCCATGTATAAATTAAGATGTCATCGAGATAGACAAGAACGCCTTGGTATAGATGTTCATGTAACACCTCGTTGATGAGTTGCATAAACACCGCAGGGGCGCCTTGCAGACCAAACGGCATAACTCTATATTGGTAACTGCCCAGGAGACAGTTGAACGTAGTCTTCCATTCGTCCCCTGGTTTTATTCAAACACGGTAATAAGCTTCACGCAAATCAAGTTTAGTGAAGATCTGCCCAGTAGACAGTGCAGCCAGTAGATCTTTCATTAGTGGAATCGGGTATATTGGCTCCACGCTGACGGCATTCAAGCCACGAAAATCCACACAAAGGCGTAGCCCTCCATCTTTTTTCTCACAGAAAAACACTGGTGCCGCCATCTTTGCCCTACTAGCCGTGATGAACCCTCGTTTTAAGTTTTTATCTATATACTGGCGCAACTCCGCTAATTCTGGTTGGGTCATGGAATACATACGAGATTTAGGGAACTTGGCCCCAGGCAGTAACTCGATGGCGCAATCGGTGGGTCTATGGGGTGGCAATGCTTCGCATTCCTCCTCAGCAAACACTGCTGCAAGATCGTGTTAGACAGCTGGATACAATTGTTGTGTTGACCCCTCCACCGACCCATAACTCTCCTCCCTGGCCTCTGCTGGTTGGGAAGCACCTCCTATATGGCCTGAGTTCTGTGCTGCTGACCTCAGCGGGATTCGTAGTTTCCGAAACCCATCCTCCCACCAGATGTGTGGCTGACACTTGTCTAACCAGGTTATGACCTAGTATAACGGGCTCTATCATATGATCCACAACAATAAATTGGATAGTTTCTTGATGCTCCCCAATCTCCAGGAACATGGTTTCAGTAACCTGTGTGGCCGGAGCCCCCCCCCAGCAAGGACCCATCCATTTGCTCAAATTTCACTGGGTTCTGTAATGGCCTCACTTGCACCCCACTCATTTTGCAAATGAGACAGCGGGTACAGCCCATATCCACCAAAGCCCCATACTGTAGGCCAGTTGGACACTTACAATTACGAAGAACCACAGGTATCACAAAAGGACATACAGACTCGCTCACCATAGGATCTTCTGGGTCCTCATCATCGCTATCTCCCGACACTACAGGAAACTTACTCACAGACGACGCCGAGTTGTACTTTTGCGCCTTCCGGACTTCCTGTTGGTCTGTGGACCCTTGGACAGCTTGGGTCCGGTCTGAGGTCACGGCACGTCCTTTAGGAACAACCCCCATTCTTGCCACCTGTGGTTTGGCTTGGGTACGACGAACTGGAAGGAGACAATGTGCTGCTCGATGACCCACTTGGTTGCACCGGAAACACCAGAACGATGGCTGTGGCATCCTAGCAACCGGAAGGACGTCGGATGGACGAACCAAACACCGGACCACCGGGACATTGTCTGGCACCGCCTCAGACGGCACCTTCCTTTGACTAACAAAAGAGTCCGCTCGAGGATGAAATTCTCAAAGGGAGATGTCCAGCTCTATGGCGGCCTTAAACCAGATGGACAAGCGAGGTGGCAACCCGCGATAGGCGCAAGCCTGCCTCAAATCGCGGTCCAGCCCCATTTGAAATTGCTGTACCAGCATACGTTCCGGCCAGTCCACCAGACGACTGGCTAATTTGCGAAAACTTTGCACATAATCTTTTGCAGGTGAGCCTTTCTGCCTAAGCGCCACCAGTTCTCCCTCCGCCACTTGGACACTTGACTCATCTTCAAATGCCACACGCAGAGCTTCCAAAAATCTTCCCACGTCCACAAGCTCACGGGCATGATGCCTATGTAACCCAGCCACCCAGTCTGCGGCATCTCCCGTTAACACCGCCGTTATATCCACGATCATGGCCCATTGCGAAGCATACAGGTGGCCAAAACGATCAAGGTGGTTGAGAACCTGACTCAAGAACAGAGTCACTCGATCTGAGCTGCCGTCAAATGAAGCCCGTAATGGAGGTGGACCCCATTGATAGGGAGGTTGACCCCATTGAGGCGGAGGCAACCAGGGACCTTGCCCCGGGGCCCATGCTGGCCCATGATCAGGCACTCGACACCGATCCCCTATGTCTCTTCTTGCCAGTGGGCAGACCCTATCCCCCTGCCCACAATGGGTTTTCTGCTCCGCCCCCACATCTCTCGTAGGTGGCGGCAGTCCAGGAGCCCGGTCCCTTACCGGCCCCCGAGTTGGTCTCAAGTCCCAGGTTTCCGTTTCCACCCGGCCCAGTTCTTTGCGGTCTCTTCCCAGCTTAGGGCTTGCCAGCCGAAATTTCACCTCCGGGCTAGCCCCTGCCGTGCCCCCGTGCTGCCAAGACGTACCCTGCGTTGACTCCACCCCTGTGGCCCAGGGTTGCCAGGAGGGAGCATCCCTGAAGCTCCCTTCTCCAAATCGATCCCGCAGGGCATCCAAAGCACTTGATCCAGATGACAGCAATCCCCAATCTGTATCATCCTCCTCCATCCAGTGGTGCTCTCTCCATCCCCTGAACACCGGCCCAACAAGCGATGACTGCGAAGATTGTGCTTCCGCATGCGTGGAACCTGGCCACCACTCCCCCTCACCGTTCTGCTCCGAATAGCCAAGTCCTTTTTCAACTGCCCCAACGGCCACCCCCTTTTCGCAGATGTCCTCTGTGCGCTGCCGCTGCTTGGCGCGCACCACGGGTTGGTCTGTAGGGGCACTCAAGGGGTCCTCCGTCTCTCCAAGCACCTCTTCAGCCACAGCCTCGCCCAACGCTGGCTCCAGCAAGCCTGGCTCCGTCCCCTCCACCATCCGGACTGCCACAGCACAGAACAAGAAACTAACAGAGAGTGTATGAAGGGAGCGCTGACTTTCTCTCGGCCTGTCATCCCGCCCGAGCTTGCTGCGAAAGAAACGACTCCACACCTTGAGAAGGAGTAGCCAGAACTCTTTACTAGAACACACAAGCAACAAGGCAAAATAACGAACAAGCCAGAAAAATTAATAAAGTCAGCGCTACAGGAGGCAGCCAGGTGGCGCTATATATAGGAACTTGGCATAAAGCAAACCTAACATCCGGCAAATAAAAGAACCTCGGGGCATTCCCCTCCCTCCACAGCTGTTTGGCAGTACTGCGCCTCTGATCATGTCACAGAAGTGCGTTTAGGAAAACGTTAACAGCCACGCCTCCCTGCCATTGTCTCCGCCGCTGCTGGCTTTGTTTGTAGCTGCCTCCTGCTGTGAAGTGCCGCTGTGAGTGTCGCTGTAAATCTGTAAGTCCGACAGCTCTGGCTGCGTTCTGCCTCTTCTAATCTCCGTTCCCCCCCCCCCCCCCCGTAAGTGATGGCGAGCCTGTTCGCGGCTCGACAGCAATTTTCCCTAAAAATGATAGTTGTAGTTTGCTCCATGTTTCCAAATCTTTTTTTATCTCTTTTGTCAATTTGTTATAATTATCTTCTCTAATTGATGTTACTTTGTTGGTGAGCCAGATTCGTAAGTATTTTACTTTCTTTGCCATTGGTATTCCTAATTTATCTTCTAATTCTTTTTCCTGTGCATTTGTCAGATTCTTCATTAATGCTTTTGTTTTTTGTTTATTAATTTTGAGGCTGGCCACTTTTCCATATTCCTCTATTTTTGCTAACGATTTGGTTCCTCTTACTGCTGGTTGTTCCAAGATAAACACCATATCGTCGGCAAAGGCTTGTAATTTCTTTCTTTTCTTTTCTTTTATTTAGATTTATATACCGACCTATTCCCGAAGGACTCAGGGCAGTGAACAGGCACAGAATAAAATATATAATACAAAAATTAAACCATCAATAAAACCAAATTAAATAATTTAGCCCGAATAATTAAAATCCCAATAATTTAAAAACAGATTAAAAATTTCAATTTTTTAATAATTTAAAAAGAAACAGGGAAGAGGTTAGGCCAGGCCGGCTTGCTGAAACAGGAGAGTCTTAAGCGCACGGCGGAAGGTGCACAGATCTGGGATCTTCCATATCTCCGGGAGGAGCTCGTTCCAGATAGTGAGTGCCCCCACAGAGAAGGCCCTCCCCCTGGGGGCCGCCAACCGACATTGTTTGGCCGACGGCACCCAGAGGAGCCCCTCTCTGTGAGAGCGTACCGGCCGGTGGGAGGTTGTTTGTGATAGAAGGTGGTCCCGTAAGTAACCAGGTCCTAAGCCATGGAGCGCTCTAAAGGTGGTAACCAGAACCTTGAAGCGCACCCGGAAGACCACCGGGAGCCAGTGCAGCTCGCGCAGGAGAGGTGTCACACGGGAGCGCCATGTTGTAATTTGTACTTTGTACTCTTCCTTTTTAATTCTCAGTCCTTTTATTTCTTTATCTTTCCTGATTTCATTTAATAAGATTTCTAAAGATATTATAAACAATAAGGGGGATAGAGGACATCCTTGCCTCACTCCTTTTGATATTTCGAATTGTTCTGTCATATCCCCATTTATCATAATTTTTGCAGTTTGAGAGTAGTACATTTTCCTAATCATGTTGAAAAATTTGTCGCCAAATTCTATACTCTCTAATTGCAATATAAGAAATTTCCAATTTAGATTATCAAAAGCCTTCTGCGTGTCCAAGAAAATTAAAGCCAATTGTTTATCCGAATTTTTCTCATAATATTCAAGAACGTTAATGATTAATCTCATATTATTTTTTATTTGTCTTCTTGGAACAAAACCATTTTGATCTGGATGGATATATTCGTGGATAATTGTTTTCAGTCTTTGTGTAAAAATCAGCATGAACAATTTATAATCCACATTTAACAATGATATTGGCCTGTAGTTTTTGATTTGTGTGGGGTCTGTCTCTTCTTTTGGAATGAGTGTAATGATAGTTTCAGACGAGGATTTGGGAATTGTAGCTTGTAAAAGTTAAAGACTTGGAGTAAAATCTCGTCCATTGGGGGTTGGCATGTTTTATAAAATTCTGTTGGTATAGCATCCGGTCCTGGGGTTTTATTATTTT
The DNA here is from genome assembly GCA_012654045.1 of Ptyas mucosa. NCBI lineage: Eukaryota > Metazoa > Chordata > Lepidosauria > Squamata > Colubridae > Ptyas > Ptyas mucosa. Next base: position 1,236,482 of record WNWU01013597.1, on the reverse strand, counting down.
TTTGTTTTTTCCTTGCTTCTATCAATTCAGTTATACTAATAGGTCTGTTCAAAAACTCTCTCTGTGTCTCTTCCAACTTTTGCACATTTGTTTTGTCTAAATATCCTTTAATATCTTCTTCTCGAATTTCCTCTCGTTTGTAAAGGTTCTGAAATAAATTTTTAACAATTCATTTTTTGTCTTGATTTATATGGTGCATTTCTCCTACCTCATCTTGCAGCTGGTATATTGTTCTCATCTCTTTTTCTTTTTTCAACTTGTACACCAACCAGCGACCTGTTTTATTTGTGTGTTCAAAATGGTTTTGTTTTACTGACTTAATTTTCCTTGAGATTTCTGTTTGTGTAATTAAATTAATTTTATGTTTGATGAGATTTAACTTTCCTTTAAATATTTTATTATGGGGTCTTTCTGCAACTCTAATTCATATGTTCTGAGTTCTGTTAATAAATTATTTCTTTTCTGTTGTTTGTCTTTGTTTTTCTTTGCCATATACGCAGTAGTAAGGCCTCTTATATAGGCTTTGGCTGTGTCCCATAGGTTTTGAAGTGAGGTTTGCTTTTTCATGTTTATCTGAAAAAAGGTAATCATTTCTTTCTCAATCATTTGTGAATATTCTTTATCTTTTATTATTTCATTATTCATCATCCACCTTTTTTGTTTTCAATATCCTCTCCATACTGCTGTTATTGGACTATGATCTGCCCAGGTATTTGGTGATATTTCAATGTCTTTTATCTCCTTCCTTAGTTCTGAGGTCATCCAGGCCATATCTATTCTAGACCACGATTGATGTGGGCTAGAATAGAAGGTGTATTGTTTTACTTGTTTATTCATCTCTCTCCATATATCATGTAATTTTAATTCATCTGCCATATCTTTGAATGTGTCTGGAAGTGTTTTTTTCCTAGTTTTGTTCTTTTTATTGCTCTGATAATCTTTTTCAGTATCCATAATCACATTAAAGTCTCCTATAATACAGATATTTTCATATTCCAAATCTTTGACTATTTTGTGTATTTTTTTGAAAAATTCACTTTGATTTCCATTAGGTGCATATATCGATATTAATAATATTGTTTTTGATTCTGTTCGTATTTCTATCATCAAAATCCTTCCATCCTCATCTGTATATATTTGCTTTGTTTTCAAATGTTTCTTAATGTATATTGCGATTCTTCTCTTTTTCTGATCAGCTAGTGAAGTGTATAGTGTTCCTAATCTTTGATTTTCTAGTAGTTTTTGATGTTGTTTCTTAATATGAACTTCTTGCAAAATTATAATGTCCATCTCCAGTTTTTGCAGTTTTGTGAATGTATGTGTTCTTTTATTTGGTGCGTTTAGTCCATTTATATTGATCGAGGTCAGTTTTAATTCACATTCCATTCTTGTTTTCTATCTGTTCGTTGTTCTTAGTCTTGTATTTCTTGTAATTACTTGAGTTTTTTCCCTCGCTCCCTCTCTTTCAATTCTTTTTCTCTCCAATCTTCTTTTTTCTTCTTGCTCTCTTTCTACTTCTTCTGTTCTGTGTTTCTCCTGGCTCTTATTTTTTAATTCTTCTCTGCTCTCCTGTTCCTCTTCTAACACAAAATGCTGGTCAAAAAAACCTTGCGCTTTTTCCAAACTATCAATCTTGTATTTCTTTTCTTGCCAGGAAATCAGTAGCCTTTCCGGTATCAGCCAGTGGAACATTATTTTATATTTGTTTAGCTGTGACGTTAAGAAGTTGTAGTTTTTCCTCTGATCTCTTAACCTTCTTGGGATTTGCTTGAGAGTCATTACTTCCTTTCCCTTATATACTATTGCCCCTTCTCTCATCTTCCTATAAACATCTTCTTTTATGGCTTTTTTTGTAAATATAATATGTATCTCTTTAGGCAGCTTGTGCCTATGCACATAATTTGTGTGGACTCTGTAGATTTCATCTATGTCTCTTCGAACATCTTCTTTATTTCTCTAGGTTGGCTTGTGCTAATATCCTTGTCATTAATTCTCCTAAATCCTCATCTTTTTGTTCCTCTACATTCTGGAACCTGAGGTAAAAAGAAGCTTTCTCCATCTCTAAATATGTTAATGACTCTTCCAGTTCTTTATTTATTGACACTTGGTTTTGCTCCATCTTTTCCATTCTCTTGTCCATTTGTTCCAGTCTTTCCTCCACTTTCTGGATCCTTTGCTCATTTTCCTCAATATTCTGCTATATTTTTCCAATTTTATCATCCATTTTCTTGATGTTATCTTTTATTTCTCCCACGTCTATCCTCAATTCTTCATGATTCTTTCTTGTTTCTTCATGATTATTTGCTATGGACTCAGGTTTTATACATTCCTTCTTGTATGATTGCTAGAACCGATTGTATATTTTGCATATTGAAGGTGGAGGTTGTCTTTTCTTTCTCAGCCCCTAACATAGTGTTAGCTGACCATTGCTGCGCAGGAAATGCTGAAAGTGTAATTTGATTTGAAGCTATTTTCTTATTTGTCTTAGTAATTGTTGATGAACCTATGGTTGCCATTTGTACTCTTTGTATTACTCTTTTCCAACATTTCATATACTAATTTAGTGTTGAGGTCTTAGTGTTTCTATATCTGTATTAATATTTAACTTATAAGAATCCTAAAATATTAACCAATAGGAGTAATATTTATAACTATATCTATATTGATACTCTTATCTCCTTAATAAGTAAGTTTCTTTAGTATATAGTCCTGTTTCTCTATCACACAATCAATATTTCTATATAGATTTCCGTCTACTTATTCACAGTTTTAGATATATTCTAAATTTCAACTTTTAAATATCCTTAAGTAAGGGAAAAGAAAAATGGGGGGGGGGGGAGATGTGGGAAAGATTTAAAGTTTCAGCAATTCATTAGTTTGTTCTTACTATAATTGACTACTATCCTTAATATATTTAATACAATATATATAATAAATCTTAATTAATGGATATATAATTCTAGACATGTAGGATATAAAACTGGATAATTAGGTAAATCACTGGATAAATACAAGGCTAAGCTATAATTAATATATATAACAGTTTAAACGATATATTTTAATCAGTTTCTTCTTAATAATTAATAATTAATAAATAATTCTAATCAAACTTAAACAACTGTATTATAGTTTGCTGGTTATTATTCATTCTCCTTCTGTTTTGCTGTCTTGTTTCACTCTTGCATCATTCCATCTTCTTCTCTCTTTCAATTGTTTTTAATGTCCCTTGTTTTAAATGTCCAAATGTCCAACAATCAACAATCAAGGTGTCCAAATCAAAATATCCCAAAGAGGCACCTTAATAATATTAATTCAACTCTTCCAGATCGTTAATCCCCCCAAAAAATGTTCTATATATCAGTCTGCTGTTATCTCTGCTGTTCCGATGTCCGTTGCAAATCAATCGCCTAGTCACTGTCTCCGTTTATAAAAGAAAAATCCGTCAGTCTCACCGTTCTCTTTCCTTTGGATACCGTCTTTTCCCACAAAGCAAATTATTTTAAAATTTAACTTTCTTCCAAGTCTGCTTTTCATTAGCGAGTATTATAAAATCCTGTATCAGCCATTCGTTTGACTCTTCCACTGCCAAAATCGCCTCTCACCCCTCGCTGCTTCTTCTGATCTTTACCTTCTCTGATCTCTCTCTCACACTCACAATTCTAGTACCGAACACTTTCCACCTATAAAATCAGTTTGTTTTATAATCCTCAACTCTTAATCCTCTTTAATCCTCAACAATTTCTTCTGGAGTCTCTCCGCTTCTGCCTCCCTGTCACTTTCTGTGCTGTCACTGTCAAGTTAGCTTTTCCGCTCCACTCACTGGTTCATCACCGCTTATCTGGCTGCTGTTTTGCCGCTTGCTTGGAGTCTCACTTTCTCCTGTTTCTGTTCACACTCTTATGACTGTACCACCTTCGATTTCTCATTCTCCTTTCTGTTCTCCTACCGATGTATTTTCTTGTTTGATTTTCGCTTCTCACTATTCGGTTGTCAGTGTTTCAGGCCAGCCATTTCTGATTGGAATTAAGAGGTTTCCCCTGAACCTTAAGAGAGATTGCTTTTCTCTCTGAGGTCCTTGAAGGTTCATCTTTTTTCTATTGATCCCTCTGGGATCAATAGTGCCTGGATCTGCTTCCTAATCGAAAATATAGGAACTTCAAGAACGGAGCTCCGTTCTTTTTGTTCCTGGCATGATGACGTCACCGCCAGAAATCCTAAAGTGTTTAGATTTTTAACCATATCTCCAGATTAGTTCTCTTAGTTCTGTTCCATTAATTGTTACTCAGGTCTTTGTGTCTTTAAAATTGTAGTTTTAAAATTATTTTCCAAAGCCCCTTTGTTGCATAACCTCTGTTTTAGGCTAGGGGTCTTCTAATTGATAATAATGCTCCAAACATTGTTACAAGCCTGGGCTGTTGTCACTCACCCGGCTTCAAAGAGCTCCGTCTTTCTCTGCTTTCCTCCAGCATTTTTCTTGCCCTGTTGTCACAGCTTCGTGGCAGCTGCCATGGCTGCCGCTCCCCGCCACCGACTCACAGAGGGTTCCTGCCTACCTCCGAGGAACTTGCCTGTTCCTCTCAGTTGTCCGAGGCGCCCCTCTTCTTCCCATGTCTCTGCAAGACGGGTTCGGTCCGAAGACCCATCGATGGCAGTTCGGCAGCCGGTGTTTTCACGGGACTCATCAGAGCCCGCTATTTCCCTGACTGTCTCGCTGTGATGTCAAACCAGAAGTCATAAATAAGAGAGTTTTGTTGTATTTTAAGAGGAAGTGATAATTTATTGAAATTCTTTGTATGGATCATGAAGGCAGGAAGTAACTTCTTTATATGTTTATTTTTTCCTTTACTATATTATATAATTTTATATCACTTACATATTTTATAAGTTTTATAAAAAGTTTAATGAATTTTAAAATAATTATAATACAGAATAAATACTAACAAGAATTAATATTTAGAATGGAAAAAGAAGAAAAGAAAGAAGGGACAAAGAAAATGGTGCAAAACAAAGAACAAAGAAAAAAAGAATTAGAAGTTATTTCCAATTTTCTTTCATGGCATTTATAACTATAAACATAAAGTAACCACTTTATAGTTATAAGCATTGCTTACATTTTCTCTATAATCTATTATATTTATTATAATCTTCAAAACCATATATCATAACTTCATTTTTTTCTTCCCCACAAAAAAGATCTATAAATAGTTTTTCAATCATTAATTTTCTACATTGTTCTCTCTCATTACAATTTTGCAGAGTTATTTGCAAAAATGAGTCCATCAAATGCATATTCATATATACAGTAAATTCAATCGCCAAAACCAACATCAGCCATAACAAACTTCACTCACGTCCAGACTTATCCATATTGGAAAGAATCTGCTCCTGTGAACTCCGATCAGAACTTAAAAGCTGTCAAGAACAAGGACATACTTATACATCGACTATCATGCCGACTGTATCAAAAAAAAGTCCCACAACCCACATCTTAAAACCCAATCCTCCTCCATCCAACCACCCATCATCCAAAACTAGGCACACACACCCCAAACTTCCTCTATAACAAATACTACTGACCTTAAATGCAAGCTACTTAATGCAAGGAGCTTTGTAAATAAAATACCTGAATTCCTCCTCTTAGTAAATATGTCTATATTTGACATTATATTTGTTTGTGAAGCTTGGCTGAATACATCCCTCCCTGACTCCGTTACTACAGTAAGAGACTATCATGTTTTCCAGTCAGATCGTGAAATCGGTAGAGAAGGTGGTGTTGCTATCTTCTACAAAAAGTCCCTACATCTAAAAAATATTCAAGTTACACACGAACTTGCTCTTCCTGAGACCATCGTCTGCGACCTGTCCTTAAATGCCACATTTCGATTCTTACTTTGTTACAGAGCCCCAGATTACGACATCGAACATGCGAACAAGCTAACTTCACTACTAACCTGGGCAGCCTCCTGCCCACACCCAATAATCTTTCTTGGTGACCTTAACTTACCACTTATTAATTAGATCCTAAATGAATATACAACTGAACCTATACATGCAACCCTGTACAATACTGTAACTAATTTGGGACTTGATCAACTAGAAACTAACAACACTAGACTCAACAATTGCTTTGACCTCATATTTTGCAACAGTTTAAATTCTATTTATGAACTACAAATAAAAGAACCATTCTCCAACAGCGACCAAAGCATGATCGACTTTTGTCTCAACTTATGCCCTCTCAAAAATCATCATAATGATGGGATTCCCAGTTATAACTTTAAAAAAGCCAACTATGATCTCATAGAAAATGAACTCTCATATCTTGATTGGCAAAATCTATTCTCTGGCTGTAATACTGCTGACGACCAATACAACATTTTGAGTTACAACAGAGCCTTGGTGGCGCAGCAGACTAAAGTGGTTTGCAGGCACCAGCTGTCTGCAATTACTGCAAGTTCAAATCTCACTAGGCTCAAGGTTGACTCAGCCTTCCATCCTTTCAAGGTAGGTAAAATGAGGACCTGGATTGTGGGAGCAATAAGCTGACTTTGTATAAAAAAGAACACCACTTTGGGGGGGAGGGTGGCTGAAAGCCCTACTAAGCAGATATATACAAAAATATGAAGGCTATTGCTTAATGCATTGTAAGCCGCTCTGAGTCTCCGGAGAAGGGAAGCATATAAATTGAACCAATAAATAAATAAATAAATATTTTCTTGCAAGAAGTCAAAAGAATCATTAAACTTTACATACCACTAATACCCCACAAAACCAGAAAAAATAAACTACCAATAACAATAAGGAAATTACAATCCAGAAAAAAATCGCTTTGACGAAAAAACAAAATGAACTACATAGCTAACTTCAAAAACCGCTACAAAAACTTATGCCAACAAATAAAGATTGAATACACCAATTATCACATCAAGCAAGAAGAAAACCTTCTATGAACAAAATCCACCTGTGCCTTCTATAATTTTGTAAACAACAAACTTAAAGACTCAAGATCCATCCCAATCCTAAAAGAACCAAACAATGAAGATTATATTGATAAAGCCAATCTCTTTAACACGTTCTTCGGCTCGTCTTTGTAAACAGCAACAACACATACCCAATATTTCCCAGTCATACTACAGACAATTACAATGATTACAGTGATCTTATACATATTGATTTTATAGAAGACAATGTTGAAAAGGCACTACACAATCTAAAATCATCTCTATCTATTGGACCTGATGGACTATGTGCATACTTCTTAAAAAAGCTTTCCACTGCAATTGCAGACCACTAAGCATAATTTTTGAAAAATCTTTCAGTACCAGCACCTTACCCTACCAATGGTCATAAGCCAGGGTCATCCCTATCCTCAAAAAGGGAGACCCTAGCCTAGTTGAAAATTACAGACCAATCTCTTTATGTTGCGTCACCTGCAAAGTCATGGAATCAATCATTAACCAATCTATTACCCTACACCTAGAGACAAACAACCTACTTTCTAACAAACAATTCAGTTTCAGAAAAAAATTATCCTGTAATCTATAACTATTAAATTGCAAAAACATATGGACTACACATCTCAATCAGGGCAAAGCAATAGATGCAGTTTATATTGATTTTGATTCAGTGTAAAGCTTTTGATTTAGTGGTACACGACAAATTACTTCTAAAACTAAAATCCTATGTCTTTCTGGACTCCTACATAAATGGATAGCTGCCTTCCTGTCAGACAACATGTGGTCAAAATAGGAAGCCCTCTATCAAATCCTGTACATGTTAATAGTGGTGTTCCCCAAGGCAGTGTCTTATGTCCAACAATCTTCATACTTTACATAAATGACCTTTGTGATCATATTAAAAGCAACTGTGTTCTCTTTGCTGATGATATTAAACTATTCAACACCACCAACAATGCAACTACCCTTCAAAAAGATCTTGACTATGTGTCAGATTGGTTTAACAAGTGTCAACTTCAAATCTCAACCAACAAATGCTCTATCTTACACATTGGCAAAAAAAAAAATCAAAACATAAAATACAAATTAGATGGACATGACCTTGTAGATGACCCTCACTGTGTCAAGGACCTTGGAGTACTCATTTCTAAAGATCTAAGTGCCCGAGCCCACTGTAACAACATTGCCAAAAAGGCATTAAGAGTTGTTAACCTAATCTTGCTTAGAACTACGCCGACTTCAGTCTGACCTAAGCATAGTACATAAAATTATCTGCCACAATGTCCTTCCTGTCAATGACTACTTCAGCTTCAACCACAACAATACACGATCAAATAATAGATACAAACTCAAGGTAAACCATTCCAAACTCGATTGCAGAAAATATGACGTCAGTAACAGAGTGGTCAATGCCTGAAATGCACTACCTGACTCTGTAGTTTCTTCCCCAACCCCCAAAATTTTAACCTTAAACTGTGTACTATTTGTCCTCACCCCAAGTAAAGCAGTCAATTTGACTATCTCAGAAAGTTCCATCATCATTATCCATTACAATCAAAATTTCTAACCCATTTTATAATATATTCTTTCACTTCTTCTGTTTTATATTTCAATAAAAGTTTAAACAGTTTAGCTATAATATAATCATTGTTTGTATACATGTTCTGACCCAGCCTTAGCAGAAGCAAGAAACAGACTCCTTGTCACGAAAAACCCCTCTTTATTTACCTCTTGTGAATTAATTGCATTCACCCACCAAAAAGTCCAGGCAATAATCTTTCAGGGAGTTAACTGCAGTACAGACCTTATCAGTCCCTTGCGATAATTGACAGGCCATGAGCTCCCAGCCGAAATGCAAATTAAGTTCTGGCAAGCAGTCTTTGTGGCACAAAACACAATGAGCAAAATCTTCAGAAATATGAACTGTTGTCTCCTATGACAACCACTCCCCTTTCCTTCCATTTATTCTCCAGCCAGGGAGGGGTCATTCAGCGTCTACGTGTGCTTTGCTTCCCGAGTTGACTCCTTGTTCTTCGTTGCTCACCTCTTCTAACTGCTCTGTGCATATGTGCATTTGGAACAGGCCCCAGCTGTTCTTCCTAAGCAGTCATATCAGCCTCAAAAGGCAGCTGCCTCTCCGGTGGATGGGAAATGTCGGACGGCCCTAGATCTATCTCTGCGTCCAACACAGAGCATCCATCAGAGCCTTTCTCACACTCCAGCACTGGCCCAAATTCCCCCCCCCCCCAACCACCTCATTGTCTGAGTCTGGCAGACCACAATAACATAGTTCAGTCTTGCCCTGTTCAAAACTAATTTTTAAATCTTTTTTAAAAAAATCTACATACATAAACTATTGGCAAGAATATCCTTCTACTACCAGTTCTCTTCTTGTTATTCTGTATTCTCCTTAAAAATTCTAATATATCAGAATAAGCCAATTATTTATGTTTAGCAATATTATGTTAAGCCAGAATGCAGATTTTAGCCAATACACAAGTGTGAAGATGTTTTCTTTACCATCTGCCCTGAGAACTGGAAAAGTATGTATTTACTTCATTTCTCCTTTATTTTTTAAAGTGAAATAGCCCACATGGCTGTCATAAACATTCCTCAACATTAAAGGGATCTCAGGGCTCTTTGGCGCTAGGGTATAGGTTGTAAAATATCTGTTGACACAGGCATGATAGTAAATCGAATCCAAGTCCTCCCCTTTTCCCAATTGAATGGCAGTATCACTTTTAGGGATCTGACATGCTACCTTCCTTAGAAAATGAAAGGGTCCACCTGTAAAAAAACAAATATAAACAAAATTTCATGATAGTGTATTAACAAGGTTTGTTACGGTATTAGGAGTGAAATTTTATCAGTAAGGTTGGAGCCCTAACATGATGTTTAGTGACCCATTTGTTGTGGGCAGATGGTAAATGTTTCCAAGTTGCTAAGTATTGGATTTTCCCCTCTGTGGATCCTAGAGTCAAGGATTTCCTTGATTTCAAAGTGTTGTTCATCTTCAATCATGATGGGAACAGGTGGTGTAGATGCAGGTGGTCTGAGGGATGAGATTACTTCTCACTTGAATAAACTAATATGGAATACTGGGTGGACTTGCCTGAGTGTCTTTGGAAGGAGTAGTTCAACTGCTACTGGATTGATGACCCTAGTGATGAGGAAATGTCCAATGAAATTTGGCCCTAGTTTCTTTGATGGCTGTAATGATTTCAGGAATTTTGTAGATAAGTATACTCTGTCTCCAACATGGAAAGGTTTGGGTTCCATCCTTTTCTTGTCAGCTTGAATTTTAAAAGCCTCTCTAGCTTCCTTTAAAGCTAATCTAACCACTGGCCTTATGTTTTGCAAATTATCCATCCACTCCTTAAGTGAGGGGATGGTGGGTTCTTCGTGCAGGCCGCTGGTGGGCCACAACAGTGGGTAGTTCAGGCATGGGACTGAAATCCTGGCCTGTCACTACTCTAAAAGGGGTAAAACCAGTGCTTGAGTGTACAGCATTATTAAACACAACTTCAGCAAAAGATAAAAGTTCGGTCTAGTTATCCTGTTGAAAATTAATAAAACATTTTAAATATTGTTCTAGCACTGAGTTTAATCGTTCAGAATTACCATTAGTACATGTGTGATGTGAGGAGCTCAACCCCTGGCCAGTACCACGTAAGTCCAAAAATGCCCTCCAAAATTTGGAGGTGAATTGAACCTCTCTGTCGGAAATGATTGTTTGTGGAGCTCCATGAAGTCAATAAATGTGTATTAGGAATAATTTGGCTAAACTTTTAGCAGTTGGGATCGTTTGGCAAAGTATAAAATGTGCCTGTTTTTTTTTATTGAAAAAGTTTTTCAAATACAGATTTTTCCCCCTTTCCCCCCCCTTCCCCCCACATATTATATATTTCATAAATCAAGTTAACCTTAAAATACAATTCCCCCCTTTCCCTCCCTATCCCTCCCCAACCACCCCTTTCCCCCCCCAACCCCTCGGACTTCCACTATATAAAACCCTAGTAATCCCAAACACAATATATATTACTCATCCCCTTCATATTCTACCCCCTGCATTCTGTTCAGCATTACCATATTTGTCTAATCTCCCTCAGCTGAAAGCTATATGATATTTTCTGGTTTGATATTTATTTTGTACATAATCAATCCACTTTTTCCATTCCTGTGCATAATTCTCTTGCGTATAATCCTTTTAAAAAGCTGAAATCTTCGCCATTTCTGCAAATCCGGCCATCTTCTGGGTCCATTGATCAATAGTAGGCAGGACATCTTTCTTCCAATATTGGGCAACCAACAATCTAGCTGCTGTCACCATATACAATATCAGTTTTGTTTCCCCCATTGTAAAATCCTTAACTATACCCAATAGAAACAATTGTGGAGAAAATTGTAGTTTTTTCTTCGGAACATTTTGCATAACCCACCAAATTTTTATCCAAAAAGCCTTCACTTTCTTACAAGTCCATCATATAAGATAATATGTAGCATCTAAACAATCACATCTCCAACATTTTGGTTGAACATTAAGATACATACATGACAATTTCTTAGGATCTAAATGCCACCTATAAAACATTTTATAAAAATTATCCCGCAAGTTCTGTGATTGTGTAAATTTAACATTCTGGACCCATATTTTTTCCCAGGTATCCATCATAACTGGTTCTGTAAAGTTTTGTGCCCATTTAATCATACAATCCTTAACCAGCTCTTTTTCTGAGTCCCTTTCTAACAAAACATTATAAGCTCTCTTAATATGCATTGGTCCTTTCTTTTTTATCTGTCTGACCAATTCTATTTCATACATCATTAAACCAGTTTTTTGATCTTCTTTCCATCTCATTTGTAGTTGATTATACTGTAACCAATTTAAAGTAATCCCTTCTTCCAACAGTGTTTCTAATGTCTTCAACTGCCATCTGCCTCTTTCCATGAAAAGTATATCTTTGTATAAACCCCACCCCCCGAGTGACTTAATATTTGTATTCCACATTGTATCAGCAAGATCCAACCAAAGCGGTATTTTATAATCCCATTTGAATCAGTGCTTCTTCCAAATTCTCATCAAGGCATTTCTAAATATATGACTATTAAATACTTTATCCACTTTATGCTGATAAAATAAATATGCATGCCAGCTCAATTCCAGATCGTGGCTTTCTATATTCAATACTCCAGTCTTTGTTTTTTCCAAACCAATCACTTGTTTGTATCAATGCTGCTGCTTCATAGTTCAATCGGAGGTTTGGAAATTTAAGGCCACCCCTCTCATGAGTATCTTGCATAATTTTCAGTATAACTCCCGGTTTTTTCTCATTCCAAACAAACTTGTTCACTCCTTTTTGCCATTCTAACAATTGTTTATCAGTTTTGAGCACCGGTATCATTTGGAACAAAAAGATAAATCTGGGTAGAACATTCATCTTAACTGCTGCTATTCTCCCAAGTAAAGACAGTTACAGTTTTTTCCAAGTTTGCATTTCTTTTTGTATCTTTTGCCACAGCACCTCATAGTTATTTTGAAACAGTTTTATATTTAGATCTGCAACTTGTATTCCTAGGTATTTAACCTTTGATACTATTTCAAAGCCTGCCATCCTTTCAAGTTCCTTTTTTTGAACCATTGTCAAATTCTTTGTTATCATCTTAGTTTTTCTCTGATTCAGTCTAAATCCTGATACCATACCATATTCTTCTATAATAACTTTCAACTGGATTATTGATTTCATTGGCCGTGTTAAGGTAACAACCAGATCATCTGCAAATGCCCTAGTCCTGTAATCTTCTTGCCTTATGACTATTCAATTCAAGGAGTTCGAGTCCCGTATTGTGTTCAACAAGACTTCTAAAGTTAAAATAAATAGCAATGGGGATAGTGGGCACCCTTGTCTTGTGCCTTTTTGTATGTTAAAATTCGTAGTTAAACTTCCATTAATAATAAGTTGTGCAGATTGCTCTTGGTATATCGCTGCAATCGCCTGTATAAACCGATCCCCAAACTCCATTTTTTCCAAAGTCTTTATTATAAAATTCCAATTCACTCGATCAAAGGCCTTCTCCGCAGCCAAAAAAGCCAGCACTGCAGGGATCTGTTTATTCTTGTCTAAATAGTCCAGTAAATCTATGATTTGCCTCACATTCTCCTTCATGTATCTGCCTTCAATAAATCCTGCTTGGTCGTGATGAATCACCTCTTGAATAGCTGGCATTAATCTGTTGGCTAATACTTTTGCAAAGATTTTATAATCCGTATTTAAAAGAGATATTGGTCTATAATTTTCTGGTTTTTTAGGACCTGATTCTTCTTTCGGTATCAATGATACAAAAGCTGCTTTCCATGAAGAAGGTATTTTGCCACTTTGCTGTATACTACAAAATAAATCTTTAAGATGCTCAATCATTTCTGCTTGTAAGGTTTTGTAATAGACTGCAGTTAGGCCATCCGTCCCTCGAGCTTTTGCTGTTTTCAGTTGTTTTATAGCAAAACTAATCTCCTCAACTGTTATTAATTGATCCATTCTTTCTTTTTAAGCAAATGAAATTTTAGTAACCCTTTTTTCTTCAAGATATTTGTCTATAAGTTTATTCTGTATATTATCTTCGGCATATAATTTAGTATAATAATCCAAGAAAACTTTTTTGATTGATTCTTGTTGAAAAACTTCCTTCCCACCATGCTCAATACTATCAATCGTTCGTGTAGTTAGTTGTTTCCTCAATGTATAAGCCAACCATCTGCCCGGCTTGTTGGCGTTAGCAAAAGTATTGTGTTTTGCAAATTGTAAATTAGTTGCTGTTTGTTCCGCTATAAGCATTTGAAATTGATCTTTCAAAAGTTTTATAATTCCTTGTAATTTTCCATCTGTTGGATTTTTTATCAATAACTGTTCCTTTTTCTTTATCTCTCTTTCCAATTCTGTTCTCTTTTTCTGTCTATTTTGTTTATGCTTAAAATTCATTTGTATCAGTACCCCACTCATATATGCTTTACCTGCATCCCAAACTATTTCAATAGGGGTACCTTTGTTTAGATTCAGTTTAAAAAATTCCTTTATGTGCTTCTTAAGTTCATTTACATTCTTTTCATATCTGAATAAATTTTCATTTAGTCTCCAAGATCTTCTTTCTTTCTTTCCCATCTCAATTTCTATCCATACCGGACTATGATCAGTTAATGTCCTAGAAAATATCTTCGTTTTCCTTACTTTAGGAAGTAAATCAACCGTTAACAAAATAAAATCTATCCTGGAAAAGGATTTATGCCTATCCGAATAGAAGGTAAAATCCAATTCTTTTGGGTTGTGCACTCTCCATATATCTTTCATTTCCAAATCCTCTTTCATATCAAAGAAAGTGTGTGGTAACTTAGCACCTAATTTAGCTAAACTCTTTTTGTCCTTTTTGGGTTCTATTACTCCATTCCAGTCTCCCATAATTAAAATAGATGGAAAGTCCCATTCTAAAATTTTAGAATGAAGCATTTTATAAAAACTTTCTTGTTGCTGGTTAGGAGCATAAATTCCAACCACCAAGGTTGGACCATTATCTGTATGAAGTTCAATTGCAATATATCTCCCACAGTCATCTACTTCTATAGTTTTAGCTGAAAGTCTTTTATTTATATATATCACCACTCCATTCTTTTTTTCCGAATTTGAAGCGATAAATTGCATTCCTTAATCTTGAATTTATCAGATATTTCTGGTCTTGCATTCTAATATGGGTTTCTTGCAAACAAATAACATCATTATTAAATTGTTTCAAATAATGAAATACTTTCTTCCTTTTTTGTGGAGAATTCAGTCCATTCACATTCCAAGACAAAAATTTAATTATCATTTGGGCTACTCTGAAGTTTTGAGAACATTTGCTGAAGGTCCTTTTCCACACAGGTAGTCTTCGGCTTTGTTCCTCCCATGACTTCAACTTGTGCCTTATCCTTAACCTTCTTTCCTCGTTGTGGCTTCGATCTCTCCTGTTGCTGTGCTTCCTGCATTTGCTTAGAGGCTGCTCTAGTTATATGTTGATCGTCTGCTTTACATGCCATCAGTTCGAGATCCAACGCCACTTCTTTTGTAGTTTTCGATGTATCCTCTAAAGGAGAAACTGGAAATGGTACAAAAGGATCAACCACAATGCCACCTATAGCTCCCTGGACCTCCATTGCTTCCTTTTGTGACTGCTTTATTTTTTCTTCAGTCTCCTGTTCAAACTGCCTCTGTGCTTCAGCCTCCTTATCTATTGGTGAAGATGTACGTGGAGATGTTGAACCCACTTTCAAAGTATTACAATAAAAATCTTCCGCTTTTGCTATGGTATTTAAGCGATATCTCACTCCTTGCATCCTCAATATTATGCCAACTGGTGCATCCCATCGAAACTGTATTTGCCGCTTCTTCAATTCTGCCACCAGAAATCCAAAATCCTTTCTGTCCTTTAACATTTTAGGTGGTAATTCTTTAAAAACTCCAATCTCAGTTCCATCAATTTGAAGAGTAGAGACAAATGACCTTTGCAAGATATCATTTCTTATTCTTCTATCTGTGAAGTATATCACCACATCTCTAGGCAGTTGTCTATATACTGCCACCCGAGAGTTAACTCTATAAGCCTTATCAATTTTATAAAAAATCTCATCAGAATCATCAACCTTTAATAACACAGCCAAAGCTTCAGCACAAATTTTTCTTAAGTCTTCTCTACTGTTCTCTTTTATACCTCTAAGCCTAATGGCAAATTCCATAGACCTGAATTGCATCATAGTTATCTCATTTTCAAGCCGTTGGGTTTTTTCATCGACATCACTGATTTTAAAATCAGTTTCCTTCAATTTAGTGTCCACTTCTAAAGCAAGTTTTTCCACCTTTTTATCAATCTGCAAAACTACATCAGACAGGCCTTTCACCACTGTTTGGATATCTTTGTTAACTATATCAAACTTTTCTTGAACCAATCCTTTAACCTCCTGTTCTGATTTCTTAATTTCTCTGACAATAAATTCCTTTAAATCCTGGAAGCCATCCTTCTTTGTCTGACTTTGTAATTGCAATGTAGGAGACTGTTCTGGCTTGTGAGTGGGGGAGGCCCCCCCCTGCTGGCTTAGCCTCTGATTTTGTTTGCTTTGATGACATTTTGCCACGTAAACGATTTCCTTTCCCAGTACAAAATCCACCAAATCTTCCCAATAATTTCTCCAGGTTAAATCAGATCAGTAAAAGTTTCTATAACTATTTAATTATTTTTATTTTCTCCCTTCAAGCCAGATCTGTTACTTTGTAGCGTGTTACAATAATCAAGCCAGTCTACTTTCGCTTTCAGCTGCTCTTTCTGCTGAAAGCAAGCACCATTTTTTTCCCCCTCTCAAAGTTTCTCAAACTTCAAAGCCATAATTCTTTAAATTAGTCCACAGGGCTTAAAATACTTGCATTTTAATTTGAAGTCCAAGTTCCACCCTGCTATTTTGTTTGGTTCTTAATTAGTTGATCGGGTTGTCTGGCTCTGCTTAAAGCAGAGTTTCCCCGTCATCCGGAGCTTCAGCGAGTTGAATAGGGAGTCCCACCCTGTTAACTCCCCAGAGGCAAAAACGCAATCTGGGGGTCTCACAGGGGACTCTACCTGTCGTTGCCTGCTCACCTCACAGAATCCTAGCAGATTTGGAGTTTTCTGAGCCGTTTCTCTTCTTTGAAATGGCTCTTTAACGGGCGGCAGGGCTGGGGGTCTTAAAGGGACCGTCAGCGACAAAACCAAAATGTGCCTGTTTTGAAAACAGGTCTCTCACAATCCAAATAACAGTATTCCCTGCACTGTTTGGCAATTCTACAGTGAAATCCATAGCAATCTTTCTCCATGGCGCTGAAGGCTCAGCTACTTTCTGCAGGAGACCTGGGGTTTTCCCTTGAAGTCTTTTTGCTGCTGCACAAATGGGGCAGCTAGCTACATAGCTTTCTATGTCCCTTTTTAGTGATGGCCACCAAAATTGTCTTTTAATAAGGTGTAAAGTTTTCACAAAACCAAAATGTCCAGCTAATCTGGAGTCGTGGAACCTTGCCATTAAGCATAGTCTTTAGCTGGCTGGAACATACAACTTCCCTCCCACCCAAGCCAAGTCTTCTTTCATCAGACAGCTGGATTTGTGGTTCAAAAACCATTCATCCTGCCAATGCTTGATTAAAAGTTGGGTGGTGTCATTGTCCATCAATGTTTCTTGTTTTGCTTGGATCTGGTGATTACTTTAGCGGCTAGTTGATTGTTTTGTACTATTACGTCTGACTTCGCACTATTGTATTGCAGTTTTCTGGATAGCACATCTGCCAGAAAGTTTTTCCCCCTGGAGAGGTATTTTAGAGTAAAATCAAACCGTTTAAAGTATTGAGCCCATTGTACTTGTTTTGGGGAGAGTTTTCTTGGGGTCTTTAGGGCTTCTAAATTTTTATGATCATTCCAGATTTCAAAAGGGGTCTTACTTCCTTCTAGGAAATGCCTCCAGGTTAAAAGTGCCCAACGAACTGCATAAGCCTCTTTCTCCCAAATGGCCAACCTTTGCTCAGTCTCATTCAACTTTTTGGATGTGTAAGCGCATGGTTGTAGCTGGTCTTGCTCATTTTTCTGAAGCAGGACCACTGCTATTGCCACATTGCTGGTATCTGCTTGTATGACAAATGGTTTCTCCATGTCTGGGTGTTTTAGAATTGGTTCTGCTGAGAAAAATTAGAACATTTTTCAAATACCGCTTGACATTCCATAGTCCAGTTCAAAGGCTGCTTCGGTTTAGGGTTGCCCCCCCCCCCTTTGTTTTTAAGAGCTTGGTAATGGGGAGGGCAATCTGAGCGAAAGTGAGAATAAACTAGCGGTAAAAGTTGGCAAAACCCAGGAAGCTTTGTAACTGTTTACGTGTGTGTGATGGTTCCCAGTCAAGTACAGCCTGCACTTTTTGAGGGTCCATTTCTATGCCCTGGTGTGAAATGCAGTATCCCAAATAATCAATCTTAGAAGTTTAGCATAATGTTTGGCAGAGCGGAGTTTGTTTAAAACCGCCCTGACTGATATGTTCTGCTTTGGTCTCGGTATAGATTAAAATGTCGTTCAAGTAGACTAGGTCTCCTTATACAAATGCTGATGTAGCACTTCATTTATTAACTGCATAAACACTGCAGGGGCTCCTTGTAACCCAAAGGGGAGCACCTTGAATTGGTAGCACCCGAGAGGGGTGTTAAATGCTGTTTTCCACTCGTCCCCCTCCTTAATTCTGACACAGTAGTAAGCCTCCCTTAAGTCCAGCTTTGAAATTTTTTTCCCTTTAGTGGGGTGTGCTAGTATATCTTTCATAAGGAGGAGGGGATACATGTTCTCCACACTTATCATATTCAGATTTCTAAAATCAACATAGAAACATTTTGAACCATCTTTTTTTTCTCTAAATAACACTGAAGCTGCGAATTTTGGTTGGGCTAGCTCGATGAAACCCCTTGCTAGGTTTTTCTCAATAAATGTTCTCAGCTCTTCCAACTCCCTCGGGGACATGCTGTCCATCTTGGGTTTAGGGAGTTTAGCTCTGGGTAAGATTTCTATTGCACAGTTGGTGGCGCGGTGGGAAAGGAGCTCGTCTGAGGCTTTTTCGCTAAAAACTTCAGCCAAATCCTTGTATTTTATGGGTATGCCCTCAGTTGGCATGGTGTGACCAGGCATGGCTGTTTCTCGGTTCTCTGCCCCTTCAGTTCCTTTATGTGGATTCTTGGCAAAAGCGACATGCATCTGAAATTTTATTTTTTTAATTTTTTTTTATTTTTTACACATAAATATTAAGACAATACCCAATACAAAACAAATACATCCCTCCACCTAAAACACCCACACTACATTCCACATAAGTACTTTTGTCAGCAACAGAGTATATCGTATTACTATTAACATTCTACTTGATAGATATTTGTAAATT
Source organism: Ptyas mucosa (assembly GCA_012654045.1). NCBI lineage: Eukaryota > Metazoa > Chordata > Lepidosauria > Squamata > Colubridae > Ptyas > Ptyas mucosa. Next base: position 1,217,576 of record WNWU01013597.1, on the reverse strand, counting down.
CCTAATTACATTTCTATATACTAAAATTTTATTGTTTCCTTTCTATGTTCTACACCTTGTCTACCTCAATCTCTATTGTGTGTGATATTGCTAATTTGCTTTCGAGCCATTGATACCATTGGTGCCAAATAAGAAAATATTTGCTTTCTTCTTTGTCCTGGAGTTCCAGTGTTAATCTATCCATTTCGGCACACTCGTTTATTTTGGAGATAATTTTGTCTCTGTTTGGGATTTGGTCTAGTTTCCAATTTTGGGCGAATAAGAGTCATGCTGCTATTAATATGTGTATGATGAGATATTTTGTTTCCTTGTTATATTGTGTTCTTATCATGCCAAATAAGAAAAATTCCAGATTGTATTCTATTTGTAAGTTTGTTATTTCTTCAGTAATATTTTTTATTTCTTGCCAGTATTGTTGAGCTTTGCTGCATTTCCACCAAGCATGGTAATATGTACCTTTTTTGATTTTACACTTCCAACATGAAGCAGGAGTATTTGGATATATTTTAGCTAGACAGGCCGGTGGTAAGTGCCATCTATAAAACATTTTAATTAGGTTTTCCTTGCAGGATGTAGCCCTTGTCATTTTAATGTTCCGTTTCCATAATTGCTCCCAGTCTGTCAGTTGGATGTTGTGTCCTATATCCCTGGCCCACATTATCATATTATGTTTGACTGTTTCTTCTAATAATTTATCTCTCAGGAGATAACTGTATATTTTAGTTACCATTTTTTCGTCTGTTCCTAACATAATTTTATCCAGAACGTTCCAATCGTTTGCTATTCCATATTGTGATTTATCCTTGTTGTATCTTGAGTGAATTTGGGTGTAATGCCACCAGTCAATGTTTATGTCTCTGTCTTGGAGTTGCTGTCTTGGGGGAAGTTCACCTTCGTTATCTAGTAGGTCTTGATATCACAACATCTTTCCTAACTCTAGAGTGTTTGGGAATATCAATGCCTCCATCGGGGACCACCATTTTGGTATTCTAGTATAATAGTTTTTCTTGATTTCTTGCCAAATTTTGTATAATGGGGCTCTGATTATGTGTCGTTGGAAATAGGTGTGTCGTTTATCGGGTCCATCCCATAGGAAGGCATGCCACCCTCGTATAAGGTCGAATCCTTCTAAGTATAACAATCTCTTATCTTCCAATTTTATCCAATCCTTGATCCAGGTCAATCTGGCTGCCTTATAATACAACTCCCAATTTGGTACTGTCAGGCCTCCTTTGTCTCTTGTATCTTGAAGAGCTTTAATCTTAATTCTGGGTTTTTTTCCCTGCCATATGTACATCGTTATTATTTTATTAAGATTTTTAAAGAAGTCCCTTCCCGGATGAATTGGTATAACCTGATATAGTAATAATATTCTCGGTAATATATTCATTTTTATTGAACTGATTCTGCCCATCAATGATAATTGTATTCTGTTCCATATTTCCAAATCATTTCTAATTTGTTTTAATAATTTAGTGTAGTAGTCTTCTTTAATTGTTGTAGCTTTTGCCGTCAACCAAATACCTAAATATTTTATCTTCTTTACAATTTGGATTCCTAATTTTTCTTCCAACTCCGATCTCTGAGTTTGGGTCATGTTCTTAGTCAGTACTTTAGTTTTTTGTTTATTTATTTTAAGGCCTGCGACTTTCCCATATTCCTCTATCATTGATATCAACTTTGGGCCTGATCGTCTCAGGTTTTCCAGATTGAAGATTATGTCATCTGCGAAGGCGAGGAGTTTGTATTCCTCTCCCCGGATCTTGAGTCCTTTAACTTCTTTTTCTTTCCTTATTTCATTTAATAAAATTTCCAACGCTATTATGAATAACAATGGTGACATGGGGCATCCTTGGTGTACTCCTTTCTGGATATCGAAGGTTTGTGTTATATCGCCGTTTATTGAAATCTTTGCTGTTTGATGGGAATAAATTTTGTGTATCAAGTTATGAAATTTCTCTCCACATTTCATCAACTTCAATTGTTTTATAAGGAAGGCCCAATTTAGATTATCGAACGCCTTCTGGGCGTCGAGAGAAATTATGGCTAATTCTTTGTCTATCTTTTGGTCATAATATTCCAGAATGTTTATAATTGTTCTAAGATTCTTTTTAATTTGTCTCGTAGGTATGAAACCATTCTGGTCAGGGTGTATGTAATTATGTATTATTGTTTTGAGCCTCTGTGACAGTATTGACATAAATAGTTTGTAGTCTGCATTAAGTAATGAAATTGGTCTGTAATTGCTAATCTGGGTTGGATCTGAGTCTTCTTTGTGTATTAATGTAATGATGGTTTCGGTCCAAGATTTTGGGATTTCGACTGTGGATAATGCATCATTGAAAACTTGTAGTAATATTTGATCAGTAGGTTCTTGACAAAGTTTATAAAATTCAATGGGGATTCCGTCCAGTCCAGGAGTTTTATTATTCTTTTGTTTTTTACGGGCTTCCACCAGTTCAAATATTGTTATGGGCCGGTTTAGGATTTCTCTATGCTCTTCTTCGAATTGAGTAATTTTAGTTTTATGAAGATATTGTTTGATTTGGTCTTCCTGGACATCTTCCTGTCGATAGAGTTTTTGATAATATTCTTTGGCTATGTTCTTCTTCTCCAAGTGTGTATAGTGGGAAGTTCCAGATTTGTCTTGGAGTTGATGAATAATTCTTTTATCTGTTTGCTTTTTTAATTTATATGTTAACCAGCGTCCAGTCTTGTTTGCATGTTCAAAGTTGGTTTGTTTTGCCATTCTTATTTTCTGTGCCAATTCTGTTTTTATGGTTAAGTTCAATTTGTGTTTGGCCAAATTAAGTTTTTGTTGCACTGTCTTATTATTAGGTTGTTTTTGTAATTTAGTTTCCTCTATTCTTATCTCTTCCAGAAGTTCGTTTCTAATTCTTTGTTTTTGTTTTTTCCTCTTTGCCGCATATGCGATGGTTAGGCCCCTAATATATGCTTTCGCCATATCCCACAAGTTTTGCAATGACATTTGGTCTTTTGTATTGATTTGAAGAAAAAATTTCATTTCCTTTTCAATCATTTGTTGGTATTCTTTTTCCTTTACTATACTTGTGTCCATTTTCCATCTTGTCTCTTTTCTGAATCCTTTCCAGACTATTTTGATAGGGTTATGATCAGCCCATGTGCTAGATATAATTTCGATTTCATGTGTTTCCTTACTTAATTGAGGTGTCATCCAGGCCATGCCTAGCCTGGACCATGATTGATATGAGCCTGAGAAATATGTGTATTGTTTTGTTTTAGCATTTAGTTCTCGCCATGTATCGTGTAAATTCATTTCTTCTGCTAAATCTTTAAATGTTTGTGGCAATGTCTTCCTCTTAATTTTGATCTTCCTGGTACTGTGGTAGTCTTCTCGTAAATTTGCTATGACATTGAAATCGCCGACTATACATACGTTTTCATATTCTAATTCTTTTAATTTATCATGCAGTTTTTTATAGAAATCTGTTTGGTTTCCATTTGGAGCATAAATAGCCACTAACAATATCATTTTCATTTCCAATTTTAATTCTATCATTAGAACATGACCTTCTGAATCAGTATGGATGAGCTTGGCTCTTATATGATCTCTAATATATGCTACGACTCCCCCTTTTTTACAATCACCTAGAGATGTATATATTACTCCTAATTTTTTGTTTTCAAGTAGTTTTTTCTGTTGTCTTCTTATATGTACTTCTTGTAATATGATTATGTCTGCCCCCATTTTTTGTAATCTTATGAATATTTGATGCCTTTTGCTGGATGAGTTTAATCCATTTATGTTCATAGAGATGAGTTTCAATTCTACTTCCATTTCTGCTGGTGTTTATTTGTCGTTTATTTGTTGATTATTTTGAGTTTTGTTGTGTTCCTTGTAACTCTTTGTGGGATCCCTGTCGCTTCCTCCTTCTCCGGCCTTCCTTTCTTTTGTTCTTTGCCTTCCAGAGAAGTTCTTCTCTGCTACCTCTGCTTTCCTGATCTCCTTCACTTCCTAAATGTTGGTCCACAAAATCTTGAGCTTTATCTATGATATCAATTCTGAATTTTCTTCCTTCCCATGAAATAAATACACCTTCTGGTATGAGCCATCTAAATTTTATTTTTAGTCTGTTCAATTTGCTAGTTAGAAAATTATAATCTCTTCTCCTGTCTCTGGTCCTCTTTGGTACTTGCTTTAATGTTAGGACTTCTCTTCCCTTATACATAACCACCTCCTCTCTCATTCTTCTGTATATCTCATCTGTCATTGATTTTTTTGTAAATCTAATATGAACTTCCTTAGGGAGTTTGTTCCTCCTTGCATAGTTTGTATAGGCCCTGTAGATTTCGTCTATTCCGTTTCTTATTTCATCTTTATCTTTGTGCGTTGCCTTAGCTAATATTTCGATCATGATTTCACCTAAATCTTCTTCTCTTTGCTCTTCTATATTTTGGAACCTTAAGAAAAAAGATGCCTTCTCCATTTCGAGAAATGTGAGAGAATCATCGGTGTCTCGACTCTTTATCTTTTGTTGGTTTTCCATTCTCTCTAACCTGGTAACTGTGGCTTCGGTTTTTTCTTCCACATTATAAATTCGTTGTTCAGTTTCAGTAATATTCTGTTGGATTTTCACAATTTTCTCGTCCATGTTTCGGATATCATCTTTAATTTCCGCTATATCCAGTCTCATTTGTTCCTGATTCCTTTTAGTTTCATCGTGGTTAAAAGTCAACTTGTCTTCCATCCTCTTCATTCCTTCTTGGATCATTGCAAGGGCAGCCTGTATGTTTTGCATGCCTATAATCGTGTTGGCCTTTTCTTTGTCAATTGTTTCCCCCGTTTTTTGCTATACCGGGGAGGCCACTAATAATGTTTGGGTTGGTGTCTTTTTGGTAGTTTTGATAGTGGTAGATATACTAGAAGTTGCCATATCTATTATGCGTATAATTTTTAACCACAATTGCATACAACTATCTATCTCCCAATTTTATATAACTAGCCTGGATATAAAGATTTTTGATACAATTGCTATTAATAAAAGTCAGGTATCAGTAAAAGAAACAATATTTGTGAGGAGGAGAAGGAAGCGGCGGGGAGGTAGAAAAGGGGGAAACAACAGAGATTATATATGTTTATCAATTCATTAGTTACCTTATTTTCAATTAATTAAAATATAAAGTTTAACCTGTAGATTCTAAAGTCAAGTCTCTAACTATTCATATACCCTATAGATATTTCTTATCCTTCAATTTCTAACTATTATAACTATTTTAATTCTATGAAAAGAGAGAGAGAGAATTTTTTTTAAATTAATCTATTAATCTATTATCTTCCAATAAATATATATAATAAGATTACGTAGTGTAGTTTTAAATCGAGTTAAAACAATCCAATAATGGCTATATTGTCCGTTGTCTTCTATCTAGACTTTAAATTGATAGTCCTTTAACTCGTTTGTTGTAGTTTATAACGTTGTCTTATTCTTCCAATTGATCACCAATGGTCTGGCTTACCATTTCCAGGGATTTCTGCAAATAGTTCAATGATTAAATAGTCCAGTCTATTATGGTTAAATAGTCAACAAAGGAAAATAAAAAATAAAAAATAAAAAGTAAAATAATCCAGGGGTTAGAAGCAGAATGTCCAAGGGTGATGCAATATTATTATTTTGTTGTGATCCACTCGAATACGTTGTAAATACTCAAATAATCTTTTCCACACTCGGTTTCACCGTCTGTTTTCTGATTACATCCAGTCCACTCAATCAAAGTCAGTATAGTTCGATCCAGTCAATTTATAAAAGTCCGTCCAGAATCTTTCTTTCTTTCTTTCAGTCTCCGACACACCACGCTCCCCTTTCTCTTTCCGCTTGCTTCTATCTTACACAGTCTCTCTTTATTTGCCGCTTAAGCCTCACGATCTAATCCACATCAATATAGTTCAAAAGTAACAAAGTTTTGAATCCACATTCGGGTTCGCAAACACAAAGTATCTCTCCCAGCTCTCTTCCTACTTTCGGCTGTCAGTTTTGCACTGTCACTTATCTGTTCAAAATGGCCCCGGTCCGCTCAATTCTTCTGTCGCCGTTCATCCTGATCTTCTCCGGTGTTCTGTTACCAGCATTTACTTTTAAGTATCCGCTATTCTTTTGGTAATTCTGAGTTAAAGTCTTCTGTTGATGACTTTCTTTTCTCTTTCGATCTTTGCTTCCTTACTCAAGCAGTTGTCAGCGCCTCTGGCCAGTCTCAAGAGGCCGGTTTTTCCTCACTCTGGATTAAGGGTTTGTCTTGTACCTTCGAAGGAGTTGCGATCTCCTCCGGGGTCCTGAGACATTCCCCTTCAAACTACCGATCCCTCCGAGATCGATAGCGCCTATTTTGGCTCCAGATGTGGGATAGTTAGAAACTCAGGAGATAGATCCCTTTCTAGAAAGGAGCCCCTAGTCCCTAGAAAGGAGCCCCATCCCTTTCGTTCCTAACGTGCTGAGGTTGCTGCCGGAAGTCCCTGCATCTGAAATTTTATGATGCCTTGTTTCCAATTGATTTTGGGATTCCATTTTTTCAACCATGCAAGGCCCAAAACTAACGACCATTCCATGCCAGGTGCCACTATAAATGTAAGTATTTCCTCGTGGTTTCCAATGCCTATATGTAGAGGCTCAGTAGGAAAAGAAGCTGGCTCCCCCCTGCTACTGACCCATCTAGCTGGCAGAAAGTGATGGGGTTTTTCAGCTTTCTTATGTTAATCCCCAACTTCCCTACTAGGGTTGGGCTGATCAAACAATGGGTGCACCCTAAGTCCACTAGAGCGGTGTTGTGTCTTCGGCTCCCGAGCCCGGACCTTCGGAGGAAGAACCCTCCGAAAGTGAAGAGGAGGAGGAGGCAAGGCCCCCCTCTCCTGGCCCATCTGGTTTGGCACCACCCCAGGCCCCAGCTGAAAGCCCTGAGGAGGAAAGCTCCTCTGAGTCAGACGTTAATGAGGAGAGGAAGTGGATTAATCCCAGGTGGCGACGATCAGAGAGACGGGCTCAGCAAAGGAGTGGGTGGGGCCAAGCACGAGGTGATGAGTCACAAAGCCAACGCCCCACAAGGTATAAAAGGAGCTGACCTTACCTTGTTGGCTTTTGTGATGAACAAATTATTAATTTGGCTGTTTGTTTCCTGAAGTACTGCATCAGATAAGTGTTTGCTAAACTTAAGACTGTTTGTTTTTGGACATGCCGGAGAGCCTTATCAGGGACTGGCCGTGGCAACTCAAAATAACAGCTGTCTTTATCTCTCCTGGGCTTGCTGCCAGCTTGTTGTTTATGAATGGTGAATAAACGACTTTCGTACACTTCTGTTTGTGTGTGTGTTTGTCTGGGCTCCTGAAGCAGGGAGGGGACAGAACAAGTGGAGATATTTATCTCCCTGTCCTGGTTTGGGGTAAATAGTCTTAAGGGGAGGGTAAGCAGTTTAATTGGTTTGCTTACCAGTTGTTCATCTTCTGGATCACTTCCAAATGAGTGTGATTCCTCCTGCTGAGATGCCAGGGTTTCCTCCCCAAAGAGGGGGGGGGGATGGAAATTCTACAATCTCCCTGCTCCTCAGGGCAGTCTCCTTCCCACACTGGCCAGGTTTGGCAGGTTTCTCCCCAGGCAGGTTGTTCTGGACGGGTGTTTGCGAACGACACTCTGCAGCTCAGTGCCCCTCTTTTCCACACTTGAAACAGGCTGAGGATTTAGGAGAAAATGCAGTTTGTGGTTTGAGGGGCTCTTGCTTCTTGGGGTGGGGATTTCTTCCATGCTCGCCCCACTCGGTACTGGTTTCTGGCCATATCGATCTCAGCTTCTTCAGCGGTGATGTACCACTCATGTAAGTGATTCGGTGCACCTCGGGCCATGCAGGCATTGTATAGATCATCACTCAGCCCATCCTTGAAACAGCTCACCAAAATATCCTTTGGCCAGTTCACATGACATGCGAGGTCCCAGAATTCTTCAGTATACTCTGCTACTGACAGTCGCCCCTGCCTCACCACCTTAATGCGGTTGCGTGCTTTGCTAGTGGGTCCTCAAACTGTCATCACAGAGCCATCATGAAATGGTTGAAATCCTGCAGTTCTGGTGCATTGGCGTTATGCAGGGTCACCATCCATCTGGCAGCAGCTCCCTCTAGGGCTAGGGTCACAACTCACACTCGGGATTCTTGGGTTTGGAAACCATGCCCGTATTCTTCAATGTAGGTGAGCACATGTGCCACAAAGAATCCTAATTGCTGTGGATTCCCATCAAACTTCACCCCAAAGGAGGGAGTTTCTCTTTCTAGTTGCGGGACTTGGGGCTGGTTGGGAATGGGCACCGGTGTGCGTGCCACCTGGGGGGAGGGTTTGCTGGGTCTTCTCCCACTGCTGCTGTGCCATCTGCTCAATAGGTGGGCTCCAGAAGGGGGTGCCTCCCTTGGCATCATCCACAACTGCTGCCCTTTCAGCGCTCTTTGGTTGTCATCCTGGCTTCCCTCGGAGGTTGAGATTTTCCAAAGTATCCTTCACCAATTGGGTTATATGTCTCTTCAGACAATCCTCCTTCAATGGTGCTTCGGTCAGTTCCCCCTGGTCAGCAAGGGCTTCTAGTTCCAGTTTCCACCCTGGTTTTTGGTTGCCGCAGCTGAGGGTGACTCCTCTTGTTCTCTCATCCAAGCTATCTTTCTTCCCGATGCCAATTGACCAGCTGGGCTTTTCAGGATTCTCCAGGGTTACCTCATCCTCTCCAATGGGGTGTACGAAACAGGCATCTGACTGGGTGGTGGCTGACCCTCAGCATTTGGCTTCTTCCAGTTCTCTGCTTCGTTCAGACATGGTTTGCAAAGTCCCCTCAGTAGAGCGAAGATTGCTTCCTGGGTTGACCATTTTGCAGACCTTGCTTTCTGTAAGGATTGCCTCTCCTTCCAATTTAAGAAAGTAAAAACTCTTGAAACAGAGTATTTCAGAAGGACCTTTTTATTAAGCAGAAGTGACAGCAATTAATTCAAAGCAAGGGCTGAATACCCTTAGGCAAGACAAGTAGGATTAAAGCAGTAGAGACCCCTCCCTTTAAGCCAGAATGCAGATTTTAGCCAATACACAAGTGTGAAGACGTTTTCTTTACCATCTGCCCTGAGAACGGGTAAAGTATTTATTCACATCAGTTCTTCTTTATTCTTTAAAGTGAAATAGCCCACATGGCTGTCATAAACATTCCTCAATGATAAGGGGATCTCAGGACTCTTTGGCACCAGGATATAGGTTGTAAAATATCTTTTGATACAGGCAATGCTAGTAAATCGAATCCAAGTTTCCCCTTTCTCCCAATTGAATGGCAGTATCACTTTTAGGGTTCTGACAATAGGCTTCATTCTATTAGCATAGTTTTTATCATAAAAGCAGCTAGTTTTATAAATATGAATATATTATTGAAGATTTTTAAGAAAGCACTACAACTCAAAAAAAGATTAAAGGAAAAACGCTTCATTCTAGAAGTCAAAATTAAGGCCCCCCCAAAAAAAGTAATATGAAGACAGAACACATTAATGAATCTTACTTGCAACTTATATTTGTACTCTTTGCCCAAGATCTTTCCTATACTTGCCTGTCTTGGTGTTTTGTTTTATACATTTTCTTCACAAACACATGTCTGTATATGTATGTGTCTGTGTGTCTGGGCATTTTTAAAGGTCTTTTACAAGTCTCAAGAAAAGTCCTTTAATGCCTTAATTTTTCTGTCTGTACTAAACTTCAGTGCACTTTTTTTCTTTTTTACATTTGATTAGTTTAATTATTGCCTACGTTTTGTACAAACTAGATAAAAATACAATAAAACACAGTATAATTAAAATATATTGTAAAGAGAAGTATTTATTAATGTATTCTCCCCTTTTCTTTCATTTTTCCCCAGCCACAAACTACCTCTTAGGTATTTATACGTTGCTTTAATCTTTCAGTTTTAGCTTATACTTATTTGAGTTTTAAAAATCTGTTTCTCTGTTTTCTTCAAAAGTCTCACTGTAAATGTCTTAACTTGCTTTCCTCTGTAATATGTTGTGATTTCCCTTAAGTTAACTTGAATATTATTGATTTTTTTCTATACCGTATTTTCCAGAGTATAAGACACACTGGAGTATAACATGCACATACCTTTTTTGAGTTTTTTTTAAGTTTTTTTTTTTTTTTTTAGACAAACACACTTACAATGTATTTTCTTTGAACAGAGTATTTGGCTGGTTCACAAATTTAAACAGTGTTTAGTCAGTTCAATTAAATTTACAATTTCTATATTTCCTTTTTGCCATATTTATTCCTCATCTATTTTTTTTAAAAAAACAATATTACCTCATCTCTAATCTTCATCCTCATCTCTAATCTTAATCAAATTCAATTTTTCCCTTCTATTCTATATTATACCCATTCCCAATGTCTTCTATTTTTATATCCTTTCTCACATTGGTTAATTATGTAATATTACAATTGTTCAATACAAATTCAACATTTTAATATAAATCAATTAGTTATATAACTATATTTTTTGTATATTAATCAATATGAACACGAATATTCCAATTATTTCCATGCAATCCAATTTCTTCCAAATAAATTAATTATATTTACCAATAATAATAAACCAAATAATTTCCCTTCTTACGTTACTCATTTTCAGATCTTAAACTCTCCCAATAACCCACATAGTTTTGCCCATATAATCCTCCAAATAACAACTTAATCATTTCTACTTCCATCACAATATATAATTTCAAATATTTCTTTTTTTTTAATTTTAAACAAAACTTTATTCATTGTTAAAAACTTTTAAAACATACAAGTTTCTCTTAATCAAGAGACAAATTTACATATACAGTACACAACTTCACCTACTAACTAATTTCCGTTATTATATATACATATATACAGACATACTGTGGCATACTTCCTTTTCTATTCCTCTGACAGTGCTGTTTTTGATTGTGTTAATTTCTTCTAAATTTCATCTCTACCCATTTCCCTTTCTCTGGTTTATCCATTGGTACTATCTATTCCATATTGTATAATATTTTGAGTCCTCCTTGTCCTGTAACTCTAAAGTTAGTTTGTCCATTTCTGCGCATGTGTATATTTTTTGTATTAGCTCCTGATCATTAGCAATCGATCTATTTTCCAAAGTTGTGCTAATGCTAATCTAGCTGCCGTGATTATGTGAAGTATTAAATATTTTATATCATTTCTAATATTTTTTTGATCATGCCTAATAAAAAGATTTCGGGTTCTAATTCAATTTTGTAATCTGTTATTTCAATTATCCATGTTTTTATCTTATTCCAATATTTCTTAATTTCTGGGCAGAGCCACCAAGCATGATAAAAAGTTCCCTGTGCTTTTTTGCATTTCCAACAGGTCGGGTTTACGTTTGGGTACATTTTCGCTAATCTTGCGGGGGCCAGATGCCATTGATACCACATCTTATAGTGATTTTCTTTGTAGGCTACCGATTTTGTCATCCTGTAGTTATTTTCCCACGCTCTTTCCCATTCTTCTAACTGTATGCTGTGGCCAATGTTCCTCGCCCACGCTATCATTTGCCCTTTAACTAATTCTTCTGCCAAATCATATTCAAGTAGGTATTTATAAATTTTAGAAATTAATTTCCCTTTTTTAGATTCTAGTAATTTGTCTAATCAATTTTGTTTTAAGTCTATTCCTCCCTCCTCCTGATCCTTCCTGTATCTTATTTTTATTTGTGAGTAGGGCCACCAGTGTATTGCTATTCCTTGTTCTTTTAGTTCTTCTCTAATTTTTAATTTCCCCTGCATATCCAATATTTCTCTATATCTTAATATTTTTTTGTTTTGATAATATATTGGGGTGAGTAATTGCTTCTATTGTTGATAACCAGCCAGGAATTTTCATGTAGTGTTTGTGTTGGATTTGTTGCCATGTGTTGATTAAGGATTTCCTAATGGTTGATTGTTGAAATGTTTATATATTTTATTTCCGGAGTTCCAAATAAAGGCATGCCATCCCTTCATTAGGTCATGTCCTTCCAGATTTAACAGTCTTTGATTATCCAGGGTTATCCATTCTTTGATCCATAATAAGCTTGCCGCCGTATAGTATTTTTGCCATGCCGGGAAACCAAATCCGCCTCTAATTTTATCGTCTTGTAATGTATTCAATTTTATTCTTGATTTTTTTCCCTTCCCACACAAAATTTATAGTTATTTTATCCAAATTATCAAAGAACTTCTTATCTAATTTTATTGGGATTGTTTGGAATAAATAAAGGAGTCTTGGAAGTATATTTGATTTTATCGCTGCTATCCTCCCCAGTAAAGATAGTCTTAGTTTCCCCCATTTATCTAAGTCCTCTTTTATTTTCTGGACTAAAGGTTCATAATTATCCTGTTTTATTGTTGCTGTTCTAGCCATCAGATTTATCCCTAGGTATTTCACTTTTTTAACTGCCTGTAATCCTGAATCTTTTACTAATTTCTCTACTTGTTTTATTGTCACATTTTTTGTTATCATATTTGTTTTTTCTTTATTAATTTTTAGGCCTGTTACTTTTCTGAATTTTTCAATTTCTTTTATTATTTGGGGGGTTGTTTCTATTGGATTTTCTATGAAGAAGACAAGGTCATCCGCAAAGGCTTGGACCTTGTAATCTTCTCTCTTAATCTTTAGTCCTTGTATTTCTTTGTTTGCCCTAATTCTAATTAACAGATTTTCCAAAGCTAATATAAAAAGTAGGGGTGACAGTGGGCATCCCTGCCTTACTCCTTTATTTATTCCAAAAAAATTTGTTGGATCCCCGTTTACCAAAATACATGCTTTTTGGTCCTGGTATATTGATGTTATAATTTTTGTAAATTTCTCACCAAAATTCATACTTTTAATTTGTTGTTTCATAAATTGCCAGTTTACTTGATCAAACACTTTTTGTGCATCCAGAAAGATCAGGGCCACCTGTCTCTCTGGATGCATCTCATAATATTCTAAAACATCCATTACCATCCTGAAATTATTTTTTATTTGTCTTGTGGGCAAGAAACCATTTTGGTCCTGATGTATTTTGTTATGTAATATTTTTTCAGCCTATTAGCAATTATACTCATGAAAATTTTATAATCGGTATTCAAGAAAGAAATTGGCCTATAATTTTTTATTAATGTGGCATCTGCCCTCTCTTTTGGTATTAGGGAGATGTACGCTTCCTTCCATGTGTTTGGTAATTTTGCCTCCATCAGGGCTTCATTATATATTTCTAATAATATTCTGTTTAATAATTCTCCAAATGTTTTATAAAACTCCGTTGGTAGTCCGTCAGTCCCCGGAGTTTTATTCTTTTTCTGTCTTTTCAACGCTTCTTTTAATTCACCTATCGTAATCTCCCTATCTAATGATTCTTTTTCTTCTTCTGTTAGTGTTTGTACTCCCTTTCCTTTTAGGTAATGTTCAATTTCCTCCATTGTTACTATGTCCTTCTCATAAAGTTTTTGATAATATTGAAGTATTATTTCCTTTTTCTTCTCTATGCTTTGTTGGATCCTCCCCTCCTCATCTTGTAATTTCTGAATTGTTCTTTTTTCCCTTTCCTTCCTCAACCTATACGCCAACCACCTCCCTGGTTTATTTGCATGTTCAAAATAATTCTGCCTTGTATATTTCAAAGTCATTGCATATTTCCCTTGTTCTAATATATGCAGCTTGTGTTTTGCCGCTATCCATTTTACTCTTATTTGTTCATCCCCTGGTTTTCCTTGCAATTTACTTTCCCAATTTTGAATTTCTTCTTGTAATTTGTTGTATTCTTTTTCTCTCTCTTTTCTACGTTTTGCGTTATATGCTATTGTAAGGCCTCTTACATACGCCTTAGTTGTGTCCCATAAATTTTGTAGGGAGGTGTGTTGTTTTGTATTTTCCTTATAAAACAATTCTAGCTCCTTTTCCATATATATTTTTTTTTACTTTTTTTTACTTTTTATTAGATTTATATACCGCCCTTCTCCCCGAGGGGACTCAGGGCAGTGAACAGGCAAAGATAAAAAACATAGATACAAAATTTAAAAAACCAATTAAAACCGAATTAAATAATTGCCCCAACAATTCAAAACCCGTTTTTTTAAAAAATTGAATTATAAAATTAAAGTTTAAAATTTTTTTACAAAAAGGGAGAGATTATGCCAGGCCCGCCTGATGGAACAAGAAAGTTTTTAACTCACGGCGGAAAGCACGAAGATCCGGGATCCGCCGAATCTCTGGGGGGAGGTCGTTCCAGATAGTGGGCGCCCCCACAGAAAAGGCTCTCCCCCTGGGGGCCACCAGTCGACATTGTTTGGCCAATGGCACCCGGAGGAGCCCCTCTCTGTGGGAGCGTACCAGTCGGTGGGAGGCTATTGGAGGTAGTAGGTGGTCCCGTAAGTACCCGGGTCCTAAGCCATGGAGTGCCTTAAAGGTGGTAACCAACACCTTGAAGCGCACCCAGAAGACCACCGGGAGCCAGTGCAGCTCGCGCAAGAGCGGTGTCACATGAGAGCGCCACATCGCTCCCATCACCACCCGCGCGGCCGCACTCTGGGTGCTCCTCAAGGGGAGCCCCATGTAGAGAGCATTACAGTAGTCCAGATGGGAGGTAACAAGGGCATGAGTGACTGTGAGTAAGGAGTCCCGATCCAGAAAGGGGCGCAACTGGCGAATCAGGCGAACCTGATGAAAATCCTCCCAGTCACAGCCGTCAGATGCTCTTCTAAGGACAGCCGTGAATCCAGGAGGACGCCCAAATTGCGCGCCCTCTCTGTGGGGGCCAATGATTCACCCCCAATAGTCACCGATGGTACCAGCTGACTATATCGGGACGTCGGAAACCACAGCCACTCGGTCTTGGATGGATTGACTCTGAGCCTGTTCTTCCCCATCCAGATCCGCACGGCCTCCAGGCACCGGGACATCACTTCAAGGGCATCGTTGGGGTGGTCTGGGGTGGAGATGTACAGCTGGGTGTCATCAGCGTACTGATGATATCTCACCCCAAAACCACAGATGATCTCACCCAGCGGCTTCACATAAATGTTGAACAGGAGGGGCGAGAGAACCGATCCCTGTGGCACCCCGCATATAAGGGGCCTAGGAGTCGATCTCTGCCCCCCTGCCAACACCGACTGCAACCGGTTGGAGAGAAAGGAGGAGAACCACCGTAACACAGTGCCTCCCACCCCCAACTCTACCAGCCGGTGCAGCATGATACCATGGTCGATGGTATCAAAAGCCACTGAGAGGTCTAACAGGACCAGGACAGAGGAGCGCCCCCTATCCTGAGCCCTCCAGAGATCATCAACCAACGCGACCAATGCCATTTCCGTGCTGTACCCGGGTCTGAAGCCCGACTGGAACGGATCTAGATATGTCATTTCTTCCAGGTGCTGGGAGAGCTGTTGCGCAACCACACTCTCAACAACCTTCACCAGAAAACGAAGGTTGGAGACCGGACGATAATTTACCAACATTGCCGGGTCCAGGGTAGGCTTCTTGAGGAGAGGCCTCACCACTGCCTCTTTCAAGGCGGCGGGAAAGTCACCCTCACCCAACGAAGCATTTATAATCCCCTGGAGCCAGCCTCGCGACACCACCCGGGAAGCCAGTACTAACCAGGAGGGACACGGGTCCAATAAACAAGTGGTCGCGTTCAGTCTACCCAGAATCCTGTCCACGTCCTCAAGGGTCACAGGATCAAACTCAATCCAGATAACAGTCTCAAGACCTGCCCCGTTCCCTCCCTCTGGAACCACCCAGTCGGAGTCCAGATCTTCCCGAATCTGAGTGATTTTATCATGCAGATACTGAACAAAATCCTCAGCTCTCCCCTCCCAGGGGTCCTCCCGCGCTTCCTGATGGAGCAGGGAGTGGGTCACCCTGAAGAGGGCGGCTGGGCGGTTATCTGATGATGCAATAAGAGCAGCAAAATAGTCACATTTTGCTGCTTTTATCGCCACTAAGTAAGTCCTAATATGGGCTCTCACTAGTGTCCGGTCAGATTCAGAGCGACTAGCCCTCCAACTACTCTCTAGGCGTCTTTTCTGGCGCTTCAACTCTCTCAGCTCCTCGGAAAACCAAGGGGCCAGTTGAGATTGGCGCCGGGTCAGAGGCCGCAGAGGCACGACCCGATCGAGAGCTCTGGCGGACGCCCTATCCCAGGCGACCACTAAGTCTCCAGTCGAGGCGTGTGCCAGCGCCTCAGGAACTGGCCCAAGCTCCATCTGGAACCTATCAGGTTCCATCAGGCGCCTGGGGCGGAACCATCTTACCGGCTCCACCTCCCTGCGGCGGGGTGCAGCGGTTTGAAAGTCAAGACGAAGGAGGGAGTGATCAGACCATGACAAGGGCTCGATGACTAAGTCCCCTATTTCAAGATCACTCTGCCACTGTCCAGAGATGAAAACCAAATCCAGCGTGTTTCCCCACGTGTGGGTAGGGCCATGAATTAGTTGGGTCAGGCCCATGGCTGTCATGGAAGCCATGAACTCCTGAGCCACCTCCGACATCCCACCCACAGATGGCAAGTTGAAATCCCCCATGACAATAAGTCTGGGGGTATCAACCGCCACCGTGGCGATAACATCGAGGAGCTCGGGCAGGGCTGCTGCCACGTGGCAGGGAGCCAGGTACGTGATCAGCAAGCCCGACTGAACCCCATGACTCCACTTCACAAGGAGGGACTCATGGCCAGTCATCTGAGGAACAGTGGCCTCCTTCGGTCTCAGACCTTCATTTATAATAACCGCTACTCCCCCGCCCCTGCCCTGTACCCTTGGTTTCTTATATTCTTTTTCTTTTATTAACTGTATATTCATTGTCCATCTATTTTTCTTTCTCTGCTGCCCCTTCCACGTCATCATTAATGGGTTGTGATCAGCCCAATCGTTTGATAAAATTTCCACCGTTTCTATGTCCATCATTAACATACTGGATACCCATGCCATGTCTAACCTGGACCAGGATTTGTGTGGATTCGAATAGTATGTAAAGTTTTTAGTTTCGGAATTATAGAACCTCCAACTATCTATCATGTTTAACTCTTCCACCATATCTGTAAAAGTTCTGGGTAATACATTTTTCTTGTTTTTATTTTGCTGGCCACATTTATAATCTTTTCTTACATCTAAAATAGCATTAAAGTCTCCAATCAGACATACATTTTCCATTTTTTGATCCATAATTTCCTCATGCACTTTTTTATAGAATTCTAATTGTTTACTGTTTGGTGCATATATCACTACTAATAATATATTTTTGAAATCAAGTCTTAACTCTATCATCACTATTCTACCTTCAGTATCTACATATCTTATATTACTATCTATTCCTTCCTGAATATATACCACGACTCCTCTTTTTTTCTCTTCTGCCAAAGATGAATATACTTTACCTAATTTCTTATTTTGTATGTATTTTGTCTTGTTTTCTTATGTGTACCTCCTGGAGGCACACTATATCCAATTTTTGTTTCAGAATTTTTTTGAAAATTTGGTGTCCTTTGGATGGTGAGTTGAGTCCGTTTACATTCACTGATAGAATTTTAAGAGTTCTTTCCATTTCTTATTGACTTTCCTGTTGTTTCTTCTTTGTTTCTTCCTGTTCTTTTTTTTTTTGCCTCTTGTTTGCACTCCTCCTTCCTCCTGAGTCTCTCCTTCGTCTTCTTTTCCTCCTTGTGGTGGGGTCTTTCACGTTCCCGTCTCTGTTTTCCTTTTATATTCCTTCCTCCCTCTTCTTTACTATCACTTGTTATCTCACTTCCTGTCATTTGATCATATAGTTCCCTTGCTTTGCTCTGCGAATCCACCTTTATTTTCCTTCCCTGCCACATTACTAACATCCCTTCCGGCGGCAACCATCTAAAGGGTATATATCTCCTGTTTAGCAACGTGGCCAGGAACCAATACTCTTTTCGCAAGTCTCTTAATAACTTTGAAACAAATTCCCAAAAGAATATTTCTTTATTCCTATAATGCATCGGTTCGTCCTTTGTTATTTTGTATACAATATCCCTCACCTTTCTTCTTATGAATCTTATGTGTACCTTCTGGGGAAGTTTGTTTTGTCAGGCGTAATTTGTATGAACCCGGTATACTTCATCTAATTCATTTATTATTACTTCCCTTTCTCTTTGGAGAGCCTCAGCTATCATCTCCGCCATTATTTGTATAATTACAAATATTTCAATCATTACAATTTTCCTAATTAAATTTTAAAATGTTCTAGCTGTTATCCAAGCTACAATTTAATCCTGTTTTACTTTCACCACCATATACCATTAAAGGTATTTCAATTGTTACAGTTTATACTTATTCATATTTCTAAAAAAAACCAAAAAAAAAAACTTATCATTCTCTAGATTTCAAAAATACAAAGACAAATATTCCAATTATTATTCATTTCATTTTTACAATCATGATTTCCGATTTATAGCCGAGGTGGTTCAGTGGTTAGAGTGCAGTACTGCCGCTACTTTAGCTGACTGCTAATTCAGCAGATCAATGGATCAAATCTCACCGGCTCAAGGTTGACTCAGCCTTCCATCCTTCTGAGGTGGGTAAAATGAGGACCCAGATTGTTGGGGGCAATATGCTATTTAGTATACTGTCTTTGGTATAAGCCGCCCAGAGTCCTCGGAGAGTGGGCGGCATAGAAATATGAATAATAATAATAATAATAATAATAATAATAATAATAATTTATTTCTTACTACTATTCATATTTCGATTCTAAATATGTATAACAGTTTTCTCTTTCATTTCTTTTTCTTTTTCTCCCTTCCCATTTTTATTTTTGCCTTTTTTGTTCTCCTTTTTTTCTTTTGTGTTTAAAATCTTGAACTCTCTTCTTTTGCCCTAAATTTCCCATTGTTTGCACCTACTTTTTTTGGTGAGGAAAAAGAAATCTCCCTCTGCCTCTGCCTCTGCCTCTGCCTCTGCCTCTGCCTCTGCCTCTGAGCAATTTTGAGGTGTTACATCAAACAGCAAACAGCCTGCTTTACTTTCACTTTTGTTTTCAGTGTAGCATGATTACCATAAGGAAAAAAAATCTGCTCCAGCAATGTAGCTTTTTTTAGCAAGCAGCAGATCCCTGCGCAAAACAGCTGAGAGCAAATCAACTGAGAGTCGGGAGGTTAGGGTTAGGGTTAGGTAAATATTTTCACAGCCCAATTTTTGACTTGTGCAGTATACAGGTCCTCAATGGAAGGCAAGTTGGTAGTAATAGTTTTTTCTGCAGTTCTAATTATCCTCTGAAGTCTGTGTCTGTCTTGTTGGGTTGCAGAACCAAATCAGACAGTTATAGAGGTGCAGACGACAGACTCAATAATTCCTCTGTAGAACTGTCTCAGCAGCTCCTTGGACAGTTTGAGCTTTCTGAGTTGGCACAGAAAGAACATTCTTTGTTGTGCTTTTTTGATGACATTTTTTATGTTAGCTGTCCATTTTAGGTCATGAGATAGGATAGAACCTAGAAATTTGAAGGTCTCTACTGTTGATACTGTGTTGTCTAGTATTGTAAGTGATGGTAGTATGGGAGGGTTTCTCCTAAAGTCTACCATCATTTCTATGGTTTTGAGTGGGTTCAGTTCCAGATTGTTCTGGTTGCACCACAAGGCTTGTTGTTCAAGCTCCCATCTGTATGTGGATTCATCATTGTCTTGAATGAGACCAATCACTCATCTGATTGGTCTCACTCATCGTGTCATCTGCGAACTTCAGTAGTTTAACAGATGGATCGTTTGAGATGCAGTGATTGGTATATAGAGAGAAGAGAAGTGGAGAGAGCACACAGTCTTGTGGGGTTCCTGTGCTAATTGTGCAGGTATCTGATTTGCCTCGCTTCACCTGCTGCTTCCTGTCTGTTAGGAAGCTTGTGATCCACTGACAAGTGTGTTCAGGTGCTGCTAACTGATTTAGTTTAGTTAGAAGAGTGTCCGGTATGATAGTATTGAATGCTGAACTAAAGTCTACAAAGAGGACCCTTGGGTAGGTCTTTGGAGATTCAAGATGTTGTAGGCTGTAGTGCAGAGCTATATTAACAGCATCATCTGTTGATCTATTTGCCCGGTATGCAAATTGCAGGGGGTCTAACAGCGGATCCGTGATGGTTTTCAAGTGGGACAGCACTAGCCTTTCAAAGTTTTTCATAACTACAGATGTTAGAGCAACTGGTCTGTAGTCATTCAGTTCCTTGAAGGTGGGATTCTTCGGCACTGGAATGATAGTAGAGCGTTTGAAGCAAGAAGGAACATAGCACATTTCTAGCGATTTATTGAAGATTCGGGTGAAGATGTGGGCCAAAAGTGGCCAAAAGTGGGCCACTTTTAAGCAAGAAGGAGTTATCTTGTCTGGGCCTGGAGCTTTTTCTGGCTTTTGTCTGTAAAATAGGTCTTGCAATTCCTTTTCTGTGATCACTAGGGGTTGTGAACCCAATGGGATGGGGTCAGTTGAAGGAGGTTTGGCTGTTGCTGGTGTGTCTGAGATGGGGTCAGTTGTAGGAGGCTTGGCTGTTGTTGGTGTGTCTGAGATGGGGATTGTGGAGATAGGTGGCTGTAGTTTCCTTTCAAACCTGCAGTAAAACATGTTCTGATCATCTGCCAGTTGTTGATTTCCTTCAGCCTGGGAAGGAGGTTTGCCGTAACTAGTGGTGTTTTTAGGAGTTTTCCACGTTTGCTGGTTCATTTGCTAAGAATTGATTTCTTAGCTTTTCAGAGTAGCTTCTTTTTGCTGCTCTGATCTCCCTTGTTAATACATTTCTGGCCTGATTGTACAGCATTTTATCACCTTTTCTGTAGGCTTCCTCTTAGCTGCTTAAGTTTAGCTGTGAACCAAGGTTTATTGTTACTTATATTTGCATGTTCCTGGTCAGTACACAGAGGTCTTCACAGAAGCTGACATATGATGTTACAGTATTTGTGAGTTCATCTAAGTCTGCAGAGGTATTTATGAAAACATTCCAATCAGTGCAGTCAAGGCAGGCCTGTAGCTTTTACTTTGCCTCCTCAGTCCAGGTCCTCACTGATTTAATTGTTGGTTTTGTGGTTTTAAGTCTTTGCCTGTAAGCAGTTACAAGGTGAATCATGCAATGATCAGAGTGTCCCACAGATGCTGGTGGTAAAGACTGATAAGCATCTTTTAGTGTTGTGTGGCAATGGTCTAAAGTATTCTTGCCTCTAGTGGGACAATAGACATGCTGAAAGTATTTTGGTAGCTCTTTCCTTAAGTTTACTTTGTTTAGATCTCACAAAAATAATGGCCAGTGTATCGGGGTATTTGGCTTCAGCCTCCATAATCTGGTCAGCTAGAGTTCGTAATTCCTTGTTTACACAGGCTTATGTAGGGACATAAACAGCAATTAGAAGAAATGAGGAGAACTCACATGGAGAATAAAATGGTTTACAGTTGATAAGTAAAGACTCTAAGTTTTCATCACAGAATTTATATATTATAGTTATATCCTGAGACATATGAAACAAATGTATCAGAAAAGTTCTAGAGAGTTTTTAAATAGGTATTGTCATTTGTTTTGTGTATGTGTGTGTGAGGGTGTGTCTTTATGCATAAAGAGTTTTTACATAGATAAAAAACCAAAAACCAAAAGATAATTCAAAAAACGACTTCCACCCTTCTTTACAGCAATTATAGGCAAACTCATTAACCCTCTTCTATTCTTAAAAATAACTATTGTCACTTTGGATTAGAAAAGTCAGTGATACTGTAAATATAACAATCTTTTTAAAAAGCATTTACCAAAATTTCACGTAAACTTTCATTTGAAATAAGTGTGAAAATGTTATGATTCAAAGTATACATTCATACATCATGTGAATTTACTATAATGCAAACATTTAATAACATTTAATAATGTTGAGATCATTTTTTTAAAAATTGATTGTTCTAGATACTATGAGAATGAGCTTTGAATTCTAAAGTCTCCCTTTCCAAAAATTCTTTTTTCTATGAACTCACATCCTGAGTTTAGACAGTTACTTTTTTTTACAGTGAAGATTACTACCAACTCAAGTGCAATAATTTATTTTGCTTCCTCCCTCCTTTCCTCTATGAATTGGTAATAAGTAGTTTATTTCCAGTTCAGATTGAAAAAAAATGGTCTTAGTTCCTTTCCTAAACATGAGTAGAAAATAAATCTACTCCCAAAACAATGTGTTCCAGACATTGGGCGAAACATAGGATCCTTCATCTCAAACTGGCATGAACTTTCCACTTTACATAAATTGATACAGTATATCATATAGAATAAGGGCATTCTCTCTCTTTCTCTCTCTACACACATGCTAAACCAGTGGTGAAATTCAATTTTTTTTACTACCGGTTCTGTGGGCATGGCTTGGTGGGCATGGTGTGGCTTGGTGGGTGTGGCTTGGTGGGCGTGACAGGGGAAGCATACTGCAAAATCCCCATTCCCACCCCACTCTGGGACCAGCCAGAGGTGGTATTTGCCGGTTCTCCAAACTACTCAAAATTTCCGCTACCGGTTCTCCAAAATACTCGAAATTTCCGCTACAGGTTCTCCAGAACCTGTCAGAACATGCTGGATTTCACCCCTGCACTAAACTCTTGAGGGTCATTGACCTCTGTGACTCCTCTTATAATTGCTATATAGTACTTACCATTTGTATTGTTTACTAATCTAAATTGCATCATACAAAAAGGATGGACCCCTAGAAATACAACACAATCTCATCATATGAAGTGAGCACATTTTTTTCTCATTTTGGCAGCCTCCCATGTAGACAAGATAGGAAACATAATAAAAAGAACTAATTATACTTTATTGTAATGTTATGTTAACAGAAACTTGCAGATCCGAAAGTACAAATTTCTCACTGTCTTGTTTTACCACCTGATAAGTTGGGGCAGACCATTTCTAACTTTCTTTCTCCATACATTGCTCAGTAGCAGGATCTTTCCCCTTTTATCTGTTCATTCCCTAAGCAGCATTTTAACTTCCCCTTCCAAGAATATTCTCACATTCATTACATATTTCAACTTGAATCTCTTCAGTTATCTCTTACTTAGTTTGCACAGGATGTTGGGTCATGCTTCATCACATGTGAATATTTGATATAATTTAATCCTATCATCATCACACTTCTATTCCTGGAAAATTTTGCTTCCCACTTCTTAAACCTGCTTTAACATTTTTAGAACTCTCCATTGACTTCTTCCTAAAACTCAGAAAGAGTGACTTACCCAAACTCATGCAGCTGGCCTAAGGCAGGATAAGAACTCAATAGTTCGATATCTTTAACAATTCACTAAACTGTCTCTTGATTTAATAATTAGTTTGATTTTGCATCACCCAAGGGGTTAGAATCACTATCACTGCACCATTGGGTTATTGTTGAACTTAAGCTTTTAAACAAACTTTTGTTTGTTCTTTAATTAAATAAAGAGAAGGTATACAAATAATTATATTCAAAAAACATATTTTATCTGGATTGTAGATTTTCAGAATTTCCAGATGTTAATTTTTAAGCTACTTTATGATTCCAATTAGGTATAATGAGATTTAGAAAATGCAAAACAAGGGTTTTAAAATTAATTTTCTGCAAACGAGTGCATCTGACAGTCATTAAATGTTTATTTTCATTATTACTCATATGGTAACAGCAATTTTCAATATAAGTACATTACAATTAAGCATGCCTGACTATAACCATAACAAGACAATGATAAAGTTCATTGATAGTAAAACTGTTTTTCATTATACTTTACCATAAAATATTGGAACATTCTGTGATAATGGAAAATGAGTTTCATGAAACTATACAAAACTCTATATGGGATTAACTATAAAGCAAAAAACAACAACAGCCACCCACCACTCTTGAGAGAAGATTTATTATTGTGAATATTCTTGAATTTTGTTGACATGCTTTATAACAAAGGGGTTTTTTTGCAATAATATCTATTGTAATATTTTAAAGAGTAAATCTGTTTGATAGAAATATTCATAGTTTGATATATTATTTTGGTATATTAACAAAATATAAATGTCAAATTAAAAATTGAATAATTTGATTATATAATGGTTTTAATCAAACAGTATCTTAATTTCAGTTGAAAAAAATTAAACTCTGATAACCAAGTTACTGTATTTTTCGGAGTATAAGATGCAGCTTAGTTTTTGGGGAGGAAAATAGGGGGGGGGGAAATCTGCCTACCAGGTATTCATCCTTAGTCTGGTCAGCTTCAGCACATTAGTTTGCTGTTTCCCCCCCCCCCCTGCTTGGGGATAAAAAACAGCTTCTAAGGCACAGCTGAGAGGAAGCAGCAATGAGAAAAGCAGGCAAAGCACGGGGGGGGGTGGAGATCGCTTCACTCGCTAGTGCCTTGTTAAAGTACAGCGGAGAGTCGAGGGAGCAGGCAAAGCTGGGAAGATTGCTCACTAGTTAGCGCCTCGTTGGGGCTGAAAAAAAGCTTCAGAAAAGCTGCATTCGTAAAAGCTACATTCGGAGTATATTTTCAGCCTCTTCTTTTTTTGGGGGGGGGGAGGTGCGTCTTATACTCCGAAAAATATGGTATATTGGTTATACATGGACAACTCAATGTTCCCAAATTCACAGAATTATTTTAAAGCCCTTTTCTAAAGATACACATGTATGTATGTATGTATGTATGTATGTATGTGCATTTATATCAGGTATAAAAATACTGTGTTAAACTATACTGTAGTCATAGTTTACTTCTTTTGATTTTTTAATGCTGGTTAAATAATGATGACTTCATAAGCTGAACTTAATTACAATACAGACTTATTTCAACCAATAAATGGCTGAACTAAAGTTTTCCTGCTTTAATGAACAGATAGGCATTAAAATATTGTTAGATTAACAAATTAACAGAGTTGGAAGGGACCTTGTAGGTCATCTAGTCTACACATCCCCACCCAAGCAGGAGTCCCTATACCAGGGGTGTCAAATTCAAGGCCTGGGGGCCGGATCCAGCCCATGGGCTGCTCAGATCTGGCCCATGGTGTCCACCTGGAAACAGCAAAGGACTTGCCCGTGGTGCCTTTGCCAGTGAAAATGACAGAGGGTTGCAGGAGGCCGTCGCAGCCGAAAACAGAGCTTGGAAGCCTGTTTTCACTGGCAGAGTGCTCAGGTTGCCACAGGCGCCCCTGACATGAGTGATGTTGAGCTGGCCATGCCCACCATGACTACGCCCACCCCAGCCACCTGAGTTTGACACCCCTGCCCTATACCATTTCTGACAGATGGCAGTCCAGTCTCTTCTTAAAAGCTTCCAGTGATGAAGCTCCCACAACTTCTAAAGGCAAACTGTTCTCACTGTCAGGAAATTTCTCCTTAGGTTGAATCTCTCCTTGATCAGTTTCTATCCATTATTCCTTGTCTAGCCTTCAGGTGCTTTGGAAAATAGGTTGACCCCCTTCACTCTGAGAGCCCCTCAAATATTGGAATACTGCTATCATGTCTCCCCTGGTCCTTTTCTTCACTAGACTAGCCATGCCCAGTTCCTGTAACAGTTCTTCATATATTTTAGCCTCCAGTCCCCTAATCATCTTTGTTGCTCTTCTCTGGGCTCATTCTAGAGCAGTGATGGCTAACCTTTTTGCCGTCGCATGCCAAAAGTGGGGGGAGCGCGGGGAGGTCCCCCACGTGTGTGCCCATACCCATAATTCAATGCGCCCTGCCCCTGCACATGTGTGTGTGCGTGCCCCCCCACTTTTAGCATGTGATGGCACTGTGGGCCCGGTAGGCCTGTTTTTCATTCTCCCCAGGCTCCAGAGGCTTTCTAGGAGCCTGGGGAGGGTGAAAATGGCCTTCCCCACCCCTCTGGAGGCCCTCCCGAGGCTGGAACAGCCTATTTTCCAACTTCCGGTGGGACCAAAAGGCCCCAAAATCAGCTGGTTGGCGCATACATGCGTGCTGGAGCTGCGCTATAGCAACACTTGCGTGCCCACTGATATGGCTCCGTGTGCCACCTGTGGCACCCATGCCATAGGTTTGCCATCACAGTTCTAGAGTCTCAACATCTTTTTTATAGCATGGTGACCAAAACTGGATGCAGCATTCTAGGTGTGTTCTGACTAGAGTGGTATTTATACCTTACAAGATCTTCATTGAATCCCCTTGTTAATGGAATTTAGGATTGCATTGGCTTTTTTGGCTGCCACCACACACTATTGGTTCCTATTTAGTTGGTTGTCCGCTAAGACTCCAAGATCCCTCTCAGAGTTGCTGCTACTGAGCCTGGTTTCACCCAATCTATATGTGTACTTTGGTTTTTCTTCCCAAGACTTTACTTTTCTCTACATTGAATTTCATTTTGTTAGATAGGGCCCAGTGTTCGAATCTGTCAAGATCCATCTAGGGTGTTGGCTATTCCTCCTAGTTTAGTATCATCCACATATTTGATAAGTTCCCCTTCTATTCCCTCATCTAAGTCGTTTACAAAGATATTGAAGAGTACTGGCCTAAGACGTAATGTTGTGGTACCCCAGTGCTTCCTTCCTTCCATGTAGATGAAGTACCATTAGGACTACTCATTGAGTACGGTTTGTCAGCCAGTTACAAATCCATCTGATGGTGATGCTATCTATCCCACTATTTACTAGTTTACCAAGAAGTAGGTTGTGCTCTACTGTGTTGAATGCCTTGCTGAAGTCTAAGTATACTATGTCCACAGTATTTCGCTGGTGCACTAATTTAGTTACTAGATTGAAGAATGAAATAAGATTGGTTTTGCATGATCTATTTTTAACAAACTCATGCTGACTTCTAGTTATTATTTTACTTGCTTCTAGATGTTGGCAGATCTGTTCTTTTAATTATCTTTTCCGGTATCTTCCCGGGTATTGATGTTAGGCTGATTGGTCTGTAGTTTCCTGGGTCTGGTTTTGTTTTGTTTTTTTTAAAGATGGGAACCACATCAGCTCTTTTCCAGTCCTCTGCTAGTTCCCCGGCACTCCAGGACTTTTGAAACATATAGTACAGTGGTTCTGAGATGACCTCTGCCAGCTCCTTTAGAACTCTGGGATGTAATCCATCAGGTCCAGGTGGTTTATATTCATTAAGATCAGACAGGTGTTCTCTTACCATTTTTTTGGCTTATTTTAACTTTTATTTCTAGTCTGTCTAGAGGTTTTATGGAATTTACATTTTGATAGCTTTGCATAGAGCTTTGTGGCTAGGAGTTTTTTCAGCACTTGCTACACTAGCTTTACATGCTCCTCAAGAGTCTCGCTGAATATAAGAATGTCATCTAGGTAAACTAGGACTCCTTTGTATAGGTGCTCATATAGCACCTCATTTATTAGCTGCATAAAAACTCTGGTCGTGCCTTGGGCAGTGGGTCTGGCCTCGGCCTTGGGGTTCCATATGCTGCTGCTAGGTGACCAATCCCCCCGCACCAGTAGCACCTCAGCAGGCTCCATGGGACAATTGGCCTCTGGGTAGGCTGTGGTGCTGCGGTTCCTCATCTACTGGGTGGTCCCTGGTCTGGTTGGCCTCTCTCCTTGCCATCTGGATGCTTTGAGAGGTCGTTGGCCTGCAGCCCTCTGTCAACTTTTATCGCTACCCAGAACCATTCGGAGAGTCAGTTCGGGATGTCTCCATAAGCGGTCCCTTGGGCGATTCGCTTATCTAGGCTTGTTCTAAAGAAATACACCAGTAGTCACTCCGGTAAGGGAGGTAGGGTCCCAATGACTCTTCTGAATTCACAGATATGCTCTCTGATGGGCTTCCCCTTCTGCATTAGGTTCCTGAGCTCATCCTCCACATAGGGGTCCTCCTCTGCATCCTCCACATAGGGGTCCTCCTCTGCCTCCTCGAACCGGGTTCGTAATAGTTGTAAGAACCCATCTGTGTCTCGCAGTTGGGGGGCCCTGTTCTTGTAGAGGGCTGCTGACCACCTTCTTGCTTCTCCCTTCAGCCCTTCTGAGATGGCACTGACTAGGGCTCTGGGAAATGGATAGAGGTGTCCATAGCGCTCGATGTAGATCTGGAACTTCCCTCTGAAACGGGGTGGGTCCTCCCTTGCTGCTCTATCCTCCCAGTGCGGGGCTCTGTAAGCCTGCTCTAGGTGCCGCTGGTCGTCTTCCTCTCCTCTCATTCTAGGGTAGGGAGGTGATGTCCTGTCTAGGCTGCTCTGCTTGCTGTGCAAAGGGGGAATCCATTGATGCATTTTTGGGCTTCCTCTGCTTCTGCTGGGGGGGGGAAGGGCTGTGCTTCTGTCTATGGCGCCTCAGTTCAGAAGGCTCGGCTGCCCCCCCTCTCCTTTGGCCTGCATGAAGGCCCCTCCTCCAGAAGGATGGCACGGTCAAATTCCTCTTTCAATTCATCTATGGGGCTCTCGAGTGGCTTTCCTGAAGCTTTTTGGTGCCTGGCCTGCTGCCAGTCCCATAGCCAGTCTGCCGTCCCCAATTCACTTAGGGGTTTCCCCTTCCCCTGAATGTTTGGGAAGGGAAACTCAGCCTCTGCAGATTTTGGCAAAAGCCCCAAATACTCATCTTTTCTCTTTTTGGCTTGTAACACGATCACCTGAGCTTGGCTGTCTTGCAGCTTCGCTGGAGGAAGGAGGGGTTGAGGCTCCGTGGCATCCAAGCTGGCTGGGATTAAAGCTGGCTCATTTCCAGTTGCCTGAATTTAGCTTTCCGCAGATAGTTTACTTTCTGCCATGATGTCCGAACTGTGTCTCCATTCACTCCATATATCGGGAAGGGAGCTGGAGGTTTGGAGGTCAGCCAGCTTGGCTTAGAAAGGAGTGTCGGCTATCTGTCAGGTTACAATGTCATCTCAAATAAATTGCATTTCCAAACAAATAGTCTTTGATGAAATCTTTCATTTATTGAGTACAATGATCTGTCCCTAACTCCATCGTAGCCAACACTGACCCTCTGACCCCAAACCCTTCCCTTTCTGTTCCCCAATTCTCAGCATCTCATTGGCCATCTTCCAAGTCACTCTCCCCATCTCTACTACTTCAATTCACAGGAATGTCGCCCCTCCCATCCCATCTCCTAGGGGATATTATCTACGGAAAAATAAGTAGGTGAAAAGTCAAGCGTCTTCTTCTTTCTCTTCATGTCAGCACTGGAGTGGACATAGCTTGGAGTGCTGACATCAATCCTGCAAAAATAACACATCTCTCTTGTCGCTTGTGAGTGCTTCTGGTTAGGAGGAAGAGAAGCACAGTGGGAGGAGGCTTGGGTGTCAGAGGGGCAGCGAGTGCTTTGTGGCTCCTAAAGGGGGCTGACCTTCTCCACTCACATCTTTGCCTGAGGGCATTGTTGGCAGTCGCTTCCTGTGTTTCAGGAGGTCCGTGCTTTTCCTGCTGGTGCTCGGCCTCCTTGATGCATGGAGGCAGGAAGCGGCAGTCACAACACGCGTTTCATTTGCTGCCTGCAAG
The DNA here is from genome assembly GCA_012654045.1 of Ptyas mucosa. Classification (NCBI taxonomy): domain Eukaryota; kingdom Metazoa; phylum Chordata; class Lepidosauria; order Squamata; family Colubridae; genus Ptyas; species Ptyas mucosa. The sequence continues at coordinate 1,188,164 of WNWU01013597.1, read as the reverse complement.
CTCCGGGCAGCAAGCAGCCGAGCGAGCAAGTCAGTGATCTGCCAGATGCCTCTAATCTGCAGTTTACTCGTGAGCACCATTGGCCTTTTTCCCTTCTTTTCCTGGCCAATGGTGCTCATGAGTAAACTGCAGCTAGGAATCTCAAATATGGCCAGGAATGAATGTTTGTGTGATGGCCACTGGCTGGAGCTACTAAACAGGCAGCCAAACTAAGTGTCTGAAGGACCCCATCCCATCACTGGGAGTCCAGGCAACGTGGTGATTGGCAAGAGGCTGGGCTCCTCGAGAGACGGAGCTTTCAGGGGGCTGATCTACCGCTGGCTACAACACAATGTTCATTCTCATCTATATTTGAGATTCTTAGCTAGGGCTGACTTTGGCAACTTCTCTCTACTGGAGTGCTTCCTGGATGTGGCTTACAGCTCTGAGCCCAAAGCAGCAGGAGGCTTGGGCTGTTTTGGCACCACCAGTTTTGGGCTCTTAGCGGTCTGCAGAGAACACGCTCGAATTGGCACTGAGACCAGGGTCCCAGGAGGGTGTGGGTGAAGACTTTTACGGCTTGCTTTCTGCCTTGCAGAAGCATAGATGGGTGGGAGGCCCGAGAGCACACAGACCCTAGTGCAGCATTCTCCCGAGGGCTGCCCACCCACCCACCCCCCTGTTCACCTCACAAGTCCAACTGGTAATCTCCTGTGCACTTCCCTTGCAGGCAGGCTGGCTTTGGGAAACCTGGGAAGGGCTCCGGTACTGCAATCTCCCATGTGCTTCCCTTGCAGGCCAAGCCAGCTTCAAGAAACACATGGGAAGGACTCCAGCTGACTTGGGATGGAAACACGGAGAAACACCTGCCAAAGCAACTGCCTTTTCTCTCCGACTTCTATTTGCAGAGAGAAGGAAGAGGCAGAGGCAGTAGCAGCAATGGCAGCGGAAGGGGCCAACTACTTCGTTGCCGGCGTGGTTACCCAGCCTCCCTTCATCTGGCTCTCCTTTAGCGGCCCTGGCCTTAGCCCTGCTTCCTCCCCCACCACCTGCTTACCTTCTGTGGTGCCTGGTCCAGAGTCTGGAAGGCAAGCTGACTGGAGTTTTCAGCGGCCCCCAGCCAGCTGCCACTGCTGGAAAGCGGCTGGCAAAGAAGCCTCTGAAAAGGCTTCTTTGCCAGCTGCTTTCTCCGTAAGTACTGGTGGAAAAAGCTGCTGCCATTGTCTCCATGTTCTTCGTGCATGCATATCCTGTTGGACTTGCAAGGCAATGGGATGCGCATGTGCAAAGAACATGGTGGCAATGAACATGGTGCCTGGGGTGAGCGAGCGGTGACCGGGAGACCAGTTCGGGAATGTGACCAGCCAGCCATCGTTACCAGTTGGACGACCTTGGCCAAATTTCTGCCAATGGTTTGCGCGAACCGGTGCAAACTGGTAGCAACCCACCACTGATACACACACACACACACACACACACACACACACACAAATATATATGTCAGATGTATCGGACTTTTCTAACCTTGTGTCTTTTAGTTGTATTGGGACTGTAGCTTCCTGTATGTGGGCTGAATTTCTGAATTGCACTTTAACCTCAGTTGCAGAAACACATGGGAAACACTAGGTCAGAGTAGAAAGGAAAGACAAAAAAAAGAATTCATTATTTATATGCTTTTATAGATTTATATATGATACAGCAGCAGCCCCCAATTTTTCCAGCTTTGCAGACTGACAGAGGTGGTGGAGGTGGTGGCAGGGAAGGGAGATGGTTCTGTGCACACAGTAGCTCTATTTATACCCACCATTCCCATCTCTTGCATGGTCTGGTACAGGCCATGGCACAGGATTGGGGATACCTGTGATACAGAATCTACAAAGTTCTGTAAGTCACTTCAGCATGTTCTACATTGGTGAATATATCTGTCAATTAATAGGAAAATACTTTTTCAGTCTCTTAAGCATTATTCATAACAGAGAATGTTATCATCCCTGGAAATTTATATCCCAGTGGTCAGAATCCATAGTAAAAACTCTGCAACTCATAGAAATCATAGAAATCACCTAATGGAAATATCTGAAAAATATTTCCTCAATTATTTATGGTTTTCATTGCAATTGTTATTATAATGACAAAAGTTTAATTTTACCATGATTGTTGGAAAGAACTATCTACAATTGTTGGCAGGTAAAAATCAGGGCACAAAGAAGTTATATATATTTCTATCAACTGCCTTCTTTTTGTACAAGTAAAAATGCATGGAATAATCATTTCATAATCATGCAGAGTTTCATTAATGAATTATATATTTAAAGAATAAGAATATGATCTATAATTACAATATAGTTTTTAAAATAAAATTATAAGGACTATCAAACCTGTTCCAACTATGATCTGATTTTCATGTGATTAGGAAAAAGGCTTTCATCACTACTTCTACCATATAGTTGTATATACCAGTAATTAAGTAGCTTAAGTAAGATTTATGTCTATAAATCAAAAAGTATATTTATTTTCACTATCTACTAACATTGCTGAATATTATTTTTTGAATTTTGTTAAATGATTCCATTCAAAGTTGTAGTTGTGACTATTTTAAGCAAACTAAGTAATTTGAAAATAAAAATGTGTAATCCTATCGACAGCTCAGTTCAAGAAATTATAACCACTGTGTATTTTGACCCCAAAATGTATTTTAAAGCTATATTTTGTTCAATGTACTCTAATGTACTCTAACAAATATAACAGTAACTACCGGTAATACTTGCTACCAATTGAGATACATAGCTGCACTTTTCCTCTGTATTTTATTCAACAGATTGGTAATTATTCTCTTTCTGATATACTTATGTCACCATATAGTCAATATTATTGTATTATTCTTCTGTTGGAATTTTTTGAATGGAGATAACTCTTCCAAACTTGATTTTTTTTGTGACAATTAGAATATAGCATATTGTCTAAATACAGTAAATACAGAAATAGCATTAATTATTATTGACCTAGTGTTGATATTGAGAGGAACGCTGTTTTTCAGATTTATTTATATTTTATTTAATTTATTAAATTTGTTTGCTTTTCAAAGCAACTTACAGCTTTAAAAGAATTAAAACCATAAAAGATAAGCCCTGATTTTGCAGCGGTTAGAATGCAGTTATTGCAGGCTAACTCTGCCCACAGCCAGAAGTTTGATCCTGACCGGTTCAAGATTGAGTCAGTCTTCCATCCTTCCGAAGTCAATAAAATGACTCATTCTTTAGTGAACTAGGTCTTTTAGAGGCAGCATTTTTTTCTTTTTTTGGACAGGACAGCATGCTTTCAGAAGTGTCAGTTTAGCAAGGCAAAGGACTAGCATCAGCAAAAATTAAACTGCCATGAAGATATTTTCAAAACTGCAAATTCTTTTGTAGACATAATATAACAAAGGCATTCAGGCAATTATACGATTCTTGCTCTTGTCCCTTGCTGATATATGTGAAACGAAGGACATTATTTCCATGCAGAAGAGAGCTAATGGTTAATGTATTTGCTGTACTCTGCAAGCTGGTATACCACAGTGATACCATAGGCTAAGCTAAAAATTATAAGCGTCCTAGTTTGAGTCTTATCTCTATGACGAATTCTATGGGTGACTATAAGCAATTTATTCTCTCTTGTGTGTTTATATGTATGTGTGTGTGCATGTGTGTGTGCATGTGTGTGTGCGTATATCCTGTCCTGCAGTCCCTAATTCTCTTGTAACCTTGGCTCTTTTGGCTCATGATGAGGATTTCTCTCCCCCTCTTCTCTCCAGTTGTGAACAGATTTTTAGAAGCCCCTTCCTCCAGTTCACAAGAGGGTTCCATTTGTGGAGCCAGGTTAATCCAAGCAGGAGGGGCCTCTCCATTCCGGATGCCACAATGAAACTCAATGTCTCTTCGTGGCTCCCTATTCACATTTCCACAGGTTCAGTTATGAAGTGAGCTGCCCCCACCCCCGGTACTGACCCATCCAGCTGACAAAAGGCTATGGGTACCCTCAGTCTCCTCAGTCTCAGTCTCTCTACCACCTTAGGGCTAATCACACATCTGGTGCACTCCAACTCCAAAATGGCTAACATCTTCTCCTGGGTGCCTGAAGAAGGCACCCTTAGCTCCACTGGGATAGTCACGGGATCACAAGTCAACTTACCAGGGGGTCATCATCAGAGTTCCCAGGAGGGGCAGGAGGGGCAAACTCAATGATTTCCACCCCCTTCAAGGCTGTTTCATGGTGCCTTGCTGGCTGCTTCTCAGGCTTCTTGCCTCCAGCAAGGTTTGGGGTTTGGTTTGGCTGAAAGGCAATCAGCTGCTCAGTGTCCCTCCTTGTTTTGGATCTCAGTTTGGGTGCTGGCCCACCTTTGGCAGCTTTTGGGGGCTCTTTATGAGCAGGAGAGGAGGACTTCTCCATCTGCAGTTGCCATGATGCCAGTCCCTGGCCACAGCGATTTCTATCTTATCTGCCAACACATACCAATGCTAGAGTTCTCGAGGGGCCCCTCAGGAGATGGAGCGGTGATAGACTTCATCGATAAGCCTATCCTTGTAACATTCCATCAGGACTTCCTCAGGCCAGGAGGTCATATGACAGGCCAGCTCACGGAACTCCTGGGTGTATTCTGCCACTGACCTCCACCCCTATGTAATGGTCTTCATTCAGGTCCTAGTCTTGCATTCAGATAGGGGGTCCTCAAACTGCCAACAAAATGCCACCCTAAATTAGTCATAGGTCCTTAGTTGGGGGAATTGTCATTGTGAAGAGTAACCATCCACTCTGCTGCAACTCCTTCCAAGACCGTGGTGACACATCTCACTCTGGCTGCCTCAGATCTCAAATCATCTCCATAATCCTGCATGTGATTCCAGACTTGGGCTAAGAAGAATCCCAGAGCTTTGGGATCCTCTCAGTATTTCAGTCCCAGCTAAGATACCCAGTGGAGGAACTTTAGGAATTAAGCACCTCCAGGGATTGTTCCCCTGTCAGGGTGCGTCTAAGCCACTACAGCAGCAGCTGGCTGAGCAGCTGCAGCTGTCCCCTGTGGAGCAACGGAGACCACTGCTGCGGCTGTGGAAGTGGCCGCTCCCCCTGCTGCCTGGCCGGTCTTTCCTTGTGATGGCTGGGCAGGCTTCTGGGCAAGGGTTTCCTGAGCTCTCTGACTCTCTATCGCCTTATGCAGCAGTTGCAATGCATGGCTCAGCATGAGGGCCTCTTTGTTAAAATCAGGCAGGGCGAAGTCATTATGCTGCCCACTTGTGAAGGTCATCCCTAGTGGGTGCTCGGAGTCTTCCAGCCATCCTAAACTTAGCAACCATCAGACTGACTCCTCATCTAGTTGCAGCTCCTCCAGCCACTCCGTCTCATCTCAATTCTGGTGTGGCCAAGGAGAGGTCGATCCCAGGGCTCCGGACTCTTCCTGGTTGTTCCCATGGGTTGATTTTGAGTGTTCAACCCCCACAGTAGACTAGGGTCTCTGAGTTGGTTAATAAATCAGGCCTGCCTCCATTCAAAACTCAAGAAAGAAAACCTCCAACTCCATTGAATTAGTGAAGAGGTACTTTTACTAAGTTTGAAATGATAGCAGTAAAAACAAGGCAAGATCTGATTCAAAATGTGTGAAGGTTACACATTGAAAGTCACCCCAAATCCCTCCCCCTAGGGTCCAGCACTGAGAGTCCAATCAGCATCCAGTATAATGTGGGAAAGCTCTTCTTCAGGTATTTTGTGCATCTGGAGTCTCCGGACAGTTGATCTTCTCAGAGTATAAAAAACCCCACTCAGGAGTGCCATAATTCACGAGTACAAACCTCCCTTCCAGTTCTCATGGGACTGCTACATACCAGCTCATTTCCACATCTCAAATGCCCAAGCCCCCCTCCTCATTTCTATTGTAGCTGATGCAAGCACACTGCAGATACCCATGCTTTAGAATCCACGGCTGACAATGGTAAAGAAATAAAAGTAAAGACCTATATATATATATATATATATATATATATATATATATATGTAGGTCTTTGGTTATTCGGGTTTTCTCCTGCGTAAAATTGGAAGTGTCTTGGCGACGTTTCAACGAAGTCTCATTCGTCATCTTCAGGCTGGTGTTTTCGTCTTCGTGCTTCTAGGAGCAATGTGTGATCTCAGCTGTTTCTTCCTTTTAACTGCTAGTGGGGGTGTGAACTGATTGGGTGGGAGCTTGGCTGTGTTCTGATTGGGTGGAGGTGTGTTCTGATTGGTTGGGGGTTTGGCTGTGCTCTGATTGGATGGGGGTTGGCTGTGCTCTGATTGGATGGGGGGGTGTTCTGTTTGGGTGGGGGCTTTCCACGTGGAAAGCAGACTCAAACCTACACCGATGATGAGGCATGACCACGGACCAGAAGCCAGGCCGCAGCTGCATCATTGGCCACTTTAAACCCCTCCAATCCATACATGAAGCAGACTGACACCCACTATGAAGATGTGGCATGACCACGAACGCGAAGCCAAACAACAGCACCAGCTCAAATCCCCCTGCAACTCAGACTAACCCGAGCACAACCAAGCCCCCAACCAATCAGAACACACCTCCACCCAATCAGAACACAGCCAAGCTCCCACCCAATCAGTTCACACCCCCACTAGCAGTTAAAAGGAAGAAACAGCTGAGATCACACATTGCTCCTAGAAACACGAAGCTGAAAACACCAGCCTGAAGATGACGAATGAGACTTCGTTGAAACGTCGCCAAGACACTTCCAATTTTACGTGGGAGAAAACCCGAATAACCAAAGACAAACACCCGCGAAACACCTGCGAAAACCTCAGAAAATATATATATATATATATATGTGTGTGTGTGTGTATAAATTATATTTTTAAAATAATTTTTATTAGTTAAAAAGTACAAACAAACATAAATACGATGATACAACATACAAAACAAACAAACAACAATCAAGTCTTATCACTTGTTCTTAATGTTGTCACATCAGTAGACTATTTTTCCCGTATTTATCTATATATCTATATATTTACATATTTACATGTGAAGCATTAATATACATTCCATCTTTAAATTGTTACACTCCTTAATTGGTACTCAAAATTTTGTCTCAAAATTGACCTTATTCTTTAGTGTCCCTATGAATGTATTTCTAACTTTTTCTCCAACCAGTTATACCACTTTTGCCATACTAAGTAGTACTCTGTGTCATCTTTCTCTTGTAGCTCTTTTGTAAGTTTATCCATTTTTGCACAATCTGTGATTTTAATGATTATTTTGTTTTCTGTCGGTATGTATTCATGTTTACAGTTTTGGTTTTATATCCTTTCAACCTCAAAAACTGAAGTCAATAATATGCAAATAAAATGTAATAATATAATAATGTCATAGCACCAATAAAATCTTACAGTATCCTTATTTTAGCAGATGACTGCCAACAATAGCATAAGGACAATTGATGGAATGAATGTAGAGTTGTTCTGTTAGCAGTATATTTAGAATCTAGGTGAATGTTGACGGAATGTGATAGTGTTATAGTTCAATTATTGCTAGGAGTTTGTGATTGGGCAATTATTATAAACATATTTTTTTCAGAAATAGAATCAAGTTATTTAAAATTTAGGTCAAAATTTGTTAAGGTCTACATTAGAAGTCATCATAAGGATTACAATCTGGATTAATTTTGATAGATAGTAATAGCATTATGATTTGCCATTGAGTGTTGAGCAAGAGTATTGTGCTCTATTTTTATGTATATTAACTTGGGTAAAATTAGTTTTCAGCTTTGTTGAACTCTAGGCTAAGGGTTAATTTTGAAATCTTATGGTTTCACACCAGCATGATTACAAACCTCCCTTGAAAACCTACCACTTTTGTATATGAATCAGTACTGTATAAATGAACAAATGAGTTTGGCTTCAATTACATTGCTGCTACCACCATCTTGTATTTTTTATCACCCATGAATGCTTTATCCTCTTTAAAATATTTTCCATCACAAGTAAATAATATTTATATCATTGACCAATATAATGATTGGTAAGTTAATTTATAACTATTATCAGATGAGAGTATGGTATCTCAATTCAGGCCACAGTTAAAGCTAATCTTATAATCAATATTATAATTTAGCAACTTGTGTTGAAATTAAATTAGTTTTAGCTGTTCAAAAATTTCTATATGTGGAGCAATACATGGGCTTATATGGTCATAAGGCAGCATTAGAACAAAAAACAGTTACCTATGCAAATGATCTATAGAAAGTTTTAAAATGCTGACCAATAAGTGTGTTTTATCTGCATGGCAGAAGAAGACATGTATGTGCCATGAGGTGGAATATAAATCACTTTCAAATTTCCAACAGTTTAAGTGATGTTTTGCATTTGGTATATATATTTTAAATCTTTTCTACATAATCTTCTATAGTGCACCAAAAATCATAAGGGAAACATATCTGAAAATTCATGCTTGTAAAAAAACTCACTATTGATAAATTTGGTATTTAAAGACAAAAAAAATATTATATCATGTATATTTACTGTGCCAGCATTCTTGATCTGTAATGAAGCAGAAGGGGATTGCTTTCTAGTTTAATTAGATTATTTGGTACCTTGCAGGATCTTCAGGATGACATTGGGAGGCAGCAAACTGTTGTCAAAACTTTGAACATAGTTGGAGATGAGATTATTGAGCAATCATCAGCAACAGATGCCAGCATTTTAAGAGAAAAATTGGACAGCTTGAATTTCCGATGGAAGGAAGTCAGCAGGCAGTTGGCAGAGAGAAAAAAGAGGTAGGGTAATAACAGTTTTATTTTATTTTTGGTATTTCATAACATATTCCAATAATGGTTGCTGTGAAGGAGGTCTAATTTTATGTGTGTGGATGGATGACACACTGCTGAGGAGACAATTGAAAGTACTAAGAAGTGGCTTTAGGACTTGGCATTATATTATATTAAAGTTTTTGTTTTTAGTAGCACATGTTAAATTGATTCCTATCTAAATTCATTTTCTGAAGAAGGGACACCCTAGTCTCTCTTCCACAAGTAAAACGAGTTCAAAGTAAACCAGTTTACAGTAGATACCAGTTTTAGCAGACATTTGGTAGACATTTAATGCTTCAATAAAGAATTAAAAATTCTCAATAGAATTTTCACTTGCCATCAAGAGGGAACAATATGCAGTTGTATGAGACTATAGAACATGTTGTGATAAAATTAAAATAAGGTAATATATTTTATTTTTCTCGTCAATATAACATATTTGTTTAAAAGTGGCTAGTTGTTTCAGCATTCTCCTAATTTGTAAACTTCTACAAATTTAAATTGGAAATGTAACATAATGCTACATTTAACACTTAACGCATTGTAAGCCACCCTGAGTCTCCGGAGAAGGGCGGCATATAAATATAAATAAAATAAAATAAAAAAAATAAAGGTTCATTTTATCGTGCTTGGTGGACTTGAAAAATAACTAGAAAATGTTGCATTCAAATTCATACAGCGATACAAAGAATTTTAAAGATTAATATTCATTTGAAACTAGAACTCATCTTATTGAGAGTAATGGATAGAGAAGAGATATATAAGGTTGTTTTTATATAAGATAACTGCTGCAGGATTATTATATGCACAAAATGGGAAGATTCTGAAATACCCACAATGGAGGAAAGGCTGATGAAAATGACAGCATTAGGAGAGATAACAGTATTGCCTTAGAAAAAAAAGCATTTATTATTATGATTAGAAACCCTTATGAATTTTTTTCTGAAAAAAGAAAAATGTGTTTATGGATTTAGAAAGTATGAGTAAGTATTGAGTAAAACTTCCAATGTATTCTATGATTAATTGAACTTACTTTGCATAAAAACATGTTTTGATTTATTTTTCTTTATTATTTCAATGTAACCTAAGTCCCACTACCAGCTTTAACTAAATTTTATGCATTGAACTGAAGTCTTCAGGAGCAGTATTAAGTATGTACAGTGACTTTTATCCTTTAGGTGGATAAAATTCATTGCCTATGAATATTTTGATTGAATGACTGAATATATTAAGGGACATTTGGGCTACCAGGAACTGAAAGTCTACGAAAATTTCTTTTTAATGTTTGTGTTCTGTTCAGGGGCTCAATCAGTAAAGCTACATATTACAGCTAGCTATCCCATGGAAAATTTAAAAATCCCTAAATGTCATTAATCTCCATATCTTAATTGGTCACTACCTATCAAGGTATATAGTTAAACAAAACAAGAGCAAATGTATTTGATCTGGTGCTGGATGACTTTTCAACGTATTTTTAGTCATTATCTTCATTTTATCTTTATTAATTTTCAAGCCAGCTACTTTCCCAAACTCTTCAATAGTTTCTATCAATTTATTTATTATTATTAATGGTTCTTCAATAATAAAGACTAGGTCATCTGCAAAAGCTTGTAATTTGTATTCTTCTTTTCATATTTTCATACCTTTTATCTCTTTTTCTTCTCTGATATTTCTGTTTAAAATTTCTAAAGTCAATATACACAGTAATGGGGACAGCGGACATCCTTGTCTAGTACCTTTTTCTATTTTGATAGAGTCAGTCAATTCACCATTTATCATTACTTTTGCTGTATGTTTAAAATATATAGCTTCAATTGCCTGAATAAATTTCCTACCAAAGCCCATTTTTTCCATTTGAAATATCATAAATCGCCAATTGATGTTGTCAAAAGCTTTTTGTGCATCTAAAAATATCAAAGCCATCTGCTTTTCTGGGTGTGCTTCATAGTATTCTAAAGTATCTAAAATTATTCTTATATTGTCTCAAATTTGTCTTTTTGGGAGAAATCCATTCTGGTCTGTATGTATAAAATTATTCAAGTATCTCTTAAATCTTTCTGCCAGTATTGAAGCAAAAATTTTATAATCTGAATTTAGCAGGGAAATAGGCCTGTAGTTTTTGATTTGTTGTGGATCTGTGTCTTCCTTATGTATCAATGTAATGTACCCCTCAGTCCATGATTTGGGTATTTTCTTCTTTATCATCACTTCATTCATAACATCCAATAGTGGGAGACTTAAAGCTTCTTGTAATGTCCTGTGATATTCAGCAGGTAGACCATCTGGCCCTGGTGCCTTTCCATTCTTCTGTTTCTTAATCGCTTCTGTTAATTCCATCATTGTTATGCTCCCCTCCAACATTTCTTCAGTATCTTTGGGAATCGGAGGTAATTTTGCATCTTGTAAATATCTTGCCACTTTTTCTTCCTCTATTGTCTCTTTCTTGTAAAGTTGTCCATAATATTCTTATATTATTTTACCCATTTCTTTATTTCCAAATTTACTTTGCCCTTGATCATCAACTAATTGAGTTATTTTTCTTGATTCTTTTTCTTTTTTCAATTTATATGCTAGCCATCTTCCTGGTTTGTTCACATTTTCAAAGTAATTCTGTTTTGTGTTTCTTATTTTTTGGGCTAATTCTTCTTTCTCCAATAGATTCATTTTATGCTTTATTATGTCCATTTTAATTTTGATATCTTTCTTATATGGGCTTTTCTGGAGTTCCTTTTCACATCTTTTATAGTCATCAGTCAGTATTTTAAAGTTCTGTCTTTTCTTGACATTTCTTTTCCTTGTCTAGTCTATAATTAATCCTCTGGCATAGGCCTTCATTGTATCCCAACGGTTTTGTGCCGATGTTTCTTCCTTCTTATTTTCTTTAAAGAAAAAGTCCAACTCTCTTTCCATTTTCTGTACAAAGTCTTTCTCTTTTAATATTATAGTATTTAAAGTCCATCTGGATCTTCTTTTCCGCCCTTTCCATATAGCTATCACCGGATTGTGATCTGCCCATAAATTAGGTTTTATTTCCACAGGTTCTATATTCAATATCAAATTTATTGTTGTCCATATCATATCTAATCTGGACCAAGATGAATGTCTATCAGAGTAGAAAGTATATTGTCTATTTTTTCCATTTTCATCCCTCCATACATCTTTCATATTCATTTCCTCTATCATCTTGAAGAAAGATTTCAGTAATGTCTTTCTATTATGTCTTATTGTTTTGTGTGTTTTATAGTCCAAACTTTCATCCACAATTCCATTAAAGTCTCCCATCATACATATATTATCATATTCCATTTCAATTATTTTATTGTGTAATTGTTAGAGGTAAATACCTCTCAGCATGTTGCTGCAACTAATTGATTGTTTGGTGAACTGTTTAAATGGACCAATCAGAGCACAGCTTCCTGGCTCTGAATTTCCCGCACTTTCCAACGGTCAGAAAGGTGTATATAAGTAGCTGTAGGAACAGGCTTTCCAGAGAGACTCAGAAAGCCCAGAGAGAAACCAGCAGAGACTCTTCAGCGGAGAGCTGAGCAGCTGAAGTCACTATGAGCTGAAGTCACTACAAGAGCTGAACCTTCCCCTTGTTCCTGAGAAGGCTGACAAAGATGCTGGATGCCTCCCATGCTTGGGAAGAAGAACAAGAGCTAAATGGACTTTGCTGTGAGGAGAATTCTTTGAGCTGTTGATGCCTTCTTGTAGGTTTTGTTTTTATGTGTTTTTAATTAAACCAGCTAGTTTTTCAAACTTCTCAATTAGTTTCATGCTAATATGTTTGTCTGCGTATCGGGTCATGGTCCATCTGAACCCAGAAATCTTTTTAATCCTTAACAGTAATTTTCTATAAAAGTCCCTTTGATTGTCATTTGGAGCATAAATTGCTACTAAAAGAATTTTCATATTATTATCAGTTAGTTCTACCATCAAAATTCTACCTTCTTCATCTGCATATTTTGTTCTGCCAATATTGCATTTTTAATATATAAAGCAACTCCTCTCTTTTTGCTTTGTGATAATGATAAAACAGTTTTTCCAAGTTTTGGTTGTATCAATAGTTGTTCATGCTGTTTTTCAATATGCACTTCTTGTAAGCAAATTATGTTACATTTTAATTTCTCTAATTTATGAAATACTTTCCTTCTTTTGTTAGCCGAATTTAATCCATTTACATTTATTGAGATTACTTTCCTTTCTTCCATATTCATACTTTATATGTAGATTTTGTTGCTCTAGTTGATCTTACTTCTTGTTGTTCCTTTTGTTCCATGACTCCACCGACAGCACCCTCTGTTGATTCAAACATTGCCAATTCTTCTTCTGTAAATTTAATTGGAGTGCTGGATGACTTTTCATATGATCCATTATTATGACAGATTACTTCCTTGTGACAATGAAGTTAACCAGAGCAGGATAGAAAGGACTTGCTTTTTAAGATGGCCTGCTTCAAACATGTAATGGCTCCACCAAGCTTCCTGTTGTGGTTCATCGACTACCAGTGGAGCTGGCAGTCAAGTCAGATGAGGTAGAGGAGGTAGAGGGGGTGCCTGGGTTAACATCGGAGCCTCTGGAAGGCTCTGAGGAGCAAGAGGACTCAGAGCCAGATGCAGAGCAGGGCACATCAACTCACGCTCAGGCAAAGAGAGACAGCTGTTTTTGGGGCCTGAACTCAGCGAAGGGGAGGAACAGCTAGGGCCCATCCCAGACACAAGTATGCACAGGGAGAGGAAAGCAACAGAGGACTAGGGGCCGACTCTCCAAGAAAAGGAGACATTAACAAGTCCTTCCCTGGCTGGAACATAAAGAGGAGAGGTGTGGGAGGCATCAGTTGCTATAGACAACCATTCGTGCTACAAGAAAGTTCCCTCCATCGGATTTCCTTGCCAGGATTTCTTTGTCAATACCCAGGTTGGTCAGGACTATTTTTGTTGGGATTGAAGTGCTAATTGAGCCTCCCTACAGGGAACTCAGAGACATTGCAATTAGCTGAGCTGGTGTGAGCAGAGACTGCTACTGCTTGTTGAAACATCTAAGGACTCTTACCTAGTGTTTTTCCGTGAACACAGTTTATTTCTGCCTTGTTAAATAAAAAGGGGTTTTCCTCAGGAGTAACCAGTTGAGTAGTACTTGCAAAGGCTGGGTCAGAACACTTCCTGGTGGCAGTTTCTCACTTATATTAATGGGTACTTAATATTAATATTATTAATTAATATTAATAATGGGTACTGAGGAGGCAAAGCTAAAGATACAGGCTTGCACTGATTGGAATGTTTTTGAAGATACCTCTGCACACTTGGATGAATTCACAGATACTGTAACATTATACAGTATGTCAGTTTTTGTGAAGACCTATGTGTGCCGACCACAAACTTGCAAATATACAGTAACAATAAACTTTGGTTCACAACTAAACTTAAACAGCTATGTCATTCCAAAGAGGAAGCCTACCGAAAAGGCGATAAATATGCTGTACAATCAGGCCAGAAACATATTAACAAGGGAGATCAGAGCAGGGGAAAAAAAGCTACTCTGAAAAGCTAAGGAATTAGTTCTCAACAAATGAACCAGCAAACGTGGAAAACTCTTAAAAATATCACCAGTTACAGCAAACCTTCTTCCGAAGCTGAAGGAAATCAACAACTGGCAGATGACCTGAATGTGTTTTACTGCAGGTTTGAGAGAAAACTACTGCCACCCATCTCCATAATCCCCATCTCAGACACACCAACAACAGCTAAGCCTCCTATAACTTACCCTCCCATTGGCCCACCACCTCTGGTGATTACAGAGAATGAGGTGCAAAGCCTATTTTACAGACAAAAGCCAGGAAAAGCACCAGGTTCAGACAAGATAACTCTGTTCTGCCCCAGCTACAGACCACAAAGAACGCAGCACACACAAAGTCTGTACAAACCTTAGTTTACTAATTAAGGACTACTAATGAGCTTTCTTAGTAGTTATTCAAACACAAGTACAGTTTAAATCAGTCTTTTCTGAACAAAGGCTGTTAATTTAACTTCATTAACAGCCAACAAGAATCCAAGGAATAATAACTCAATTCTGAGGCACAGTCTTTCAGACCCATGCGCTCCCACAGATAGGGCCTCCTCAGGGTGCCATCAGCCAAACAATGTTCTGCCGTGCCCTTAAAACCCACTTTTTCCAACAAGCCGGGCTGGCTTAGGAAGTAATTTTAGACGTTTTAAATTGGTTTGTTATTTTTAAAATTGGAGCCAAATTTATATATATTTTAATTGACTTAATATTTGTATTGTATGTTTTTTTAATTCTGGCTGTTCACCGCCCTGAGTCCTCAGGGAGAAGGGCGGTATATAAATTGATTGATAAATAAATAAATAAATAAATAAATAAATAAATAAATAAATGTAGGCTGGTGACCCCCAGGGGGAAAGCCTTCTCTGTGGGGGCACCTACCCTCTGGAATCAGCTGCCCCCAGAGATAAGGAGAACTCAAGACCTCAGTGCCTTCCGCCGTGCCCTTAAAACCTATTTTTTCCAACAAGCTGGGCTGGCTTAAGAAGTAATTTTAGACGTTTTAAATTGGTTTGTTATTTTTAAAATTTGAGCCAAATTTATATATATTTTAATTGTTTTAATATTTGTATTGTATGTTTTTTAATTCTGGCTGTTCACCACCCTGAGTCCTCAGGGAGAAGGGCAGTATATAAATTGGAAATAAATAAATAAATAAATAACTGTAAACTTACTGTGGTTGGCAGAATGCCCAGAAGCAATTGGCAGGAAAAACGACAAGAGAGAAGTAAGAGCCGATCAGACATTTCTGGAGTCAATACACGAAGGAATATGAATGAAGTTGTTTTCTGCAAATTGCCTCAGTCGTCAACATTCCTTAAATAGGCTAGGGGAATGGCCAATTAGCCCTAAGTCTTACTCTCAAGGAGACCTCCTCCTGAGGAGCCATTCCTGCCTTTTGGCAGCTCTGCGTGCCTGTGCATTGAGAAGAGGTTCCTCTTCTTCCTCTTCACTTATGGCAGCTTCTGGAGGTTCTGAAAGCCCTGGCTGAATCACCGCCTCTGGCACCAAATCTTCTCCAGCCCCCTCATTGTCTGACTCGAGTGCCAGCTGTACAGGCTGCTGGCGAATCACCACACCAGCCTCCTTGCTGTCGGAATCCGTTACCATCTGCACAGGCCGCTGGCAGGCCACAACAAACTCCTTCTGGCTTAAAAACTTGTGCTGACCAACTGGCCCCCATCTTCACCCGCATCTTTAATAAATCACTAGAGATGTGCTATGTTCCTTCTTGCTTGAAATGCTCTACTATCATCCCAGTGCTGAAGAAAGCCTCCATCAAGGAACTGAATGACTTCAGGCTGGTTGCTCTAACATCTGTGGTTATGAAGACCTTTGAAAGGTCTTGTTTGTCTGGTTTGGTTCTGCAACCAAACAAGACAAACACAGACTTCAATGGATAATTAGAACTTCAGAAAAAACAATTGCTACCAACCTGCCTTCCATTAAGGATCTGTATACTGCATGAGTTAAAAAGAGGGCTGTGAAAATAACTATAGACCCCTCACATCCTAGACATAAATTGTTTCAACTTCTACCCTCAAAATGACGCTATAGAGCACTGCACACCAGAACAACTAGACACAAGGACAGTTTTTTCCCAAATGCCATCACTCTGCTTAAGAACTAATTCCCACAACACTGTCAAATAATTTAGTAAGACTGTATTACTATTATTCTTCTCTTCCTTACTAGTATCTATCTATTCCCACTTATTACTATAACCATGTTGCTTGAATCTTTCAATTTATATTGTTTTTATTTGTTTCCTAGTACGATTTGATAGCTTATTAGTAACTTTAACTATCAGTAAGTGTTGTATCTTTTTATTCTTGATGAATGTATTTTATTCTCCTTATGTACACTGAGAGCATGTACACCAAAGACAAATTCCTTGTGTGCCCAATCACACTTAGCTAATAAAGAATTCTATTCTTTTTTTTATTGAAAAAGTTTTAAAAGTTTTACATACGTTTTCCCCCCCTCCCCAACCACCCCCCCGACTACCCAGAGCAAATACAAAATATAAAATACAGCTTAAATCCCCTAAATTCAACTCCATCTCTCACTTATCATAATCATTAAACAAATAGATAAAAGGAAAGCAAGTCTTCTTTCTTCTTATTCCATCTAATTTAACAGAATTAATATCCATTTATAGTTGCAGCAGTTAATAAAACAGTTAAATATTACCTAATCAAACCTATCATTACTCAATTTAACTAATACACGCTTAGCAGATTATTAGATCTGTAGAGTTTAACAAGATATTTTATAACTTCTTTCATTGAAAACAAAAAAAAACCTCATTCAAAAACCCCAAATTTAAAATAAAATATTATATAAACTCTTCCATCCTCCACTTTTAAACCTTGAAGGTCCAATTATAATTAAAACACTTAAAAAAACATTTTCTAACTAAAAAATAATAATCAAACCTCTTATTAATTTATCAGTACATATTAACAAATCAACTAAAAACATCATTTAATAGCTATATCAAACATTTAAATTTTTCATACTAGATTAAACCAGTTGTTAATCTTCTTATCTTCACATCTTCCAACAGCATGTAGAATGTCTTCATTTGCATCTACCCACCTAAATAAAAGTTGCTTCTTTATATAACCCCCCCCCCCGAGTGACTTTGTAATTGTATTTCAAATAATATCCATCAAATCCAGCCAAAAATTAGATTAATAAGTTCATCAGACATATTAGGGAAACCACCAGATCAACTGCAATTGCCCTAGGCCCATAGTCCTTTTGCCTTATATTTATTACCTTCAAACAGAAAACTCCAATTTACTATATTCAATAAAACTTCTGCAATTACAATTAGGTCCAAATTTATTACAGTCCTTAATAAAATATTCCAAATCACTCAGGTCAAGGCTTATTTCACAACCGAACACACCAGCATTGCAGTGATCTGTTTATTCTTCTCAAAATATTCCAGTACAGCTGTAGGTTACCTCCTCATCGTCGCTCATCGCTTAGTTAACTGGCATTAAGCTGTTGGATGTTTTCTTCCAAAAGTTCAAAATCTTTAAACACTTAAACAATACTTTTTAAGGACCATCGTCTCATCAAGCAGGGTTATTTTCCTTGTCTCCAGTCTTTCTTCTTCTCCTTTTTACGAACTCTTTTCTTAACTTTGATTCCTCTGCCTTTTTTAACTCCAATATAATCTTGCATTTTTGGGGATTGCATATTATAAAATTTTTGCAAAAGTATAACTTCTTCTGAAAACAGCTCTTTAAATGCAGGTTGGACTTTGTAACAAAAAATTTGTATAGCCAAGATCTCATCAGCTCCTAAAATTTCTTGCTCCTTATTCTGCAAAGCGTCCATCTTACTCTCAAAAAAAACTGTAGGCTGTTGTTGTTCTTTTCCTTCTCCCAGCTCTTCAATCAATCCCCCACTGCTAGATTGCAACTCAGTATTTCCATGTATTTCATTGTTTCCAGCTTGAGAAGCTTGAAATATAGTATCATTTTTTTCCAATAAAGCAGAGGTAATTGAGCTCCAAGCTTCCTCAAAATCAGACCCTATATGAGGGTTAATTAACCCTTCTTCGCTTTCTTTGCTTTCAAAAAGACCAGCCATCTTGCCCCCCTTCTTCTTTCCCTTCCAAAAGGACAGGGGAAAAAAAGTATCAAAAAGAAAAAAAGATCCTTTGCAATTTGTAATTAATATTACTGCTTCAATTATTATAATTACTTCCTTTCTTGGTTAATCCACTTTTCAGAAAAGAGTTTTACGTTTCAAACAGGGGCTTGTCAATAATTGCTTTTAACTTTCACTTCTTCACACCCCGTTGAAACTCAAACGCCATCTTGCTTTCACTTTCTCTGCTTAAAGAAAATCTTTTAAAGAAGGTAATTCTTTGGAGTTAAAAAAAAGAAAATACTTGCTGTTTTATTCTTGCTGCTTATGCTCCACCAGCTCGATTCAAAAAGTATTTATTTAAAGTTGGTTGCTGGGATGGTCACGACATCTAGCTCTGCAAAGCAGAGACATCCAGGGTCCGGAGTACTGACAGGCTTAGCGGGGAGCTCTCATCTTCGAGCGCCAGATTATAGGTAAAATCTGGCACTCTTAGGGAGCTCTACCCCACCCGTCTACTCACTTTCCCCCCTCTTACCAGGAGGAAAGTTTCCAAACCGCAAGACAGCTGATAGTCGCTGTTCTTGCAGTTCTATGGAGCCCTGGGTTGGCGCTTCAAAAAGAAGCGTCCGGCGATGTCGCGATCCCACCGGAAGTCTCCAAGAATTCTATTCTATTCTATTCTATTCTATTCTAGTCTAGTCTAGTCTAGTCTAGTCTATTCTATTCTATTCTATTCTATTCTATTCTATTCTATTCTATTCTATTCTATTCTATTCTATTCTATTCTATTCTATTCTATTCTTGTTGAGCCAGGATGCTCAACAAATCACTCCTCAGTACTTTCCCCTACCTACCTATCCCATGTAGCTCCTTGATTTACTAAAGAGGCCTAGTAAATAAGTGATTGAATAGTGACTGAAGAGGCCAAAAATGGTGGAGGAAATGTGAACAGACATGAGTAAGAGTCCTAGTGTAAGGCTTCTCAGTGGCAATTAAGGTGGCAAAGCATATAGAAATTGAATAAATAAATACTTTCATGCTATTATTGCGTCTGAGAATGTCATTCAGCTACACTGTTCAAAGCACCCCTGGTCCCTGACTTCTTTTTTTAATAATAGTTTTATTAAAGTTTACAAATACAAAGATAAAACATTAATAGAAGCTAAGAAATAGCATAATTTGACTCTGCTGATGTGTCACCTTCCAAATAAAAGAGAAACAATTTTTTACATATTCATTTGTTTTTAAAAATACAGTACAGTCCAATCATGTGATCCTCAGCATCTACTGCTTACCTCAGACAATGTTCTCTTTCTGTTTATTTATTTATTTTTTATTATATTTTTTTATATTTATATGCCGCCCTTCTCCGGAGACTCAGGGCGGCTTACAATGCATTAAGCAATAGCCTTCATACTTTTGTATATTTTATACAAAGTCAGCTTATTGCCCCCACAAACCGGGTCCTCATTTTACCCACCTTAGAAAGGATGGAAGGCTGAGTTGACCTTGAGCCTGGTGAGAATTGAACTCGCAGTAATTGCAGGCTGCTGGATGTTAAATGCTGCCTTAGTAGAGGCATTAGCCTCCTACGCCACTCAGGCTCCTTGTTGACAGGCATAGGGCTTTTGTACTACCATGTACGTTACCAGCAGATTCTCATCCAGTATTTCAAACAGACCACATTTTTGTTCTTCAGTAAATGCATTTAAATTACTTTGTAATATTTAGCACTTAATTGCAGATGGAGAGTTTTAAATCCACCATTTATAACTGTTACTACCACATACTGAAATAAATCCTAGCAATCATTACACTTGTAGGTAAACAAAGAAATAATAGTTGAGATATTGAATGCCTGAATAAAGCATTTTTTAAACATTGCTATTAAGATAGGAATCTTTTTTTTTAAATGTAGGATTAGTTTAGTGTTCCAGTAAAAGAAAATATCTGTATTTCAGGGTTGAACTATAAAGTTCTTGGAGCTCTCTGAGCTTGGTTGTTTCCTTGCAGACGTTTCATTACTCAACTAGGCAATATCATCAATCCATATAGGGTTTGCTTCCTGTTTATTTCCTGTAGCTCGATTTTGGTGAGGCAAATGATTTCTTTCTTGGTGGTCCTTTGATAATTATTTTCTGCATGATTGTATGACTAGTGTTGATCCCTGCTTCTGTTGGTTAATGAAGAACTGTGTTCTAGTCTTTTTGTTTCGTTCCTAGTTTTTTTTTAATTGTCTCTTTCAAGTGGGGTGGAAATATAATCTATCACAAGTGTGCCAGCGTGCCTACTGTCCCTGTCCTAATGTTCCCTTTATTTGTATTCATTTCATGTATTCAAATCATGTTTAGACTTATATATATTATTTAATACGTGCTTGACAAAATAAATAAGTAGGTAAGTAGGTAGGTAGGTAAGTAAGTAAGTAAACAAATAAATAAATAAATTTCTAAGTGTCTATTGATGGCTGATTTTCCTAAATGGCAACCTTCCAGGACTTCCCTAGCATTTTTGGATTTGGCTTAGTCTAAGATGCCAACAGTTTCTTGGCTGGAAATGTGGTTGATTCTGTTCTGGTGTTCTGAATTTGAGGATGTTTATCACGTCTTTTTTTGTGCGTGTGCTTGACTATTCTTCTGCCTATCTGTTTTCCATAGTGGTTTTTGCAGTTCTTGCACTATATATTGTAGGTGACACCTGTTTTTTTGTTTTTGTTTTTTGTTTCAAGCACTTATCTTTTCGTTTCCTTAAGATGTTCTGGAGTTGGTTTGTGTGCTACAGTGATGACATATGATTGTAGCAGTCTGTTTCTTGAAAGAAATGTACTAGGGAAGCATAAAAATGAAACCAGCTGTTTCATTTTCTTTTTCAGCAAAATAAGGTGAAATTGCCAAGAATGATAGACCCATTGCAAGTTATTACTAGATATTGCGGCATAAGCCTAAATACACAGACATTAAAATTCATTGGATAAATGGAGAGACAATCAGGAACATCTTATGAAGCCTAGATAAATGTGTACTTGTTTTAGTTATTTGAAAATGGGTTTTTGTACATTGTCTGTCTTATACAAACCACTTTTTCATAGTTTTTCACACTTTTATTACTGTTGTAAGGTTTTTGAGTGCAGCTCAGAATCTGAATTAATCCAGTGAAACTCTGAACACAAGGCCACTGATATTTAGCTTTATTATTGATCAAAATTAAGCTTGGCGACCTTTTACCTCCCACTTTAAACAGAGCAAGCAGAGAGAGAAAAAGCAAAAGTCGCATGCAAAAACTTTTTCTCAAACTTCTTATATAGTTTTCACAGATCATCATAGTGTTAGAAATATAATTTCATATCCATTAGTTCGTGCAAACATTATGATTTTCTCAGCGCTCTGAAAACAAAGGACCTCAGAAAGGAGGAAAAGAATACATTTTCTGGCATATAGCCCAGAGCTTTGGTAGGGGGTTGCTATCTCAGATTAGGTTGTTGAGAATACACATTTTAAATTACAAGCAGAATCACATTTTGCATTTCACAAGTTACTTTGCTAGGCTACTTGGCAATTAGCCTGGAGGCTTTATCTTTGCAGTTGGCACATTAGGTTACAATGGAGCTTCTCTCAGCAGCAATTAACAAAAGCTGAGTTAGGTTACACTCCATGTATGCTCTAATCCTTTCACTGTTATACAATGGAGCGGCATAGTGGCCTAGAGTTGAAGCTCTTGCAGGACAATCAGGAGGCTGTGAGTTTTGGGTTTTTTTGAATTTTTTTTAATTTTTATACAAACATACATAAATAAAATTCTATTTATTTTCAATTGCAGTGTGTCGGTTGGTTACAAGTCTTTTGTGCATCTTCACCAAATTCATAGTTTACAATTTACAGTTTCCCTAAATTCTCATATCATTGACCTAATATAAATCTATGTATTATTATCCTCATTAATCATTTATCTAATTATGACTATTTCTTCCCTCATTATTATTCAAAATATTCTTAAATTTGAGTTAATTTTTATTATAACATTCATTTCATCCTCCTAAATCTGTCTACTAGTACATCTTTATATTTTATTTCACATAATTCTACAATTCTTGTATTGTGAAGATCTCTACCATATTTCATTTCCATATTTTTTTGTCTAACCATTGATAAAATAGGTCCCATATCTTATAATATTGTTTATCTTCTTGTTCTCTAATGTCAAATGTCAATTTACTCATTTCAGCACATTCCATTATTTTCTTAATAACTTCATCCTGCATTGGTATTTTCTCATTTTCTCAATTTTTAGCAAACACAATTCTAGCCGCTGTTAATGCATTAACAATCAAAGATCTCAACTCTCTATTATATATTTCAGGTATAGTCCCTAATAAAAAAATCTCTGGTTTAAAGTCTATGTGTTTTTTTTGTCATTTTTTCCAACCATATGTGGATTTTAATTCAGTATCTTTTAGCTTCTTCACACGTCCACCACATATGGTAGTATGAGCATGGTATCTGATGACATTTCCAACATTTTTCCAATTTATTCGTGAACATTCTAACAATTCTCGTCGGGGATAAGTGCCACCTGAAAACCATCTTATACAAATTTTCTTTATATGCAGCTGACATTGTCATTTTATAATTTTGCGACCACAATTTTTGCCATTTCTCTAAGTCAATTCCATGTCCAAAGTTTTTCCCCCAAGCAATCATTGTTTCTTTAACTTGTTTTTCTTCCAGCTTGATCGCTAATAAATGTCCATATAATTTTTTTATTATGTTTTCATCAGTACCTGTTAAAATTTTATCTAAATTAATCAAATTATTATAAAAACCTTCTGTCTTAAAGTCTTTATCATATCTAGACTGTATTTGCAAATAGGAAAACCAATTCATCTTTATATCTTGTTCTTCTAATTCTTGCATAGATTTAAGTTCACCCTTTTCATTCAATAATTCACTATATCTAACAATTTGTTCCTTTCTAAACGTTATTGAGTATGAGAATGCTTCAATAGTTGATAACCATGGAATTTTTAAATAATATTGTCTTTTGGTCTTCTCCCAGTTTAGTAACAAAGCCTCATGTATAAAATGTCATCTAAAATACTCCTGTGTTTTTGTTCCCTTGTACCATAAAAAAGTGTGCCATCCCAACAACAAACCATGTCCTTCTAAAAACAATAATCTAGTATTTCTTAATATTATCCATTCCTTAATCCACATCAGACTTGTCGGTTGATAGTATAATTCCCAATTAGGCAGGCCAAATCCACCTCGTATTCTAGCATCTTGCAACAGTTTTAGTTTTATCCTCGCTTTTTTGCCCTGCCAAATATATTTCAACACTATTTTATTTAAATCTTCAAAATACTCTTTCCCCAACCTAATTGGAATCATCTGGAACAAATATAGAATCCTAGGTAATATATTCATCTTAATCGTTGATATTCTCCCTATTAGTGATAGCTGTAAAATTTCCCATTTTGCCAAGTCCATCACTATTTGTTGTTTGAGTTTATTGTAGTTGTTCTCTTTGAGTGTACTACATCTTGCTGTCAATTATATCCCCAAGTACTTAACCTTGTTTGTGACCTGCATCTTCAATACTTCCACCAGTTCTTCTTTTTGTTTTATTAACATATTTTTTGTCAAAATCTTCATTTTGTCATTATTTATTTTCAAACCTGCTACTTTTCTTTTTTTTTTTTTGTAAAAAGTTTTTATTGGTTAAAAATATACAGTATTATAGTTTACAATATGTTGAATTTTCAATATCTTTATAAAAAGATATCTCAATTATTATTCTCTTTTTTAAGTTCTCACACAACAGACATTATTATGTTAAATCAAAACAAACAACCAGATTGTATAAAAGTTATATAAACAAAAAAAAGCAAATAGCCAAAGTGTTATACAAAATACAATAAAAAGAGAGAGAAAAAAAAGATGTCAAGTAAAAGACATTAAATAATGGATTCCCCTCCTTTCTTCATTTCCTGGTTCTAGCTCTTAAAACCATGGTCTGGCCTCCCCCCTCCTCCAGGGCCGCCACAGCTCCGTCCGCCCCCGCTCCTTGATCATCTAATACTTCCCCCTCTTCGGCTCCTGTATCTTCTCCATCTAGGAAGGATTTATGTTGGTCAAAAAAAGCCTTAGCTTCCGCTACGTTATTAATTTTCTTCTTACTGTCCTCCCAAAAAATCAACAAGCCCTCCGGAATCAACCACCTAAAACCTACTCCCTTAAGGTACAGCTTGTTTGATAAAAAATAATATTTTCTCCTTGATTCTCGTACCTGTCTGGGAATCTGCTTCAGGATGGTGACCTCCTTGCCCCTGTACACCAGCGCCCCCAGTCTTTGTTTTCTCAATATCTCATCTCTCAGTTCCCTTCTTACAAATTTAATATGAACCTCTCTTGGTAAACTATGTAAAATTGCAAATTGTGAGTTTACTCTATACACCAAATCCACATCCCTTCCAATGGACTCCAAATCTCTTTCTAGAAATTCACCCAACATTTTAACCATCACTTCTCTCAAATTTTCTTGGTCAAGTTGTTCCACGTTTTGAAACCTGAGAAAATAAGACATCTTATCCAATTGTAAAGTTAGCATTGCATTTCCTCTCCCTTCTTCCACCCTCTGGAGTGCCCTTACCTCCCCCTCCAGACCCCCCATCTTCTTCTTATTTTGCTCTGCCAGCTGTTGAACATCATTTAAATCTTTTTTCATAAGTGTCATTTCAGATTTAATTTCAGATAATCCTTTTTGCAAATCATCCAACTTGTCCAACTTCTGATCCAATTTCGCCAGTCTTTCCAAAACTTTTTCCATGTCAGCTGCTGTTGATTTATGACCCTTAGCCATCTTGCAGTAGTAGAAGATGAAAAATCCCAAAAGACAAACCTCCAGGAAAGAAAGAGGAATTGACAGTCAGTGTAATTTTTCAAATATCCACCAGTGGGCACTCACAGGAGCAACGAGTCCGGAGTATAGAGTAGGTCAAACAGGAAGCCTTAGAGGAGAATGTTGTCTTCAATCATAAATAAAGAAGCAGGAAGTCGGACTGCTGCCATAGCACACCACCGGGAAGAGAGGCCACCAGACCTCTCCAACAAATTCTGATAGAGCCATCCTCAGAAGAAAAGTCAACAAAGTAAGGGGTTTCCTTCCATTTCTTTCCCCCTACTTGTCAGCCACGGCACCTTTCCAGCTACAAGGGGGGGGGAACTCCAACCCCCCCTCTCACCTCCAGGATGCCTGCTCAAGTCTCCGGTCAGTCAGCTCGGTCCGCTGTGCTTTGTAAATAAACGCCGGTCCCCTCAGGCGCTGTGGCGCCTCCGCGGCCTCAGAAAAGGCCGCCGATCGCCTCCCACCCCCTCTGGAGCCTCGGGTGCGCCAGCATCGGCCTCCCGGCCCCTGGATGTGAGGCAGGGGACCCCTGGCGAGCCGCCCTCAAACGGCAAACGCCCCAAAGATTGGGGCGTTTGGCCCAAAGGGCCTCCAGATGGGGGGGATCAGACACTGGGGCCAGAGCTAGCCGATCAGTGTCCGTCGCCCGCGGGACCGGAACCGGAACCGGAAGTCCAAACCTGCTACTTTTCCATATTCTCCTATTGTCTATCAATTTAATTGCTGATTCTAATGGGTCTTCAAGAATAAAAACCAGGTCATCTGCAAATGCTTGCAACTTGTATTCTTCCTTTTGAATTTTCATTCCTTTTATGTCTTTTTCTTCTCTAATCTTTCTGTTTAGCACTTCTAATGTTAACACAAACAACAAACAGTTGTTGACAGTGGGCAACCTTGTCTCGTTCTTTTTTTTTATTTCAATAGACTGTCAGTTCTCCATTTATCATTACTTTTGCTGTTTGTTTGTGATATATGGCTTCTATGGCTTAAACAAATTTTCTACCAAAGCCCATCTGCTCTAGCTATAAAAACATAAATCACCAATTCACATTAAAAAAGGCTTTCTGTGCGTCTAAAAGTATCAAAGCCATTTATTTTTCAGAATGTGCCTCATAATATTCCAAAGTATCCAGAATTATCCTCATGTTATCTTTAATCTGTCTTTTTGGCAGAAACCCATTTTGATCGGAATGTATAAAATTATTTAAATATCTTTTGAGTCTTTCTGCCAATATTGAAGCAAAGATTTTATAGTCAGAATTTAGCAGGGATCTACGCCTATAATTCTTGATTTGTTGTGGGTCGGTATCTTCCTTTGGAACAAGTTTAATATATGCTTCTGACCATGACTTGGGTAGTTTCATCTTTGACATAACTTCATTCATGACTTCTAACAATGGGAGACTCAATGCTTCTTGTAGTGTCTTATAATATTCCGTTGGCAATCCAACCAGGCCTGGTGCCTTCCCATTTGTTTTTTAAGTGCTTCAGTTAATTCCATCATTGTTATATTTCCTTCTAATATCATTTAGAGATCTGGAGTAGATTTTCTTTCTGCAAGTATCGTTTAACGTCTTCTTCCTCAATATTCTCTTGTTCATACAGTTTACTATAATAATCTTGTATAATTTTTTTCTTCTCTTTATTCCCATATCTAATTTGCCCTTGGTCATCTACTAGTTGTATTATTTTTCTTGATTCTCTCTCTTTTTTAAGTCTATATGCTAACCATCTACCTGGTTTATTTGCATCTTCAAAGTAGTTCTGTTTGGCACTTCTAATTTTTTGTGCTAAATCCTCTTTTTCTATTAGTCCCATTTTATGTTTAATTGTGTCCATTTCTATTTTAATGTCCTTTTTTTGTAGAAGTTTCTGTAATTCTTTTTCAAATTTCTTGTAGTCATCCTCTAATATTTTATAAGCTTGTCTTTTCTTAATATTTCTTTTCCTTGTATAGTCTATTATCAGACCTCTAGCATAAGTTTTCATTGTATCCCAAAGGTTTTGCATTGATGTGTCCTCTTTTCTATTTTCTTTAAAAAAGAAAGCCAATTCTTTCTCCATTTTCGGTACAAAATCCTTTTCTTTTAATATTTTATTATTTAGAGTCCATCTAGATCTTCTCCTTTGTCCTTTCCATTTCATTGTCATTGGGTTATGATCTGCCCATGTTTGCTTCTATGTCAATTTCTTCTATGTTAGAAATATCCATTGTCGTCCATATCCTATCTATTCTGGACCAAGATGAATGTCTATTGAATAAAAAGTATATTGTCTATTTTTTGCATTTCTTTCTCTCCATGCATCTTTTAAGTTTGTTTCCTCTATCATTTTAAAGAAAGATTTTGGAAGAATCTTTCTATTTTGCTTTATTGTCTTCTGTGTGTTATAATCTAATTTCTCATCTACTATACCATTGAAGTCTCCCATCATGCAAATGTTATCATAGTCCAATTCAATTATTTTCATATGTAATTTTCTATAAAAATCTTCTTGCTTATCATTTGGTGCATATATTGCTATTAAAAGTATTTTCATATTATTATCTGTTATTTCAACCATCAAAATTCTTCCATTATCATCTGTATAAATTTGCTCCGCTGAAATTGTGTCTCTAATATATAAAACAACTTCTCTTTTCTTGCATCAATGTGGCATCTTTTCTTGCATTTGATGTGGCATCAAAGTGAATATTTTCCCTAATTTTGGCTGTACCAATATTTTTTCATGTTGCTTTTTAATATGTACTTCTTGTAAACAAACTCTAGTATCAATTCTTGTATCTTTATTTAATATCAATTCTTGTATTCTTGTATCAAATTTTAGTTTCTCTAATTTATGAAATATCTTTCTTCTTTTGGCGGCTAAATTAAGTCCATTTATGTTTATTGTAATCAATTTTTTCTCTTCCATATTTATATTTTATAGGAAGGATTTATTGCTGTAGTAGATCTCGGTTCACATTGTTCTCTATATTCTGCATTGCCACCCACTGTGCCTTCTTCTTTTTCAATCGTTGCTAAGTATTCCTCTTGTAATGCAATCAGTGAATCTTCTCTTCTTGTCTCCACTTCTTTCTCTCTTAGGTATTCTGCACAGAATGCTTTTGCATTATCAATTGAATCTATTCTATATTTTTGTTGTTGCCATGAAAACACAAGGCCTTCTGCTATCAGCCATCTGTAATTCACACCTTTCTGAAGTAATATTTTGGTCAAGAAATGATATTTTCTTCTCATCTCCCTCACTCTTCTCAGTATTTGTTTCAGAACCACAATTTCCTTATCCTTATATCTCAATGTTTTCTCTCTTGTAATCTGCAGTATTTGCGTTTTAATCGATTTCTTAGTGAATCTTATGTGGACTTCTCTTGGTAGATTGTTTCTCATTGCGTATATTGTATAGACTCAAAATATCTCATCTATGCCATCCATCATCTTTTCTTTAGTAATTTCTAATGCTTCTGCCAAGATTCTTATCATTTTTTCTGCCAAGTTTTCTCCCTTTTCTTCTTCAATATTTTGAAATCTGAGGTAAAATTCTCATCTGTCCATTTCCCATCCCAATATTCCACTCTTATCTCATTCAATCTCATTCAATCTACTATCAATATCTCAATTTTTTTTATCTCTTTGTTCTTCCTTTCTCTAGCGCGCTGCTTGGAGAATCCAAGAGCATGGGTAATTCCCTCAGTTAGGATGGTATACTGAGTGCCTGTATCTTTAAGAGTTTGTTGACTCCGCCCTCGAGGCCTGGCTGAGGCTCAGTTCCTTTCACTCAGTCAGGATAGATACAGTGCCTTCGATTGCTCCGTGCTTTTTTTCCTCTACTTTTCCTCATTTTTGGTCATTTTCTACTCTTCTTTGCTCCTTATTATATTTTTATTGCTTGATTTGTTTGAGACATTGCTCTCTAACTTCTCCTGCCGACGGGGCGGTGTTGGGCCTGGGGCTCCAGGTCCCCCACTCTCGTTCGCATTCATTTGAAGCCGCAGAGCTCTGCCTCCACAATTGGCATCTCTGCGAGCCCGCTCGCCTGCCTCGATTCAAGCCGCAGAGCTCTATCTTCACCATCAGCATCTCTGCATGCGCTTCTCCCGCTGCTCGATTTTTCTACTCATTGGCTGTCGGTGTGGAGATTGGACGGCATTGCAGCTCCTGGCCGTCTCCTTTGTCGGCTTTTCCCTGCTCCGCACTTGTCAGCCACAGACTCTGCCTTGGCATCAGCATCTCTGCGTGCATGTAAGAGTGTGCGTGTGACTGCACTTTAGCCGAATTTCGTCGCCTGCCCACTGGTGAGTGCAATGGCGTGTGCCTCGTCTTTCCAGCAGCCGCCGCTTCGGCGCTCCCCCTCCCTCAGGGAGGTCTCAGGGTTCCTGCCCAGTGACAGCGGCATACTGCGCGATACCTGATTGCCCCACAGCGCTCGGAGGACAGTTAATCGTAACCAGCGCTACGGGGCTTCACCTGACTGGCGGCTGCGCTACTGAGCCTTTCCTTCTGGCTCGCACCTGACATTGCCGTTCCGCGCGCTGTAGCCGGGGCTATTTCCCGTGCTTGCGCCATCTTGGGGCCTTTCCTCATTGACCGGCTGCATGCTATGCCTGGTGTTTTGCTCCACCTCAACACCTCCTCACCCCGCAGCACCGCCAGCTTACCTGACTGCTCTGGCCTATCTGTCTCCATTTTTTTCCAGCCTGCTATCCTTCGTCCTTGCTGGGTCTGCCGCGCAGCATCATCTCCTCCTCGTCCGGCGTGGCGGCCATTTTAGTGACATCCAGGCTCCTTTCTAAGCCTCAGCTGCCATTTTGAGCTCATTTATTTATTTTATTTATTTATTTATTAGATTTATAGACTGCCCTTCTCCCCGAAGGGACTCAGGGTGGGGAACAGGCAAAGATAAAAAACATAGATACAAAAATTTAAGAACCAATTTAAAACCAGATTAAATAATTGCCCCAACAATCTAAAACCCATTACAAAATATTAAAACCCCAAATTTAAAATTTAAAAATTATAAAATTAAAATTTTCATACAGAAAGGGAAGAAATTAGGCCAGGCCCACCTGACGAAACAAAAAAGTTTTTAATTCACGGTGGAAGGTACGAAGATCCAAGATCCGCCGAATCTCTGGGGGGAGGTCGTTCCAGATAGTGGGTGCCCCCACAGAGAAAGCTCTCTCCCTGGGGGCCGCCAGTCGACATTGTTTGGCTGATGGCACCTGGAGGAGCCCCTCTCTGTGGGAGCGTACCGGTCGGTGGGAGGCTTTGGACTGCAGTCTCCTCCGACTGTTCCCTTGGAAGGGTTTAGACTGGGGGTGCCCCTGTAGGTGCAACCCCCCATCACCCATTAAAAAAAAAGAACCAATGACACAACAGCCCTTGAGTTATAGCCGATTCAGAGCTTTCATCGGACCTGGAGCAGCCCCAAAGCCCTCCCAAGGCCCAACCTACGGAGCGACCCTCCCACAAAGGAGCTAAGAAATGTTCCAAGCCCCCTTCCGGATCTGATCACCCCTCATCCTCAAAGGGTCACAAGCCTTCCTCGGCCATGGTCAAGGCCGCAAAGCGGTGCCACGATGCCCTGGAACGTCGCTTCGAACAGGCACAGCGCAAAGCCCAGCCACCCACGCAATCATCAGTGCTGCTGGCTCCGTCTCCCTCTCCTTCACCTGCTCCACCTCAGCTTGCTTCGCAGGTGCCGCCACAGGGGGATCCCGTTAGGGTCTTGCCGCTTCACCAGCTGGAGACGCTTGGTCAGCAACAGCCACTGCCGGCCTTACTGTGGCCCTCTGTGCCACCCGTCATTCTTCATCCTAACCTGCATCGCCTGGTGCCCGAGGCCACCTTCATGCCTACGGTGGCAGGGCTCCATTTGCCAGAGGGTCAACAGCCATTTTATTGTGAATTACAGGCCATGATTTCGGCGACCCTCTCTAGAATGTTGGCCACCGGTCTTCCTGCGGTGGTACAGCCACAAGGTTTCCTGCCACAAAGGTCTCAACCGTGTTCAGTGGCAACAGCTACGGCCCCCTCTAGGGCTGCTGCCGAGCCCAGTGATTATTCTCTCCAAGAGTCAGATCACAGTGATGACTCACAATTGGATTATGACGAGGACAGAGACATGGAGTTCTCTGAGGACGAGGACATTCTGCCTGACAGGCCCACTTTCATGGGTTTGTTCTGGCCCTCTCTGTTTAAAGCCTTGCTCCACAAAGCCATTGTTACGACGCAGTTGGCTGCTGCCCGGGCCCAACCAGATCAACTGACCGACCCATCTCCACACGAGGCCCTCTTCGCTGTGCTCAAAGCGGATCAGGAATTTATTCCCTGCCCACAGCTTTTCTCCGAGGTCATTCAGCGGCCCTGGACCCAGCCTGGATCTCTGGCGGCACTGAACGGCCTTGATAAAAAGCTCTCTCCAGGACCTGCTCGCCCTGCCCTCTGTGGATGCCTCTGTTGCCGTCTTGTTGTCGTCCGCTGTCCTCTCCAACGATTCTGCAGATGGGCTACGCTCAGAGAATAAGAGGGCTGAACTTGTCTTCCGCAAGTCACACCAGGTGGGCGCTTGGGCCGTTGGAGCAGCCACGTCGGCCTCATTCTTCAACCGTGCCTCATTGATCTGGTTCCACCAGCTCCAAGAGCGTCTTCCCCCTGAGGACAGGCGGCTACACCAAGACGTGAACAAATTAGTGGCCACTACGGAATACTCCGCTGATGCAGCCCTCGCCATGGCTCGCTTCGCCTCTCGCGCCCTGGTATCTACAGTTACATCCCGCCGCCTCCTGTGGCTGCGACCTTGGAAGACGGACGCTGAGGCAAAATGGCACCTTACCTCCGCTCCATATAAGGGTTATAATCTCTTCGGGGAGGCTTGGGATCCTATCCTCATAGAGGATAAAGACAAGAGGAAAGTCATGCCGTCTTCCTATCATAGAGCTGATCGATGCTATTCCTCTTACGGCCAACAGACGCCCTTTCGGGCCGCCCCCAGGACCAGTGGTTCCGCCTCCTACCAGCCTTCATCCTTCTTCTCTGATCGCCCTTCGGACCGAGCGGCCTTTTGGGACCGTGACAGACACCAACAACCCTCCAAGCGTCCCTTTCGTGGGGCTGTCTCCCGATCCTTCAGATGGGGTAAATGACTGTTCCACTCATCCCATTAGCGGCCGGCTCGCCCACTTCTTTCACCAATGGGAAATTTCAACGTCAGATGCATGGGTCCTTCAAATGATCAGACTGGGCCTGACCCTGGAGTTTTCTTCCTATCCTCCCCATCGCTTTCTTTCCTGCCCCGTCTCTGCCAACCCCGAGAAACAGCGTCGGATGTCCAAGGAAATCCAACACCTTCTGGACATCCACACTATAAAGCCGGTTCCCACAGAACATCGTGGAACCGGTTTCTACTCAATATTTTTCCTCGTCCCGAAAAGTTCGGGTGGCTGGCGAGGGATATTATACTTGAAGGAGTTAAACAAGTGGATCTCGTACCATCAATTCAAAATGCAGTCCCTTTCCTCGATCTTGGGCTGCATCCGGCGGTCGTATATGATGACATCGATCGACCTGAAGGAGGCCTACCTCCATATCCCGGTGCGACCCCCCCACCGCTGGTTCCTCCACTTCTCTTATGTCGACGAGGACTTCCAATACAGGGCGATGCCTTTTGGCCTCTCGTCAGCCCCTCGGAACCTTTACGAAGATCCTTGCTGTTGTCGCCGCCTCGCTCAGACTCATTCCGATTAGAGTACTTTGCTACTTAGACGACATCCTGATCCTGTCCCCCTCCCACAGCCGTGCCCTACAGGACCTGGACATTGTGCACGACACCTTGCAGCATCACGGCTTTTCTCTAAATCTGGAGAAGAGTCATTTGCAACCCACTATGCACCTCCTCCACCTCGGGACCATCATTGACTCGACTTCTGGATATGTCTTCCTTTCCCCGGATCGTCAGATAAGCATAGTGACCCTGATATCGCAGGTCTGTTCCTCTACAATGGTTCCCGTCCTGACATTGTCTCAACTCTTGGGCAAGCTCATCTCCCGCATCAACATAGTGCCCTGGGCGCGTCTTCATTCCCGCCCCCTTCAATGGTTCCTCCTGCCACTCCAAAAGTCCCTTGGCAGCAACTCCAGGACCAAGGTGTCTCTCCCTTGCTCAATCCACCAGTCTCTCAGTTGGTGGTCCTCGCCCGCCGTGACAAAGGGCTCCCTCTTCCAGGAGCCGTTCCGGGTGATGTTGACAATGGATGCGAGCCTTGTGGGTTGGGGGGCCCACCTCTCAGCCAAGGTAGCTCAGGGGCACTGGACACCAGAGGACCTCAGGAACGATATAAACTGGTTGGAGCTACGGGCAATCCACCTTGCTCTCCGACTCTTTCTGGCTGACATACAGGGGCAACATGTGCTAGTCTTGACCGACAACACCACAGCCAAAGCACATGTCAATTGGGAGGGCGGCACTCGCTCCAAGCCTCTCCTGGACGAGGCGATGGTTCTTCTATCTTGGGAGGAGGAACATGTGCTCTCCATCACAGCCCAGCACATCTCCGGGTCGGACAACACTCAGGCAGACTGGCTGAGCCACTTCCAGATCGACCACGCCGAATGGCAATTACACCCTGCTCTCTTTCAAGAGCTGACAGCCAGGTTCGGGACCTCGCTCGTGGACTTGTTTGCAAGCCCCCACAATACTCACCTTCCCCGTTTTTTCTCCAGGTTTCCCTGCCTGTCGGCGGAGGGGACGGACACTCTCCGGTGCCCGTGGCCCCCAGGCCTGCTATATGCATTCCCTCCCCTCCCTCTCATCCCCAGAGTGTTGCGGAAGATCCTGACAGAGGGCGCGGAGGTCCTCCTGGTCGCCCCGCATTGGCCCCGTCGGTCGTGGTATGCAGACCTGCTGGACTTACCGACAGCATCATCCTTTCCCTTGGCACAGGACCCAAAGATTCAGACTTTCCTTTGGGGGGCCACCAATCTCCGTCCCCCCATCATCCATCGATACCTGATTTGGGATCTTCCCTTGGTCCTCCGGGCTCTGATGGCTCCACACTTCAAACCTTTATCCTCCATCGGCCTGCGTCTTCTTACCTTGAAAGTGGTTTTCCTCGTCACCGTTACCTCCGCCCATCGTGTATCCGAGCTCGCAGCTTTTTCAGCTCGTCCCGACCTTTCGTTTTTCACATCAATCGGGTGGTGCTTCGCCTGGACCCTCCTTCTTGCCAAAGGTGAATTCGCTTTTCCATCGCTCCCAGGAAGTCATCCTCCTGGACTTCTGCCCTGAGCCCTGCCATCAACTCGAGGCTCAATGGCATACGCTAGACGTCCGGCAGGCGCTCCGACATTATATCAAGCGCACTACGCCTTTTCGTAAGTCTGAGGCACTTTTCGTTTCTTTTCTGCCAGCCTCAATCGGGCGTAAAGTGTCTTCTGCCACGATCAGCTGCTGGCTCAAAGCTGGATCCAGAACAGATCACCGCCGAGACGTATTCTGCCGCACTCGACTAGGAGTGCTCCACGACGGCTGCCTGGGCTACCCAATCATCTGTACTGGACATTTGCCACGCGGCAACCTGGACATCTCTTACACCTTTCATACGCCATTATAAGGTTGACTCCTTCGCCTCGGCTGAGGCGTCCTTTGGACGGTGCGTTCTACAGTCTGTCATCTCTGATCCAGCCACCAAGGAGCAACCTGTCTCCCGCCCTATTTAACACTTGCTTGGGTATGTCCTACACTCTTGGATTCTCCAAGCAGCGTGCTAGAGAATGGACGTTGCTTACCTGAACATCCCTTCTGAGTGCGCTGCTGGAGAATCCAACCCTCCCTGTTCTGCTTGTTTCTGCTCTGATGGGCCAGTTTTTTTACTTTCATTTTGACCTTTGCTTGCCTCCTTCATGAAAGAAACTGAGCCTCAGCCAGGCCTCGAGGGCAGAGTCAACAAACTCTTAAAGATACAGGCACTCAGTATACCATCCTAACTGAGGGAATTACCGATGCTCTTGGATTCTCCAGCAGTGCACTCAGAAGGGACGTTCAGGTAAGCAACATCCATTTCCTCAATTTTCTGGAGTCTATCCTGATATTTCTTCACCATTTGATGTATGTTCTCCACCTTTTCATCTGTTTTTTCTGTTCTTTGTTTGATATTCTCTACTCTTGTTTGTATTTTTTGAATTCCTTTCCAAATCATCTTCAATGTCACT